>CABFWO010000539.1:50745-112798 GCA_902155825.1 Timema genevievae | reverse complement strand
CCCCCCCCCACCCGCTTCGGTGGCGTAGTTGGCTAACGCACCAGTCGTGTTGAGCCCGACCGCCGAGGACGGGGAGATCGAGGCTCGAATCTCGGTCGGGTGAACTAGGGGTGGTTTTTCCTAAATGGTTTTCCACCATCCCTCCACGCAAATGCAAGTTCACTTCCTCTATTCAACCTTCCCAATTTCTAATCCATTAGGGTAATTAGTACTTAAGCGTATAACCCGAACGGGTAGTAAGACGCGGCGCTAAATAATAATAATAATAATAATAATAATAATAATAAATTCTTCATCCCACCCACCTCAGATTAAATCATATGTAAATATGTGTGATGAGCATCTCAAATTAAAACACACATATTCCCCTTTCCTTTACAAACAAATAAAATCTTAATGAAATGACATTCAAAGATGGAGGGAACACTTTGGTCTGGAAATATCAACCAATTAAGAAACATAAAATTAAAAGGTAGTTTTAATGAGCCAAATGTTTTTTGAATGGATGCCACCGTGATTGACACGATGACCTCTGTCCATCAAACTGTCTAATAAAGCAAGCGACCAGTTTACCTTTTTAATACGCTCCGGTAATCATATGGTCTAAGGCTTCACAAAAGGCAGGATTGCCAAATATGGGGATATCGGGGATCGAATCTCTGTCGGGTGTCTTCTTGAGGGTGGTTTTTTACGAATTTAATGGTTTCCCACTCTCTCTCCACACCAATACAGGTACACCTTTTCCTGAATTCTACCTTCCTCATCTCTACAATATTAGCGTAATTAATATGTTCAAAACTTGATCGGTTCTACTGAGGGTGGTTTTTTCCTTATATGGTTTCCCACTCAACTTTCAATCAAATGCGGGTGGAGTACCTCTGAAATGCTTCCTTCCTAATCCCTACTGCACTATAGTAATTATCATGCATGCGTATAACCTGTACAGGTAGTGGTATGTGGGGAAAAAATCTCTTCCACCGCATCGGTGGACGCATGGATTTAATGTCAGACTCATATAGTTTGGTTGGTTTGCCGGTGGTAGGAAGTTCTCGGTTCAAACCCCATACATATGTGCTGGGGGTGTTATTTTTTATCTCCTTACAAAAGCTTGTATACTTCCTCTAAATTCTACCTTAATTACTCCAAGCTAATTAGCGTAGTTGAATGCGGATAACCCGGACGGGTAGTGAGACGCATTGTACTGAAAAAGTGATTTTTTTTTAATCCACCCCAAAGACTGAATAACTACATAACCCTGGCCTTTAAAAAAACACCACTTAATTCCCCCATGTTTTGTATTTTATTACCGTAAAACTCGATTAGCGAGTAGCGTGCTTCCTGCCAAGTCCCCTACATGGCATGCCTGGCAATACCGACCAGCCCGTCCCTGGTGGCAGACTAACGTATCTCTGTCTGGTAGGGGCCTGCATTATTCAGAGTAGCGCCCTGGCAGCTACAATACTCCCTGTTCCCCTACCTACCCACTTTATGGTGTGAGCTAGATGGCGAAGGGGGTAGGGTAGGGATAATAGCTTCGACTCTCAGTAGATTGCAACCTTTAAAATGTTTCTCTCTCTCTCTCACACACACACATATATATATATATATATATAGGTTATAGGCCTATATAAAGAGTGAAAGTGCTATATATTTTTTCGTCGCATCTTACCACCCGTCCGAGCTATCAGTGGTGCACCCAGGAATGTTAGGGGGTAGAAAGTGTAGAATTTATTGCCCCCTTTCAACAACTAATTAAAGAGAAGATGGGTTGTTTAGTAATTTAAGATTACATTAACAAAGGTAACAGATACATTATATTTGATATTTAGAAAATCTCTCCTCCAAGCTATCATATATATATATATTTCAATTTCTTTTGTGGGCTCTAAACTTTCTTCTGTGGCTGCATGGTCTTGGTGTCAGCCTCGCAAAAGACTGGACTGCCAATGATAAGACGATTGGGGTTTGAATCTCTGTCGGCTATACTACTAAAGTTTTTTTTCCCCTAAATAGTGTACCTCTCTTTCTTAACGCAAATACGAGTACACTTCTTCTAAATTAACCTTACTCATCCCTAACACATTAACGTAATTAGTACATATGCGTATACTCATGAGGGATATTGAAAATAGATGACAAAAAAAAAAGTAGTAGGGGACCTACATACAAAACTGTCTATCAATGAAAAAAAATTAAATGTTAGAAATAATTCAGAACTAACTTGTATAACCTTAAGCCTTAGCACTTAATGATTATTTCCACTGAAATACAAATAACAAACACAATTCAAAGTTGCGATGTTTGAAGATTGGGAAGATTTCCAATTGCTTGCCTCATTTGTGAGAGTGGAGATTTTTTAAAGTGTTTCTATGTTTGATAAACATCTTTACATTCGTTGAAAGTAAATATTGAACTGAATTGAAATATTAATTTGACGAGGCTATATAAAAAAAATCTCCAAGCAAATGTGATTTTTTTTTCCAATTCAAACTAATAACAACTTATTTTTGAATACGTAATAAGATGAAGAGAGAAAAATAAAGAAAAGAGACCATTATAAAGAAAATAGGTCAGATGAACTATAAAGTTGCCAATCTGTCTGTATTTTTGCATCCAGTTACGGACTTTGTTCACCAGAGTGGGGTGGTGTCGTTCTCAAAATGGCAGCCGCGCCTGCTCAAAGTAAAGCGAACGAGATGAAAAAGGGGTACCAGAGGGAGGTAACAGGAGGATTTATGTGAAGTCTAGGACGCCTCAAGACGTTCCCTTAAGGGAGCAAAGTCGTTGTAATTTCTTAGCGTGATTAAATGCCTTTGCTCTCAAAGCTATTTCAGTGGTAAACGCAATGTTTGGAATTCTAAAGTGACTGGTTTTTCTTTATGCACAGCCTTACATTATGAGATTAAGAGTGAGGATAGAAATATATTGTTTTTATTAAAGGCATCACCTATTCGAAGGAAACTATCCTCGCACTTTGGTATTTACTATAGGAATTGTAACTTTTGATAAGTTAGTATACTACTGAGCTAGTGCCAAATTAAGTGGATTAAGATAAGTTAATTGAGATGTAGTTAAAATAATATTGCTTGCACCTTTATTGAAAATAAAATTGTTTTCATCATTAGACAGTTTGTTTTTATACTAAACATATTTTGTTTGTCATTAAGTGCATAAATTAGATTTAGTTCGAATATTAAATAATTTGATGGTTTATTTCCGGAATGCCCTTCATACCCCCACAAGTGGGTATGTGTGTAGAGGCATTAGCCTCGTATAGTCTGGTTGAAGGTGAAGGGAAGATAAGGTTTTAATCCCGGAGGAGTTTATTGAAGTGTTTTACACAAATGGCCTTGTTTCTCCCTCCACATAAATGATGGTATATTTTATATAAATGATACTTTCCTCAAACCTACCTTATAAGAATATAAATATGGATAGCCCGGACACTCAAGACAGAACAGCAAAATTGCACTACATCGAGTTGAGCTGTACATTATAATGATACGTAAACACTTAAAACATGATAATACTATTTTGATTAACTTTTAGCCATCAAACAGACAAAAATCTTTGAACGTGATGTCAATTGGGAACTTTCAAATTTCACTGAAATTTTCTCTAGAATTCTATAAAAAAACTTTCATTTATTATTATTGTGCAAAACATTACATTGTGGAGTGTTAATAAAAATAAGAATGTTATCCCTAATCAACGTACACCTAGCCACTCCCACAATGCTGAAAGGATGCAGCCAAAACTGTTTTGTTGCTGTAATATCATGAAAATCACTGCAACTTCATATACATATTGCTACTAGACAGCTGATGCATATCCATTATTAAATAAGTAGTCATGACATCATTTGAGGACAACATGTTGCAGGTTGTAGTACTCTACATGTTGGTTTTGTTGGTTGTATATGTCATCCTCAATATGGTACTAATACATTTATATTCGATCATATTAATCTTGTAGCTTATGCAATGTTTAAATCTTTATTGTAATTGGATTTCAAGATTATATAAAGATTAAATTATTTATTTGTTGTTTTTTATGTCGACCTTTTGATGTAAAAACTGCTGCTATAAGAATTTTGCTTTTATTTCTGTCTTAACTGAATTTTGTTATGTCCCTTCATAGAAATAGGTTATTGTGTTATTGAGTTTAGTATCCCGCCATTTGGAGCCAATTGAAATGCTACGGATTATAATGTGATATTGCCCTGCGATTGGGAGCCAATTACTGTGTTATGGATTATTCTGCTGCTCGATGGGTGACAATTATATTGATATCATTTATTTATTTAGATATTTGCCCCGTGATTGAACACTATTTATAACGATATCGGATTTTATTGATGATTACGGCGCGTACGTACCTTACTGCTCACTTGTACAATGTTATGTGATCTGATTATATGTGATACTTATTGTTATGAAATGAGCAAGATTTTTGATGTTCCACACGATTTATTTAAATGATTACACATGTACTGAAGATATGGTATAAAAATGACACAGTTTTTGTTATATTACGGGTTATTTTTCTGTGATATTACACGTTCCGTGTTCTGAGTACTGTGTACTGTGTAGATTTAGGTTACTACTGTGGATTCATACGCACAAGCTACTTATATATGACCTACCCCTTGCCTCTTGGACACCTTGTCACCAGTGTTAAAACTAGCTAATAGAAAAGTTTCTCACAACCTGATGTTGTGAAGGCTGGCTTCCTATTAGTTATTTCTGAAAACGCGTGATTTTCCATGAATTAAGTAGGCTATTAAAAGGAAATTTTACATACAGTAGGCCCATTTTAACGAAAAATACACTTCATCCATGACTTTTTTAATATATGAGAGGGGTCCAAAACAGTATAATTACAAGGTGGGCAGGTGAATATTTTTTATTTACATCCCTTCCTGTTTTCAGCCTGTGTACTGGGTCTTAAAATTAAAGTCATATATGTTCCACTACCGGCTTGCTAGATTTCTCGTAGTTTCATATGCCTTAGTATCTAACTTAAGAATAGGAAAGGCACAACATCCAGTCCCCGGCAGTTAATTTATCAATGTGAAAGAGTAAACCCATATTTCATAAATGATAAATTTTCGGCCATGCTGGGAATCGGACCCGGGACCTTTAGCTCTGTAGGCAGATATGTTACCGACTGAGCTAAGTTGTCGTATTTGGGCAGGTGAACTATACATCAATATTATCTCATTTGGGTTGTCATTTACAAGCAAGTTCGAATCCCTGATGGTATAATGAGGATGATTTCTACTAAATGATTTATAGCTCTTTTCCAACACTGATACAGTTAAATGTCCTCTAAATTATAACTTCCTCGTCCTAATACACAAAAAAGAGTAATTAAATGCTAATAACCCGAATGGATAGAGAGTCTCATTGTAAAAATATACCGTTTATATTTGTTTATTATAAGTATTACCTCACTTATTTTTTATGTAACGAAATTGTTGGTGCTATATTGGGTCTTTGGTTCTAGATGTTGTGGTTCAAAGGTACTTTATAAACTGTGTGTCTACATACCCTTGTGTTTATAACGTGCACGTTAAATTTTACATTAAGGGTGGTAATTAATATAATAGACTTATACGGAAGAACTAAAACAAAATGATATAGTATTAGCACAATGAATAGTAAAGTTAATTCGGAGAAACGCCTGAATATCTCAGTGTAGGCAACTCGCTGGACTGTCCTGTGTGATTGACTACATATACTCCAGTTTGAATGGTTATTGTTTTCCAATCGATCAAATAATGATGCTAATGAAAAATTATATTATTATTTCAGTTGTATTTTTGAAGCGATATACCTCTAAATAATTAAACATGTGTGATCAAGACATAATTATTACAATAGTTTACTGTAGTATTAGTTTGGTTTATTGGTCAATATCTAAATATATATATATATATATATATATATACATTTTAAAATATAACCACGTAATGAACGCCAATAAAATAAGTATTTGCGCAAACTACTTTCTTTATATTTTTGTAATTTGCAGTGCTAGAAGTATTTATCACTTGAACTAGCATAAAAAAATACCCACACAGTTGGTTGAGTGGTTTAAGGGATAACACTCGCTTTCGTATTTATAATTATTATTAATAATAATACATTTAATCACCAAGTTCTCATAACATAATTTAGGGATGGAGAACCTGTGGCGTTTTAAGATGTTCGGTGCGTCCTTTTTACACAGCTTATTAATTATGTATTTTCATTGTTTATAAACTACATATTCTTAAACAGCATGTAAAAAGACTTTATTTTTAACCACAAAGAAAACAAATTAAACGCTCTTATTTATATCTCTATCCATGGTTGGCGCACTATTATATTTTGTCAAAATTTACTGTACATGAAGTGTCAGCCTTATGAGGAACCCGTAAAGTGGCACGCAGCTTTCCAATGCCAAATGGTTCCCCACCACTGACTTAATATAAACAGTAGAGGTTAATAAGCTAGCTGAAAAGAAGTGCACCCTCATAAGTGTGGAGAGAAAGGGATAAAACAACAGTGATAAATCGAACCATTGCAACTGGATAAGATCTGAGCCTGGACTCTCCCATCAAAGGCAATCCAGTTTATTACGAGCCTGAAGCCTTAGGTCACGTTCCATGTTTTATTAGGACCTTTTGTACTTGGTCACCGATCGCCCTAGCCGGGGAAGTCAGGTTTTAAATCTTTTCCAGATGTAATGTAATTTACAACCCCTCCATTTTAAAAGGCCCCTATGGAATAATTCCCGTATAAACAGCCCAATTAATATTTTCAGTACAATCCCTCCTACAGCATATTTTCAGTAGGAGCTACACTACCGCATGTTTTTTTTAGCACAAGACTCCCATACTATTATTATTATTATTATTATTATTATTATTATTATTATTAGCACCGCGTCTTACTACCCGTTCGGGTTATACGCACTTACGCTAATGTGTAATGGTAGGGTGATTGTGAGATGAAATGGAGGACCTACAGTTTAACGTGGAATCCGAACCACGGTGGAGGCCTGGCATTCCTCACATTCACAAGTTGTGATTAATACACATCTTGTCAGAGGTGAAGGAAGGGTTTGGCAATCAGATAAATCTGTGCCATGACCGAGGATTGAACCCCGGACCCTCAGCACAGAAGTCTACCACACCTTACCCCTAGACCACCAGGTCACCTCTCCCATACTAAATATTTTCAGTATAAGCCCCATAATGTGTATTTTAGTACAAGCCCCCTAATGTATATTTTCAGTACAAGGCCCCCCATGCTGCATATTTTCAGTATAAGCCCTCTACTGCATATTTACTACCAAACATTTTAGTGCAAGATTCCCTACACCATGCTTTTAGCGAAATCCTCCCCTACTATATATTTTCAGTACAATCTCCCCTACGGCGTATTTTCGGTGCAAGCCTCATCGCTGAGTATTTTTAGTAAAATCGCCCGTAGTATATATTTTCAGTACATGCCTCCTACTGCATATTTCCAGTGCATGCCCTCCTATTAAGCATTTTAAGTACAAGACCCTCCTACTGGGTATTTTTAGTACAACCCTCCCCTACTACATATTTTCAGCACAAGCCCCCTACTGCATATTTGCGGTACAAGCCACCCTATAGAGTATTTGAATTACAATAAACCCCACCGCATATTTTCAGTACGAGCCTCCATACTACACATTTTCAGTACAAGCTTCCCTAATGATTATTTTCAGTACAATCTCCCATACAACATATCTTCATTACAAGCCCCCCTACAGAGTATTTGAACTACAATAAACCCCACCGCATATTTTCAGTACGAGCCTCCATACTACACATTTTCAGTACAAGTTTCCCTACTGATTATTTTCAGTACAATCTCCCATACAGCATATCTTCAGTACAAGCCTCCCTACCGAATAATTACGACAAACAGGCCAGTGGTTACGAGAATTTAGAACAGACGGCTTGGAAACTTTGCAGCTTTAGCCCACATCTCCTTTATTTAGGCCAATCAATATAAGGCGACAGTGGCGTCCCAGTGTCTGGTGTGGCTAGGGTTGGAACCAGTCCAAATGAAACTCGCTACTGATGAAAAGGGGGGGCTGAGCTGGACAACTTTTTTTTTTATCACTGCGTTTTACTACTCGTTCGGGCTATACGCTTATGTTATCTACAAATTACGCTAATAGTTTTTAGGGAATAGGAAGGTTATATTAGTAGGAAATGCACTCCCATTTTCACGGAAGAAGAGTGGAAAACCATTTTTGAAAAACCTTCATCAGTATACCCGAGAGTCGAGCCTCAATCTCCTCGTCATCGGCGGTCTAATCTAAACATACTCTATTATTTAATCAGCCAGTTCACAAATTAGCCTAACTCTAGAACAGGAATAAGCCTAAGTCCCCCGGCCTTAAATTCATCCCTATGAGAGGGGAAGTCCCAATTTTATCAGTGGCACATTTTTTGGTCATACCCAAGACCCTATACTTGGTAAGTAGACAGTCATAGTCGGATTTAAACTGTATAGAAAAATGCAAAAAGTAATTTTATTTAACCTCTAGAGAATTTTCATGAATTAATGCCTTCAATTGCTAGCAGTGGCCAAGTGGACTAAATGGTGTCATCCGGTGACGAGGAGCTAGAGGGTTCGAATCCGGGCCAGGAATACTGAGTGTGGCTTTTCCTAAATGGACTGCAACTCTGCCTTCACACAAATGAGTGTTCATTTCATATAAATCTTACCTTACTAATCCCTACCCACAAATACGTGGAAATCCTGGATAACTAGTAAGACGTGGAACACAGTAATATATTTGTATGTTAGATTAGTTTTTCTCCATTTCTTATTATTAGCACCGCGTCTTACTACCCGTTCGGGTTGTACGCACTTACGCTAATGTGCAATAGTAGGGTGATTGTGAGATTAAATGAAGGACCTACAGTTTAACGTGGAATCCGAACCACGGTGGAGGTCTGGTATTACATACATTCACAAGTTGTGATTAATACACGTCTTGTCAGAGGGGAAAGTAGGGTTTGGCAATCAGATAAGTCTGTGCCGGGACTGAGGATTGAACCCCGTACCCTGCTTCATTTCTTACTACCACTACGGGATATATGCGTATTTAGAAGAACGTACTGTACACCAAGGCGTACTTTGTACCTATTGTCACATATGCAGCAGAAAAATGAACAATGAATGTAAGAGAGACTGGGAAAGTTGAGGGCATGGGAATGAAGTTTGTGAGGAGCATGATAGTTGTCACGAGGAGAAACAAGATTAGGAATTAAGTTACCCGGGGAAGAGTTGGGGTACAGGGAGTACATGAGATGGTAGAGGAAGAAAGACTAAGCTGATATGGGCATATAATGAGGATGGAAAAAGAGAGGAAGCCGAAGAAAATTTTGGAAATGAAGTACGTGGGAGAAATAACGCAGGGTAGGCCAAAAGAGACGGGAGGAGCAGATAACAGAAAGTGTTCAAGTAAGAGGAGAGTAATGGAAGCAATTAAAGGAGGAAGAGTGGTGGAAGGATAGAGGAAAATGGAGGCATTTTTCTAAACTGACCCGGCCACAGGCTGAAAACAGTTGATGAGAATAATAAATGTTACATTTAATGGAAATGTACTCGCTTTCACGGGGGAGGGAGAGGGAAAACGAATCTCAATGCACCCAGCTAGGATTCAAACCAGTGGCCGCATAGTCTAAGGCGTTAGTCTCGCAATAGGCGAGACTGCTGATGACGGGGATATCGTGGTTCGATCCCGATTGAGTGTACTGAGAGTAGTTTTTTTTTTTTCCAAAAATTGTTTCACACTCTCTCTTTACAAAAAAAAAAAATGCTGGTACACTTCCTCCAAATGCATCCTTCCTCGCTCCTAACACATTAGCGTAATTAGTACATAGGCGTGTAAACCGAACGGGTAGTAAGACGCGGTGCTTAGAAAACTATTCAAACCCCGACCTCCCTTACTTAGCCTTCCTGCCCACGGGCGTTCTTATTTTACACCTCTTGAGGTCATAAGATTAAGTTTGTACTATTTTAAACTAAGGTTGCCGACTTGAGTTTTTATGTGCATTAACGACTGAAAACGTTCTCCTTTTTTTTTATTAACAAAACAACTGTAAACGGTAGGATTTAACAAACACTGGTTGGTTTAACTAACTAAAATATTAGGATCATGTTTTATACTTGTATTTTGAATCCATTATTCATTCATTCGAGGTATTTAACATGCACTTTATGACCCGACTGATTAAATCACCACATGATTTATAAATTAACTTAAATCTATTACAGACACAACATCCAGCCCTCGGCTGTTAGTTCATCACTGTGAAAGTGGAAACACTCATTTCACCAATGATACATTTTTCGGCCATGTCAGGAACCGAACCCGGGACTTTTAGCTTGATAGACAGACACGATACTAGCTAAGATAACGTGTTGGACTAATTCTAATCCTCTAACACATTAGCTTAACGAGGAGAGTGGATCTGCCTATTTTTATTCTTTATTATTCTTAACTTTCTCTGCTTCTT
Organism: Timema genevievae; assembly: GCA_902155825.1. Taxonomy (NCBI): domain Eukaryota; kingdom Metazoa; phylum Arthropoda; class Insecta; order Phasmatodea; family Timematidae; genus Timema; species Timema genevievae. The sequence goes on along the minus strand of CABFWO010000539.1, from coordinate 102,240 downwards.
ACCACCCATCCAGTAAACTCAAATATTTATACTGATGGGTTAGAGAGTATGAAAGTAAATTGTGGATCAAATGTACCCACATTTGCGTGGGAAATCATTGATGAAAAAAAATACTTCAACATAACTGGTCAGAATTAGAGCCCCTGACCTCTTTGTAATCTGCAAAATGAGACTTGAAGAACCATCTGCCTACTCAGATAAGGCTTTTTGGCGGTTTTGAATCGTGGAAAGTTGAAAAATATTTAGTTAAGGGAACTGGGGTGTTCCTTCTCACGCTGATAAATGGAAGACTAGGGTGCTGGGTATTGTGTCGTCTAGATTTAAATTAGTTTGTAGGTCGTGCGCTGATTTAATTAGTTAGCTTAGAAAATGCACGTTAAATACCCCAAATATAAAACATATTACATTTATGGCTTTGGACTTCGATCCAACGCAAAATTTTAGTATGTCCCTGCCGTGGGCGAGACTGCTAAGGTTTATATATTTCAAAACGTGTCCTAACACTCTATGGAGATTCTTGTTTTCGGAGAAAGTTTCTTACTCCTGCTAATGCTGTATGAAACAAAGTGTAAAGAGGGTGTAGGGGTAATTTATGAGTTTAGAGTGTGTGTTTGAACAGAGAGGGGAGGTGGGGTGGGTGGGGGGAGTGTAAAATTCTGAGTTATTATTAATTTTTCAAAAATTGACGTGTCAGACACTTTTTTATTTTACGTTAAATTTAACACGAGAGTTATTTAAAAGCACAGATAAAAAAAATACACCAGCTATAGTATGATTTTGTTAGGAAGAACAGTAGACGTTAGTGACTAACGTTACTAAAACAACAATTTTAATATAGTTATACATGAAATCATGCTATCCGCAGCTGTTACTTTTGATAGATATTATCAATACATATAAAATAAAACGAATAATATAGTGGAATATTTTCAATGCTGGCCACCAAAAAAATATTTAAATTTTCTCTACTGTCTTCCAACCAAAATCAGGGTATAGTATGCGCTTACTACACAGACCTTTTCATTCCCCATATTCGTTTACACGTGTGACGTTACATAGCCCCAGCTAGTATGAGCGTACTATACATACCTTTTCTTCCCCATAATGGTTTACTTGGTGACGTTACATAGCTCCAGCTAGTATGAGCGTACTATACATATATTTTCTTTCCCATAATGGTTTACTTGGTGACGTTACATAGCCCCAGCTAGTATGAGCGTACTATACATATATTTTCTTCCCCATAATGGTTTAATTGGTGACGTTGCATAGCTCCAGCTAGTATGAGCGTACTATACATACCTTTTCTTCCCCATAATGGTTTACTTGGTGACGTTACATAGCCCCAGCTAGTATGAGCGTACTATACATACCTTTTCTTCCCTATAATGGTTTACTTGGTGACGTTGCATAGTCCCAGCTAATACGAGCTTACTATACATATATTTTCCTCCCCCATAATCCCAATAGTGGCGCTGCAAGCACATAACATCCACTTTGCCGCCGGGTGTTGTGATATGGCATCCAATTACATCGGGGTATTTTGACGGCGCCAGTGGTGGAGGGTAGGTGTAAAAGGGGGATGAAAGGCTAAGTTAGATCAACAAATGTATAACACTTTCACTATACTGCTTTCATCAGAACCTTGTTGACATATGAGAGAGTGACATTGGGCATCCAACCGAGTACTTTATCCCAGGATTAGATCAATATCAACAAACACTCTAGCCAACGCTCTATACCCATATAAACCCGCGCCGGATGTATTGCGGGTTAAAGTAAATAGTGTTAGATATTTTAAAAACTTTTAACTTAATACATAAAGTTTTTGTAATAGGATCAGGCACAACACTACTGTGACTTTAAGCTTAAAATTTAAAAGTTTTGAATTTAAAGTTTCGGAATGTTGGAAACGTCAAGTCGAAAGTTTTGGCCGGCCACTCAGTAATAAATATTTTCCTGTGGATATTTATAATCTGCTAGATTTATAAACTATTCTCAGCCATATTTTAATGTAATTATAATATGTGCTAACTGAACGAGTTTATGTAAGTAATATGATTGTTTTGGATCAAGAGATATTAGATCAAACTAATAAATAGCCACCATCCAATCAAATTATAGCAGTAAACTATTTAATTTAATGTAAAATACGCTTCTAAATGTCATCATTGTCACAATAGAATGGATTGCCAGTGACTGGGGATGTTTAGGTTCGAATCTCAGCTGGGTTCACTGGAGGTCGGTTTTTACACGTTCATTTTTCAGTATCTTCCCATTCCTTCGCGCCGGTATTCACACAATCTGAGGCATCAATCTCGAAACAACAAAAAAAAGTTTACAAGTGATGGGTAGATAGAGGTTCAAAGCATTAATTATTGAGTTGTCACTGTGTTTTTTCTATTCCTTCTCCATGTTAATGCGGGATCATTTACTCCTACGTTAAACTTCCTAGCCTTACTTTTTAGACTAGACCGTAATAATTATCTTAGGCGTTAAAACATAGTTTGATTTAAAATATTAATGTCTCCACGCAAAAGAAGGTAAATATTTTTTAATTACACTTAACATCTTTAACCGATAGAGACTATTTTGCAAGGAACGAGCTATATGAGAATATTTCCCAAGTTGAAAGTAGTTTAATGGAGAAATGGGAGTTAAGATATTAGAAATGTAAAGGAATTAATATTTCAGAAATCAACGTATAATCAAAACTACTCCTTAAGATATGTGAAGTTACATTTATAAGTAAAAAATTAGAAGGTAGATAAATTGAAAAGTTAAGTTTTGAACTTTCAACTTGGGAAATATTCTCATATAGCTCGTTCCTTGCAAAATATTCTCAATCAATTTCTCCTTACTAAAGATAAAATTAATATAAATACAATTTAACCGATAGGTTAGTCATTAAAATAACCCATCAGTTATATTAAAACGTGTGCACGGATACATAGGCCTACAGAAAGAATATCGCATAGGTGGGCACGTGGATTAAATGCTAGGCTCATCTAGTCTCGTTTACTGGTGACGGGAAGGTTGAGGCTCAAATCCCTTTCGGGTGTACTGAGAACTCTTTTTACTAAATGGTCTACCACAATCCCTCCACGCAAATGCGGATACATTTTCTAGAACGGGAAGGTTGGGGCTCAAATCCCTTTCGGGTGTACTGAGAACTGTTTTTACTAAATGGTCTCCCACAATCCCTCCACGCAAATGCGGCTACATTTCCTAGAACGGGAAGGTTGGGGCTCAAATCCCTTTCGGGTGTACTGAGAACTGTTTTTACTAAATGGTCTCCCACAATCCCTCCACGCAAATGCGGCTACATTTTCTAGAACGGGAAGGTTGGGGCTCAAATCCCTTTCGGGTGTACTGAGAACTGTTTTTACTAAATGGTCTCCCACAATCCCTCCACGCAAATGCGGCTACATTTCCTAGAACGGGAAGGTTGGGGCTCAAATCCCTTTCGGGTGTACTGAGAACTGTTTTTACTAAATGGTCTCCCACAATCCCTCCACGCAAATGCGGCTACATTTCCTAGAACATTATAATTTTATAAACCCTCTCTTTTCTCTTTCTATGTATATACTGTAGAGAGAGGAGAAGATAGATAGAGAAAGAGGGTAGAGGAAAGGGGGAGGGGAGAGTAAGGGAGGAGAGGAAGGGGTGAGAAAGGGAGAGGGGGAAGAGAGGGCGCGAGAGAGGAATAGAAAGGAGGCGGAGAGGGAGAGATATAGAAATAGGCACTACATGTATCATAAAGAACCAGTTTAGAAAAGATCACAAATTAAAATATTACTTAATTTATTCGACTGAATGTTTGTTCGAATGATGAACTAGTTAAAGGCTGACTATATTTTTTATGGTCAAGATTCTTGATTGCATTGTTACAATTTTACGCATTCATTGCTTTGATTTTCCACATAGTAACCCCTTAAAAATTATAAATAACTCCAATAAAACTAGTGATAAGGTTTATATTATACCTTCTATGTTTAGAAATTGCACGTTAAATAACCAAATAAAATAGTAATGATGATAAAATAATATTAGTATTAAAATCTTATCGTAAATGTGGGGTGAGGTATTGTATATTTTCTTTAATGTATTCCACATATTACCACCCGTCTACACCAATGGCATAGGGATGAGAAAGGTCAAATCAAGAGGTAATGTACCTGAATTTGCGTGAATAAATTTTGGGAAACCATCGAGGAAAAAGTAAGTAGCCTACACCTTGCCAAATCTCATTAAAATTGGTCCATGCATTTGACAGTTATAGCGGAACAAAGAACCGGACAGACAGACAAAATGACAAATGGTCGAGTTAAAACATAACCTCGCGCTGCTCGCCCAGTTTTAACATATTTCGAACTGTTCACATGTAAATACATCTAATTTTACCCACGGAACTGCATGTTCTCTTTAATTACGAGCCATCGAAATTTCGAACAAACTGAATACTCCAGGAATTGATAACAACATAAATTTTGCCGGGAGAAACATTCAGTTTAGAATCATACCAAGTTTATAATCATAGTAGAAATGAGAATGATTGGAAAGAGACCCAAGGGAAGGCACAGACTGAAATGATTGGAGTCGATTAAGAACAGTGTGAGTGGAATAAATTTGCACTGGAACAGGATGGCGGAGAGAGAGTGGTGGAGAGAGAGTGGTGGAGAGAGAGTGGTGGAGAGAGAAGACCTGGCAGAAACCGGATAAGGGGAAATGATGATGATGATGATGATGATGATGATATAATCATCCGTGTTCGTTCTAACGAGTCTCTACTTACTGTGATATCTTCTCCCTCCAACAACTGTTCGGGGACAAAACTTATGTATGCGTATCCTTGCATTGACATTACAATAATTTTTACATCCATTACTGTTTTCAACCTGTGGCCTGGATTAGTTTTTTTTATTCGTATCATACATTTTTCCACTAATCGCTTGCTAGGCCTGTCATAGCTTCATATGCCCTATAATCTAACTTAATATTAGGACAGGCACAACATCCAGTCCCCGGCTGTTAATTTATCAATGTGAGAGGGTAAACCCATATTTTCATCAATGATACATTTTCGGGCATGCTGGGAATCGAGCCCGGTACCCTTAGCTCAGTAGGAAGACACGCTACCGACTGAGCTAAGGTGTCGGACTATAATACAATTATAATATTTAAAAATATACTTAGGCCTATTACACACTTTGGTGGCCTTCTGGTCTAAGGCGACACTCTTGTAATATACCAGACTGCCGATAAAGGGGAGATCGTGGTTCGATCCCGGTTGGATGCACTGAAGGTGTTTATTCTTAGATGGTTTTCCACTCTCTCTTTCTCTCTCTCCATGCAAGTGCAGGTACATTTAATATAAATTCAACCTTCCTTATCCTTAGCTCATTAACGTAATTAGTACATTAGCGTACAACCCGAATGTTTAATAAGACGTGGGGCGAAAAAAATACACATAGGCCTATTTAGACCTATTTTACATAAATGCTAAAAAAAATAGCTAAAAAGTGAAGGAAAAATGGCCTAAAAATCCAATTAACAAAAAAAAAACTGTAAAAAATTTCTCCAACCAGGGTTTCATAGATAGGAGAAACGACGACTCGTCATTAAAATCTGGACCTTACTTTTAAAAACCGTATTTACAAAGGAGGAATAAACGTTTTACGGCCCTTATTTATACCCCTCACCATCATGTGTTGTTGCACTCTGCCATAAATCTATGACCTCACACGTTTCTAGTGATACTCTCTTGACTTATGACCTTAATCGTCGGAAAGGGCAGCTTCAATCTCCTCCGAGCCGAGCCTGAAATAGATTGTGGGTGGTCAGATCTGATCCAATCGTTTGAGCCCCTCAGCATGTCTGACGTCATATACTTATTTCGATAAAACTGTAGAGAAGAAAGGAGATTTCTTCCTTCCTGTGAAGTTCTCATTTCCTGCCACGGTAAAATCTAGTCCCTTGGCGAACTAGTCTGGATGTTGACGAAGGTAGAGAGAGAGTTGTCAGTAATCCCCGCTAGAGGCTCTGGGAGGAGATTAGCCACTTGTCACAGGATTCGCAAACCTCTGCACGATAATTACTTTTCGAGGGGAGGAAGGGAAAATTCAGAATTTAGTGGGAAAAGGGAGGAAGGGGCTTAGCATGATTTTGTAAACGAATAATGGGTTTGAATATCGAGTTATGCCAATTAATTTCTTCTGGGCTACCCTCTTTATCGCCACCCATTAGATTAAGTTAGATAATTGTGTTATTAATCAGAACAGCGTGAAACTGATGAGTGAATGCAATTAATGTTGACACTCTTGACTCACCGACTATACTGAAAGGCAGCAATCTTGTTTTGTTTAGACCAACCCTCTGAAAAATGAGGCTCGTCACGTATTTTTATTTGGCCCGCAAATTATAACTATACATCTACGGAAAAAAAAGTGCTAAAAATACCAGAGTTAAAAAACATATTATGAAAGTTCGGTAAATACAATTTCTATTCAACACACCTATGGGCTTTTACAAATATTTTTAAGAATCTAAACTACTAAATTTACACCTTACATTAAATAAATGATAAAATATTTGTAAACATTCCATTCATTTTATTAAGTTCTGTTTTATTTGAGAGTCACTTATTATTTTGATATTGTACTTCTTTTTTATGAACCTACTCAAATTGAAAATTACAAAGAAAATTTAGAATACAATGGTCCTTTTTTTTGCTAAAGCGGATGTTTGCAAATTGTCTAATTGTAAACAATCTTCAAATACCGTCGAATAGTTTTACTCGTCTAAAAAGGTTTTTCGTTGATAGGAGGTGAGGGGTGGGTTGAGGGAAGGTGAGAGGAATTTCTGGTTAACTGAACTATTGTGTTTGGACTGCCACCCCTTTATGAATAGTTTGAAAGTGAGTTGTTTGTTTCACTTGGAAGTGCTGTTATTACCGAGAACGGCAACTAGCACTCCCAAGTGGCCAAGGACTCAACCTGGCTCAAAAGGAGCACAGCGAAGCTTCCGTAAGGTTGAGTGTCTGCTGTATACTTTGTCTGTGGCTCAGGACTGAATTAGACAGTAGTATAAACAAGCAAGATCAACTTACCTGATCCTGAAAGGTAACAAGATTGCCTGGTTTGATTCCAACAGGCCTACTATACAGTATATATTAAGATGGGGACACAGTGTAGAAAGTAATAGTAAGATTGATACCTTTCAACGTTAAGTGACGTTTTGATGCTTAATTGGAACATTTAAGTATAGGCCTATATTTTATTTTAAAATTTTATTCATATTTTATATGACTATCATCATCATCAACAACATTTGTCATCAAACTTTCGATTGGTTTTCTGCAACTTTCTATTTCTACCTATCCTGAGTCAAGTCTCTTAAATCTTTACAGTGGCGCACCCAAATCAGGGTAAAAGGGGCATTTTCTCCCTTCTCACAAGACTAAAAAAAATTTTAGTAAAAAGTTAACCCAGATGAAGTAAAAATAAGACAGAGCACTGAGGATGTGTAGATTACATTGGCTACATTTTCAAACCAGGTTTAGGACTTAATATTCAAAAGGTATACTGTTATACATATTACACGCGAACTTAAAACTCCCAATTGGAAAAAAAGCACAACTATAATAGCTTCTATATATTATATACAAGGGTCGAAGTCAGGTAAATTTTAACTAACATTGAGGGTGACCTGGTGGTCTAGGGGTAAGGTGTCAGACTTCTGTGCTGAGGGTCCAGGGTTCAATCCTCGGTCCCGGCACAGATTTATCTGAATGCCAAACCCTTCCTTCACCTCTGACAAGACGTGTATTAATCACAACTTGTGAATGTGAGGAATGCCAGGCCTCCACCGTGGTTCGGATTCCACGTTAAACTGTAGGTCCTCCATTTCGTCTCACAATCACCCTACCATTGCACATTAGCGTAAGTGCGTATAACCCGAACGGGTAGTAAGACGCGGTGCTAATAATAATTTAACTAACATTGCCTTATTTAGGTTACGGTTCAACCAATATCAAAATAAAGATATATGAAAGAAAAAACCACCATTAACAACCATTGTCAGTACATTATTGTGTTTAAGGCCCTTAACTCAAACTAAGGTTTATTAACACCAGGTACTGCACTTATGGATAATTCAGAATTTCTTATACCACATTTAATTTCTAATAAGGCTCAAAATAAGTAACTTCGACAAGACTGGGAATAGAAATAGCAAAGCTACCAACGAAATGAGGCATACATATATTACCTTAAATGTCTCAACCAAAGCATGGAGCGGATAGGGAATTACAAATATTTATTTCAAATAATAACTATTAATGTCTACTCTTATAGAATAACAAAATCCTGCAAGACTTAATTTCTATTAAATTGAGAAAATTTACATTTGGAAACTTTTTTTTATAGTATTTAAAGCGCTAATGTTATCAAAATAATTCAAGAGTTTGAAATAAAACTCCAATTCAACTTTAACTCGTGAATTCAAAAGAAGTGTCTAAATTTAACACATTCGAGTGATTTTTATTTAGCCATAAGATAAACGAACTATTATACATTGTTACAAATATATGTTAGAAAAAAGAGCGTCAATGTTCACCAAAGAGCTTCAATAACATTATATGTTACAGAAACATATTGAATATTAAGCACCATAATTACCAAAGAGCATCACAGCTCACTGAGCTATGTCCTCAGAACTTGTTAATTTTGATTTTTCCGCTAGATAAAGTAGCCCCATGGCTTCTTTGGTGCTGACTGACAGCTCACAGCTGACTTCTGACAGTCAACATTTAGGTGTATACCTAAATTTTGACTGTCAGAAGTGACAGCTGCTAAACACATGTTTTTTCAGATCATATGGGTCGGCGTAGGGATACATAATTTGGTCTGGTAACTTTTCAGAGTTGTCAGTCAGCACCAAAGAAGCCATGGGGCTACTGTAGTAATTACTACTATAGAATACTGTGACAACAGGTTTTCAACAGGTTTTATACGGGCGTTTAGGCCTATAGTAGAATATTGGGGCATGGGAAATATTTATTACATATGGACGCGTTTGTGAAGGGTAGAATACAAGGGCATAGTCTCTTATACATGGATGAAATTAAAAGGCAGGATCGGAGTCTGTTCTTTTAGCCAGCGGTATGGACCGCGTAATCCACACTTATCGACGCTTTGGCGCCCATCTCCTCCCAACGCCCCAACTGCGCATGCGTGCACCTTGTAGGTTACTGTGCTCTCTCACCGTCAGGACAGCGACGTGCACCAAAGCGCCTCGCCCCTTTATTATTATATTACATTGAACCTAGTTGCATGTTATATTGTCTTTTCCATTCTCCATTAAGGCCATACCCTTCAGATTAAGCATAGTTCCATCATCTAATTACCTCAAGTCCTTTAAACCATCATAAGTCCATTCTTCATTGAGACTATATCTTTGAATCTGGATGGATGTATTATTAAGTCTATTTCCACTCTCCATCCAGTCCATGCTCTAATTCCCTCTCGCAGGAGCTCTATACGGAAAAAGGAGGAGACCTATCTATAAAACGGAGGATGGAGGCATGAAGAAGTACACGTACATGCCACAGCAAGTATATTTGATGTATACATCTCTTTACGTTTCGTTCTGGGATTTTTCGAAGACTATTCTCATGTTCTGATGAATGCTAAACAATAACTTGTGCTCGATCGTTCAATGACAGGCAAGTTCGATCTGAGTAAAATCTCTTGGCTAATGCCTCATATTAAAACATACGATGTGAAGCGTATTAATCTGCTCAATTTCATATAGAGTAGGTGATCAATACAGGGTGATTCGTAATTGTATACAATAATGTGGTGCAGTGGAATCTACACTGAAAAATAAACTTAAAGTATCATAAAACATATTGCCAGCACCGCTTCGTTATCGATATATGGCAACATTAAGGGGAAGTATTACGAATGCGTCATTTGGTATGTTAAAGAATGTCACACTCAAGAGCCTTCTGTGATTGAAAGTGACCAGTAAGATGAGTTACCAATACACAAATGAGGTTCTGACCGATTTGATTCTGATTTACGGTGAGGAATGAGAGAATCTTGCTGCCACTTCTCGTACGTATGCTGCACGCCTTTTGGCCTGACGAAACCCAAATTCAAGGACATTTGCGGCATTGAATCGTTTCCTGGGGGAAACCGGTTGCTTTGCATCTGTGATTGTCAACGCTGGCAGGCCGCGACGCCGCAGGATCATTGGAGTGGAAGAGGCATTTCTGCATTTTGTGAAACGCAAACCGGATTCAAGTACATGACAATTAGCTGCATGTCATCACCTGTCACAGATGTTCGTGTGAAGAACAGTATGTGGCCAATTATTGTACCCCTTCCATTTGCAACCTGGGCAGGAGTTGAATCCAGCTATCGACTTCGAACGCCATAGGACAGTCTGCGAGTGTCTGATGCACCACCACGCCACAGGTCCACAATTCCTCAGCAGAGTACTGGCAATGGATAAAGCAACATTTATTAGAAATAGCAGTGTCAATATCCGGAATTAGCACATTTGGGCTGACACTCCAAATGTCGTCCTGGTTGTCCATTTGCAATATCACTTCTCCATCAACGTTTGGGTGGGAGTGGTGGGTGATATTTTACTTGGACCTTATGAAATTCCTGCATGATTACGAGGTGAAAACTATTTACACTTTCTGCAGACCATCCTCAGTCAACTACTGGAGGACGTTTCGCTGGCAACATGGCTGAACATATTGTTGCTTCAGGATGAAGCACCTGCACAGTCGTAATGTTCGACGAATACTATCTCAGGGGATAGATTGGATGTAACTGGCCTGTTGCATGGCCTACCTTCCTTGTGACTTCTGGTTGTGAGGTCACATGAAGAGATTTGAGTACTCTCAACGGCACAACACGAGAGAACATTTGTGAAATGCAGTTGTGGCTGCTGGAAATCCGATCCGGAATGTCGCTATATTCGCAGTGCAAGAGGGCTGAACTGTGCTGTGAATGCAATGGTAAACAATTTGAACATCTCCTATGAACGTTCAATGTTTCACTACCCAGGTCAATGAAAAACTCTACGACATACTGGTAGTATCTGTCTGACCCGTACCTGTCAGTCTCTCGATAATTAAGCGGTCCCGGCCAAATTAATTTACGATAATTTTAGTTTATACCATATATGGTAACCATACGAATAGCCAAACATGCCTGTTTCCATGCAACACAACTGGGCGGTGAAACTTCAACTTTGCTGGAAAAACCTCGTTACATCATTTTCGCCCTTCAGTCAGGACGTAACAATACAACGTCTTTGGATAGAACCATGTTCGATAATTGTTGCCTATGAGTGGCTAAAATCTACCTGAACTGTCATCTACTCTTACAAAGGTATGAACTTGGATTTTAACCAAGATTAATTCTCGAATTTATAAGAAGACTTTGAGAATTTCCAGACTTCGTGCTATGGAACGAACTCTCCTTTACCACTACTGAGCCCTACAGTTTTCAAATCACATGCACCATTCGTTGTGTTTGACGCCAGCTGGTAGGAAGATAATCTCAAGGACGCTATGATAACATCTCGGTTAACGTTCGAGACGGAAGAAAATATCACCGCCTATACTAAAAGTCATCTGTCTCATCATTCTCGGTCACGTAGTCCACTACAATCCTAGCAATGATGTCAGCAAGATGGCATCATAAATGGTTCGTTTTCGACTTGTTCTCGCACAGTATGTTGATTGACGCTGATATCAAAGTTATCTCAGAAAACAGTATATAGTTGACAAAGTTTGAATTTCCCTAGGAAAATTGTCTAGAGTCAGGTGGTAGCAATATAAGGTTGAATTTTTCTCAGGATATGATATACATTTGGTTAAGTTCAAGACTTCTTCGAAAAATGTTATAGAGTCGACTAAGCTCAAATTTCCCTCAGAAAATGGTCTAGAGCTAAGGGGATGAATTTTCCACTGGAAATGTTAAGGAGTTGACTAAGTACAAATTTATCTTGGAAAATAGTCTAGAATCATGTGCTAGCCAGATAAGGTCAAGTTTTCTTTCTGAGAATAGTATAATAAACTATGATACTGTGGCATATATTTTATCATGATTGGTATTACAATTGTCTAAGTTTCAATATTTCTTTGGAAATACTTTATAGTCAAGTGGTAGCAAAATAAGGTAAAATTTTCCTTGAGAAATTGTTTAGCGCCAGGTGGTAAGGTAGAATTTTCTTCAAAATGTGTTATACATAGTTAGCTAAGTCCAAGTTTTACTTAGAAAATGTTCTAGAATTGGCTAAGTTCAAATTTACCTAGTATATTTTTCTAGAGTTAGCTAAGGTCAACATTTCTTTGGAAAGGTGGAGTCAAGTGGTAACATGATAATATCGAATTTACTTTTGTAAATAAATTGTCTAGAGTCAGACGGTGGCATGATAAGGTCAACAAAAAAAAATTGAAAATTAGTATATAAATCACAAATTTAGGCTACTTCGAAAATTGTTTTAGAGCCAGGCAACAGCAAAATATAGTCTAATTTTCCGTCGAAGTTGGTATATGGTTGGTTATCTCAGTAAAAATCTTTAGAGTCAGATGCTAGCACGATAAGGTTGAACTTTCCCCTAGGAAATGTTTTCATGTTGGTAAATTCGCTTTTTTTTCTCGGAAAAGTACTCTAAAATCCACAGAGTTTGAATATGCCTTGGAAAATCTTGAAATCATCAAAAATTGAGAAATTGGGGGGTAATAAAACGCTATCCAATATTGAACCTGACTAATTTTATATTTTTAACAATCCTCTATTAGTTGTATCAATTTTGAGCTCTTCGATTTCCTGGACATCAATTTTAAAATTCGATATGTTCAGATGTTATTCGGCTCTCTGGGGAGGTCTATTGACTTAAATGTAGAACGTAATATAATTACAATAAAAAGTATTTTTTATATTAATTTTAGGAACCTCGAGGGACCCTCTTTCGCCATTTTCTGCTTTTTAATTTTGAAATTTAAGATTAGACCTTAATGGTTGCTTGGGATGGTACTTATACCCGCCTGACAAATTTAAATCTTCTACCACATTGAAAGGTAATTTATTATTTAGTTTTGAGAATTTTGAAACCATGCATTTCACCAGCCTCATTTCAACTCTTCATTCTCTTAAAGTTATTTGGAGTTGTCTTTATAACTTCTTGCTGTATTGCCTAATCTGTTTACAAATTATAAAATCGCGTGTTAGTGTCTTTTAATATGGAACTTCTTTGGTATTCCCACATATGTAATGCATAATACGCTATTTAGTTATTTGTAGCTATAACATATCAATGTGAGCCGTGCACCATATAGGTATCTAAATGCCAAAAATGAGGATAAATAAACCCTACAAGTTGACTGATTTGTGAAAATTCGAGAGTTGTCAAAAATTGATTAAATGATTTTTTTTTTCACAATCGATTGAAATTTTGTATCGTAAATAATAAAGTATATGCCTTCTAGTTTTTCAAGGACAAATTGATTTAAGGGTAGTTTAATGATGATTAATTTTTTGTAAGTTTGAATTGTTTTGGAAATGGTTTTAACAATTTGGCGGAAAATGTGTATTTGGGTAGTTTTTTATATGATAAATAAGAACAAATGTTGGTTTTTCTAAATAAAACTTATTCGAAGTTAGTTTACTGAAGAATCATTCATGAAAATTATAGATAATTTTAAAAGGGCTAGAGAGTAATGTTGTTCAAAATTTATATTTGAAGATTGTTTCACAAATTACTATATTTCTTAATCATAATAATTATAATATATGAGAAGTGAACAGGTAGTAAGATGTGGTGCTAAAAAATTTGTTTGAGAAAGTATGAACGATCGTATTGTGCCATTTATTATTATTATTACTATAAATTGTACACTATGATTTTATTACTAGCGAATTCAATTAAGATCGAGTGAAATTTTTTTTGTTTGTATAAAGGACAAGGCAATTAAGGATCAATTTAAATATTCACTTGCATTTTCATTCAAGTATTTATAGGAGACAGCAAATTCGGGGCCAAAATGAGGAAGAACACCTGGAAATAGTATTTTATTAAAATATTTTTTTAGCACCACGTGTTACTACCCAAACGGATTATACGCTTATGTATTAATTTCTCTAATGTGTTAGGAATGAGGAAGGTTTAATTTAGATGAGGTGCACCCGTATTCTCGTCGACAGAGCGTGAAAAACCATTTAGGATAGACCACTCTCAGCACACCCGACCGGGATTGAACCACAATCTCCCCGTAATCGGCAGTCTAGTCTAGTGCGAGAGTTGTGCCTTAGACCACGTGGCCACCAAAGCGGATGAAAAATTGTTACAATAAATAGAATAACGAGTATATTAGTTTTTGTAAATTTAATTAAAAGTTATGACCCACAACCCATATATTCCTGACTCAAAGTTATTCCCAAAATGAGAGGGATACCCTCCAATTTGTTATTTAAAAGAATGTAGGAAAGTCACTGAAGCCAGGCCAATCTACGTACCGTTAAAGTTCATTTCTTTTATCCAAACATAAAAAAAAAATTAATCGGGTAGCAGAAATGGTGTATGGAGATTCATCTGACCTTAAACTCCTTTCTGACTTTTTTGGAAGCAACTTATATAAATCAACGAGGAATAAAAACGTAAAAATTGGCGACCCAAAAGTAATTAGTAGAAAAAAAAGTTTTTTTTCGATTCATCTTATGCAGAGACGGAATTCATGCAAATTAAGCAGCTACATTGTACAACTACTATAAAGCCAGCGTGCACGCGCTCTTGAGATGCGAATTGGAGATTTTCCCTTAATTTTTTCTGAAAGATTTTCCGTTTTGAAAGATATTTAACTAAAAAAAACTCTGTTAATAATTCCAAATATTTAAATGGAACGAATGTCATAGAGATTTTCCACGTTTAAAAGCCACCCTTCAGTTAAATTATTTCTTTCAAGGTGGGAATTTAGGGGAAACGGGAAAAGGTAGGTTTTTGCAGTTTTTTTTATCAAAACATATTTTTGGTCAAAATAAATCAAATATTTCTCCGGTAGAAACATAGAGTTCAATTTTCTTCACATGGTAACATTAACAGTTCTTGAATATCTATTAAGGGTTTCCTGGAATGTATTGATAACTTTTTATCTTCATTTAAAAAGTTTGTCATCTAATGCTCTAGGCAGATATTCAAGAACTGTTGGTATTATCATGCAAAGAAAATTAAACTCTATGTTTCTACTCGAACAATATTTTATTTATTTTGGCAAAAAAAAAAAGTTTTGCTTAAAACACTGACTGACCTTTTCTCGCCTACCCTACATTTCCACCTTAAGGGCGTTAACACCAGAACTATTGTCAAATGACTTAAAATACATCAATAACAGCGATTCCAGTTCTATTATCTCATTCACGTATCGACTACAGGGCTTGGTGGTTGACTGTGTATAATCAAAAGCGGATGTAGGATTTTATGATCAAAAAATTTCACAGAAAATTTTTCATCTTTAATTGCTATTATTTGTAGGAATTTTATTTGAAGTTTGTTTTTCATTAATGAGATAGTTAAAATAATTTTAAGGTTGCCTTAATTATTTACTAACAAATTTCCCCCCTAACCTTCACCCAACAATTTGGTCTTCCAACACAGTATCAGATGTTGATGGCTATATAATTATACGCTTACCCCAACCCAGCATTTTCACTTGTTAGGGTGCAAGCCACCACCACGGAAAATTTACCGGAAAATTGTAATCTCTAGCACACACACATAAATACACTTGCTGACCCACATAAGACCAATATTATAAGCTGAAGTAGCACATTTATATTTTTAAGTATTATTGACATTTTTTTAAAACTCTTTTTGTAATAATTAATTGATTTTGTTGAAGGACAAATCTATCTAATGACTACAAAAAAAAAAGACTTATTTTTGTACCAAATGTTTTCTCATTCCTTTCTTTAATAATTATTCTTATTACTCTTTTCACCTTAAATGCTATTCCAGAATATATTTTTTATTCCTGCCATTTTAGTCACGACAAATAATTACTAAGACAAATTTTGAGGTCAACAAAAATAATTGTCACAAGTAAAAATATAGTTGTAAATTTTGATCCTGTATGGGTTGTGAATGTGTCATTTGTGAGCTGGTAGGTCTATTAGTCCCTACCGTCAGCATATTATGAAACGGCCATACACATCTTAAAAGTATATGCACTGCATTCATTTAATACAGATCAATATTTATTTTCTTTGGTAGATCCTCCTGAAAAATGACAGATTTTGACTTGTGGCGCATTCATCCCGGGGGTGAAATTTGCCAAGCCATTGTGTATATTGACAGCCTTAAGGTGTTACGTTTTGTTTGTTGGCTACTCTTTTTTTTTCTAAAAGATGCTTATGGCGACACAAATTAATGAGTTCCCTCGAAGTTCATTTTAGGCTCTTTCCAGTTGGTAACTGTCCTTTCTTGCACCTGATAATACAACAAATAAATACTATACTTAGAAATAATAATAATAATAATAATAATAATAATAATAATAATAATAATAATAATAATAATAATAATAATGCTAAGTAATGCATACAGCTTTTTTTTAAAAGATGTTTTAGTGCCATGGATATACCATAGTAACAAAAATAAAAGATAATATTTAAAAAATAAAACACACGTAGATCACGCATACAAGCAAACACGCACGAGCGATTCCAGTCCCCGTGCTTTGCACGCTCAAACTCTCCCCCCCCCCTCCTCCCCCTTTTCCCTGACCCAATCGCTTCTCGCTTGCACGCGAAGGCTTTTTTTTTTCCCTTCTAGCGGTGTTGCCAGCCTCCCCTTCTTGCACGCTAGCAACGTTGCTTCTTCCGCGCGTGTAGCATAGTGACTGCCGTACAACAATGATAGAAGCGAGTGAGCTAGGCTAGTGAAACGGTAGTTTAAAAGTGTTGTGCTTCGGAGTGGAGTAAATACATTGATGACCAACTAGAGTGAAGACGTCTTTAGTTCGTTTATATCTAACAGTCATAGCGTTGTTTCGAAGGGCGTCAGTGTAAGGAAGATGGCTTTGGTTTGTATCTAACTGACGGCCATATTGTTATTTTGAAGAGTGTCAGTGTAAGGAAGATGCCCATGCGGCGATATTGCTGTTTTGAAGAGTGTCAACTATCAATGTAATGAAGGTGTCCATGGTTCGTCTATCACTGACGTTTGTTTTGTTGTTATGAAGTGGTCCGCAACCATGTTGTAATTCTAAGAAAGGTGTCCTTGGTTCGTGTATCACAAACGGTCATATTGTTGTTTTGAAGAATGTCAATGTAACAAGGTGTTCTTGGTTCGTATTTGACTGACGGTCATATTTTGGTTTTTGAAGAATATCAGTGTAAGAAAGGTGTCCTTGGTTAGTACCTGACTGATGACCATATGATGGTACTGCTTGAAAGCCTTCTTTGGTTCATATCTTACTGACAATTATTTTTTTTTATTTAGAAGAGAGCCACACTCACCACTACAAGAAAAGTGTCCTAGGTTCGTATATCACCGATAATCCTATTGTTTTGGCGAGAAACCTCTATAGCTTGAGCGCATCACTCATTCATTGCCAGCGAGACAAAACAGTGTGTGTCTCTTGGCCAGGGATGGACACCAGCAAGTTCATCAAAGAGGTGAGAAAGAGGCCACCTCTTTGGGACCAGAAGGACATTAACTACCACTCGAGGGTCATCGCATCGAGACTGTGGGCGGAGCTCGGCCGCATGTTTGGTCTTCAAGGTTGGTCACCAAAAAAAAAAAAAAGTTTGTTATGTAAAGAACCTTATACGACACTATTGAGTGAATTTATTTTCATTTACTCATACGCCAAACCAAGTGCTCTTGGGTTGTCACTCTCGACAGAGTGTGCCATTGCTGCACCTTTTTTTTCAAGTGTTGACGACCCTAAATTTATATTTTCTAAAAAGGTTATGCAAGTTACTGAGATGTCAGGATCGTAGGTTGTTCTTAAATATATAGATAACACTGTTCCTCCTCGCGAATGTGGATACATTTCTTTTAGCCCACTTTTATCCCTATCCCATTAACTATGACGTTAATTATCATGTTTTTCAAATTAATAGCACAAAAATTTATCATGTCTAGTTTAACAGCAAGAGTAACAACGGACGCTGACCTTGGGAGATCCAATTTTGAGTCTTAAAGATTGATTTTATGATTTTTTTTAAACTCTTAACTCAATTTGGTTTTACAACCTTTATTCAGTTAAATGGCGGTGAAGCTTTTTAAAACCCATTCCCTTAGGGTTTTTTTTCAATTCATGGCATCTTACTAACCGTCCGGACTATCCACAGTAAACAAAACTGATGAGTAAGGTAGATTTATTAGAAAATATAGCTGCATTTGCGTAGAGGTAGGATAAAAAACCATAGGCCTATATGATAAACCACTTTTAGTGAACTCTGTTGGGATTCGAGACCCGGCCTTTCAGTAAACGGAAAACCAGACTTGATGGGTTTGACGCTTATTCCGCGTGTCCATCGATGTGTGTCTTAACTTAAATTCTTGGAGATATTTTTATTGGTGATATTTAAGATGCAATTTTTGGACTAATGGATTTTTTATCAACACACGACTTACAAACTAACTTAACCTTTAAAATGTAAACAAGCTCCAACAAATTATCACTGTGAAAAAGAAATCTCCTATTACAACAATTATACATATTCTTAAATTAGTAATGTCATCAATATCATGGTTGTTAACGACTTTATTTAAGTGGACGGGATTTGTAGAATAACTTAGAGGAAATGTAGCCGCATCCGCGGGGAGAGGAGTGGTCAGACCACGTGTTTGATCACAAGCGGCAAACCAACCTAAGTGCATTTGTTCTATACAGACTTATTTTATCAGCACACGTCTTACAAACTAACTTGATTATAGAACAGACACGACACCCAGTCAATCAGTCATCACTAGTAAATGGGGGACCCCATTTTCACCTATAATAAATGTAATGGTCATGCCGGGAATCGAACCCTGGAACCTTAGCTCAGTAGATAGACGCTTTACCGACTGAGCCAAAGAGGATATGAGATTTAATTTATGATGAGCCTGGTGCCCTATACCATGTGGCCACACATGCAGGGGGTAATAAACACTATATTGTTTTAACATCTGCTTCGGTGGCCATGTGGTCTAAGGTTCCAATTACTCAATAGAATAGACTCCCAATGATGGGGAGATCGGGGTTCGAATCTAAGTCAGGTGTCCTGAGGGTGGTTTTCCTAAATAGTTTTTCCACTCTCCCTCCACGAAAATACTTCCTATAAACTCAACCTTCCTCATCCGTAACTCATTAAATTAATGAGTAGATATGCGTATAAACTGAACCGGTAGTGGTGCTAAAAAAAATGATCCTGATGCCTCTGGTCGCGTGGATGTAGGAATTTACCATGACCGGAGGAAAATGCCAAACTCGGTAAATTATTCATCACGCCCTCTCCCTTGGATTCAAACTAGAGTCCCGTCGCTCAAAAATCAGTATCCCACAGGAGTGCGCAAGCGCGCCTTTGAGACCTATAATCTGAATCGTGACGTCACGCAAGTTAACCTCCAAGAAAGGGATACCATCGATTGTCGTTGCTATACCTCAATTTTCGAACAAATGGACAAACAGTATCTTCCGACAGCTAGAAGAAGCTACTAGATCTACTTTCACGTATTCATACGTCACGTTCCTACCTGCGGCTGTTACTTTGGATAATATAAAATATCACGAATAATAAATTAAAATTCTATCAATGTTGATCGCAAAAAAAAATTATGTAGATTTGTATTTTATAAAAATCAAAGTACCTATTCTAAGGTGAGCCAACAGTTATCAGTTGACGAGACAAGTAGGATATAGTTTGATTCTGATAGTAAAATACTTTTAGAAAATACTAACTTTATTTTCGGTCAAGATTGATGATATTTCACCTTATTATTATTGTTATCTAAATTGATATTAACAATGAAAATTGATGACTTCAGGTCACATGACCTGACAAATAAATAAATGAAAACAGTTTTGGTGATTTTTAAACCATACAAAAAAATCTTCCTATCAAATTTTGTAATTTTAACATATCCATGACTTCGCTACTGAAGCGGCAAAGCTAACAAAGGCATTAGTCTCGCCTTGTTTTGTTTGATCGATGACGGGTAAGTCAGGTTTTTGAATCATGGTCAGGTGTCGAAGAGATTTTCCCGCTTCTTAAATGGTTTCTAAACTCTCCTCCCGAGTAAATGCGGGAATATTTTCTATAAATTCTACTTTTTTTAAATTCCTAATTCTATTAGAGTAAATATGGGGATAGCCAGGACGGGTAGTAAGATGTGGAGCACTAAAATAATAACCCGCGTCTAAGGTCGTACGGGCGTCAGTCCAGGAATTGACTAGGAATTGCTGGTGACGGGAGGGCTAGGGTTTGAATCTCAGACCAGTGGAAGTGGGGATGTTTTTCCACGTGAAAACTTATCTCAAAGGTTTTTCCCATCCTTTCTCTACGCTAAGGTGGGTGCATTTCTTCTAAACTACTTTAATCATCCCTTTACCTAGGCTACTCCAATAAACCGGTGTTGCATTAAATGAAACAAATTCTTCCTTTGATGCACCTACAGTAAAATAAGAGTTATTTTATTCAGTACCACATCTTACTACCCATTAGAGCTATCCCCAATTTACACTACTAGCTTTAGGATAAGAAAGATAGAGTTTATAGGAAATGTACCTCTATTTTCGTGGATGAAAAGTGCTAAAACTATTTTGAAAGAAAAAAACCACCTCAGTTTACCCGGTCAAGTTTAACCCCAGCCTCCCGTCACCGCCAATACAATCCTTTGTTCGTGAGAAAAGTCTGACACCTTGCTTGGTCCACTTGTTAGCTCAATAGCGCCTCTGTCTACTGAGCTAAAGGTCCCGGGTTAGAATCACAGCATTTCTGAAAATTGATTTTTGTTGAATTTCACATTGATTAATTTAACGGCAAAAGGACTGGGTATTTTGTTTGTTCTAAAATTAATTTATGTTTCAAGTCGTTGGTTCCGAAAGTGCACTTAAAATACCACTGATAAATGAATATTGCGAGACTGACACCTTTAGACCGTTCGACTGCTGGTGCGAATATAAATTGTTTTTATATTGTTTGTATTTTTTTGTATTTTTTTTTAGTGAACCGAGCCAAGATCAAATGGAAGTCACTGCGGGATATGTACCGCGTGGAGCTGAAGAAGTCTCTCAAATACAGCCCGGTCGGGGTGCGGTCAAATTGGGCCCACTTCGAGTCCATGCACTTTATCAAGGAGCAGCTTCATCCCCGTAACAGAACTGACACAGGTGAGGGTTGTGGGGGGGGGATACCGTCTGACATTTTCAAGAGCTATTAAAACTACGTTCATATATTCATAAGTCCAATCATATAAAATATCTTACAGCTGTCACTTTCGATTGATAATATCAATACCGGTCAAATAAAACTAATAATCAAGCCCCAGATTTTGATGACATGCTTTTTTTCTTCTGTTCGTCACAGACAGTCCTCATGTGTACATAAACTATGTTCATGATCCCCTAGTTATGGAAATTTGTATTTTATAGGTAGTTGTTTGAGTCATTTTAAGCAATACTTTAGTCATTTTTAGTCATTCAAGATTTTTAGGTGTTATTTTCATGCTTTGAACAATATTTACTCTTTAGTCAATTCTATGCATTTGTGTTGACTAATATCAATGTTACCCGCTTCAGTGGCCGAATATTCTAAGGCGTCACTCTTGTGGTAAACTGGTCTGCTGGTGATGTGGAGATCGGTGTTAGAATCCCGGTCGTGTCTACTGAGGGTGGTTTTTCCTAAGTGCGGGCACATTCCTCAAAAATTATAATTTCCTCATCCATATACCATCAGTGCAATTAAATGTTAATGTGTTAAGTCCCTAAATTTCGGCTATGAATCCTAATCTATCTAATCTTAAGATTTAAAAGATTTGAAATTACAAATCCAAATATATTTCAGCTTCGGATTCAATAAAATCTAATTCAAAATTCGAATATAAAAGTCAAATTTTTGAATAACATTATAACTTTTAATAGGAAGTAACTTAAATACAACATAATCAACTTGAATTTATAAACTTGGGCATTTTGTACTATCGGAAATCTCTTAATTTTTAAATTAACTTTTTTTTTAACTCGCTTTCAAATATATAATTTTGATTAATATTTGATTTGTCAAAAAATAACTATAAAATATTGTATTTTAGCTTAAAAATATTCGATTTTGATTAATTTTGAATCGTTTTAGTAATAAAATAATAGATCTGAAAATTTCCAAACTAATGAAATTTTTTTCGTAATTAATTCGAGCTGTTAAGAAAACATTCAAATTAGATTTCAATTGAAAACATTGGATTCGAACAGATTTCATTTCTAGGTATATATTACTCAACTTTAACTTGTTGAGCTTCCATTGTTTTAGGTTCAGTATTTCCGGGCTTTATATACTCATTGTTTTGGAGCAGTTGAAAATGTCACGGTCGACCGCGAATTAAAACTCGGCTTGATACTTTGCTGAGTAATCATCTGTTTGTTGCGAACTTGAAAAGAAAGGTGGTTGTCCTTGAAAAGTTTTACAATTTCAAATGTTATTTTCTTAAACCTCGGCATACTACCTGTCCTAGCTACACACATTTTAATTAGGCGAATGAGGTAAAGATGAAGGTATAATTAAAAGAAACCACATTTTCTTCTCTTTTTTTTTTTTAACACCACGTCCTACTATCCGTTCGGGTTATACGCTTAAGTACTAATTACGCTAATGGGCTAGGAATTGGGTAGGTTGAATCGAGAGAAAGTGAATCCACATTTGCTTGGAGGTAGAGGGGAGAACCATTTAGGGAAAACAACCCCCAGTTTACCTGAGCGAGATTCGAACCTCGATCTCCCCGTCCTCGGCAGTTTAGCTCAACCCGAAACTAGCGCGTTAGCTAACTACGCCACCAAGGTGGGTCATATTTTCTATTAGAAAGATTGGGAAACCATTTACCAAAAAAAAAAAGTCACAGTACATTCTGGATTCAAACCCCGATCTCGCCGTGACTGGAGAACTAAACCAGATGAGCTTGACGCCTTGATACGCGTACCCACCCGTTGCGGGTAGTACCATGGTTAGTACAGGCTTAATGTATTGGTTAGGAATGAGAGATACCTGAAGTTTAGAGGAAATGCATCCTCATTAGCGTGTAGAGGGGCTGGGAAAACCACAGTGATACATCACGTGTGAATAACCACTTGGTGACCTGGCGGTCTAGGGGTATGGTGTCAGACTTCTGTGCTAAGGGTCCGGGGTTCAATCCTCAGTCCCGGCAGAGATTTATCTGATTGCCAAACCCTTCCTTCACCTCTGACAAGACGTGTATTAACCACAACTTGTGAATGTGAGGAATGCCAGGCCTCCACCGTGGTTCGGATTCCACGTTAAACTGTAGGTCCTCCATTTCATCTCACAATCACCCTACCGTTACACATTAGTGTAAGTGCGTATAACCCGAACGGGTAGTAAGACGCGGTGCTAATAATAATAATAATAATAATAATAATAATAATAATAATAATAATAATAATAGTAATAATAATAATAGTAATAATAACCACTTCTCAATTCACCCAGTTGAGTTTCGAACCTCGACCTCTCTTTCCACCAACAATCTAAAGTAATATAGTGCGAGAGAAACTCCTTACACCTCATGAACACCGTTGTGTGTACTGCTGTCTATTAGCGATTTGCAGCAACTTAATTCTAGGAATAACACAACAACAAGTATTCATACTGTCAGTTTCACAATAGGGCGAAAGAGCTCAGTCACGGACATATTTAAGTAGCGAGGGGAAGTAGGTTAGGGGTTTCCACCCCTCCTTCCCTCCTTCAAACGATATGAAAATAATAATAGTTTATCATCATATTATATGATATGAATAGTTACATTTCTTTGAATACTGATATAATGAATAAGATTAATTAAAATAATCTAGCAACAATAATTTTCAAGCGTAGCATGGTTTTTTGTTTCAACTATACAGTATTATACTTTCTAACACTTTTGTAAAATTTCTAACTTTATTTTTGTATATACATATATTACGCTCAAGAAATAAAATAATATCTCTGACTTTTTTTTTAAGGCGAATGTGTCAGTATGAATTAAAAAAAAAGTTATGTAAACATAAAGGAAATAATTAATGGATGTTGTTTTTGGTAGAGATGGCAGCCATTCAAAGGGCTTCATTTAAATTTAACATAACTATTTTTATAATAATGAATATTTCCAGTAAATTTTTAAAAATATGGGCAGGATAGGACATTCCGGGTACCCTTAACCCGCTTCGGTGACCACATGGTCTAAGGTGCTACTCTCACAATGAACTAGACTGCTGTTGATGAGGAGATCGTGGTTCGATCCCGGTCGGGTGTACAGAGGTTTTTTCCTAAATGTTTTTCCACTATCTTCACGTAAATGTGGATACACTTCCTCTAAATTCAATCTTTCTCATCCCTTATTCATTAGCGTAATAATTAGTAAGCCTACATAAGCATATAACCCTAATGGGTAGTAATACGTGGTGCTAAAAGAAATAATCTTTAAACCCGCTTCAGTGACCGAATGGTCTAAGGCGTCTTGTGTTAGACTGGTCTGCTGATTATGTGGAGGTCGGGTTTCGAATCCTGGTTGAGTATACTGAGGGTGGTTTTCCCTAAATGGTTTCCCACCCTCCTTCCACGCAAATGCGAGTATATTATCTCTAAAAATACTTCCTTCCTCATCCCTACCCCATTATAGTAATTATCATAACCTGAACGGGTAGTAAGACGCGATAGTAAAACATGATTTTTTAAATTTTGAACATCCTGAAAAAATTCTGGAGATAAACATGTTCAGTATAATAGTTTTGAGGGTGGGGGAGGGGCGATTGCCAGTAACCGAATCCTATAGACATTATTTAGCCGAGAGGGGTGCGACCCACTGATCTAAAGGATCGTGTTATACTTCAGGACCAACACTTTGGTACGTTAGCCTATTAATTAACAGAATATTTAAATCGGTTTGGATCCATGTTTTTTAGGGTTTAAATCGCTACCTGTATTTCATCTAGAAATACTGAATTCATGATAGGAATACCAAATATAAAACCCTAATATCTAATTTTAAACCCGAATATCTAATTTTAAACCCGAATATAAATCTCGAATTTAAAACTTGAATATGAATCGATAATCTAAGACCCGAAGATAAATATGATCCCAGCCTATTTGGTCGGTTGCAGGCGTCTATTTCCGTGTCTTCTGGCGTCACAAATCAAATAACAGGGACTTGTACCTTTTAAGAACCTTAATATAATGGTATTATATCACATTATTAAAGGCACGAGGGAGCAGTGGCACAGGAACAGGATGGGTAGAGGGATACAGTGTACCCACCCAAATTTTTATTAATAGGTCCATAATGTCATTTGTACCCACTCATAATTTAAGTTAAAATTAATCCACTGTTAATAGTTTAAAGGCGAAGTGTTTTGTGAACTGTGTGAAAAAAAACTCGATTTAAAATATGTAAAAAAATCCTTTTAATAACCTTGAACACGTTCTCTAAATAGCTTATGGTGTTGGGTGTCCCAAGATTTGCCATCTTAAGGGTGTTCAAGCTAATTTTGAATTAATTTTTAAACACTATTGGGAAACTATTTATACTCTTTAATTGAAGAGGTTGGGGCACAAATATGATAACCCTCATTATATGAGAAAAAAAAAGTTAACAGCGATTTCTGGTAGCTTACCTCCTGAACTACAAATCTTTTTTTACAGTCAGTCAAGACCTCTAGGATTGCTAATATTGACAAATATGTTTTTATTTTGGATAGATAGCTAGCTAAATAGATAGATAGATAGACTATATGGATTCCACACTCCATGGCATCAGCCCTGAAACGAGCTATACGGACCAAACAGCCACCGCATGTTGGCGAAGATATTACCACAATTTGCGGATAGAGGGTGTCACGTGGTCAGCACAACGAGCCCTCCGGCCGTTTACGGATTTCATAGAAGTTTTAACAGTGAATACATCCCATATAAATATATGAAGGTTATCATGTTTTTGTCCCGACCCCCTCAATTATCAAACTTTTGTTCTAATTAACGTTGTTGGAGAGCTTTACTAATATTTTCATATATAAATAAAAATACCAACATATTCATTCAAGTTTTAACAGTTTTTCAGTAAAACCTAAATCAATTTCAATAAATACTTCAATGTTGTTGGTAAAACAATGAAATTACTAGAGAAGGCGCCCAACAATTTTTATTTTAGAACGAAAAGTTGCTAGCCAATATAATAGAAATAGTTTTACAAACAAAATAATTTTCTCAAAAATTCCCAAACAAAAAACGTGTCTGTGAGTGTTTGGTCTGGTCTGGCTGTGTAGCATGTACACCTGTACCCTGTACACCTGTACCCACGCTTCCTCAAGGTTAGTCCTCTATACGTGCCTGTCTCATCCCAGGTGAGGTCGAGGTCTGGTACGCTGACAGTTGCGATGTCCCCCCTCATTTCGATGCTACCTCCACGCCGGAGGAGGAGGAGGAGGAAGACCTGAAGAACCCGGCCGAGCTATTGGCAATGGGCTACCCTCAGCACGGGGGTAACTTTACGCACCTCCAATACGCGGAGGAGGAAGGGGAGGACCACTTCCCAGGTAAGTACGTTCAATATTTAAAAAAACAACAGCAAACAGGCGAATTTCCACACGGTTAGTTGAAACCTAAAAAATATTTCCATATCTCACCGCTAGGAAGCACTAGTAAGATTATGTGGGGTAGTAAGACGCGGTGCTAATAATAATAAGATTGTGTGACTGTGCCAATTTCATAGACTTAGTATGCCTCAAGTGTTCTACCAAACAAAAGACATATGAAACTGGTTCATTCCAGTCTGGCCTAGGTAGGTGTCGCCTTGTATTTGGTATCGAGCCGCACTAAGGGCCAGTTTCATAGTCAGATTTAGTACGCCTAAAGTGCGGCGCTATACTAAATACAGGACGACACCTACTTAGACCAAAATGGAATGGGTCAGTTTCGCATATGAAACTGGCCCATTCCATTCAATTTCAGGTAGGTGACGTCTTGTATTTAGTATTCTGTACCCTGTACACCTGTACCCACGCTTCCTCAAGGTTAGTCCTCTATACGTGCCTGTCTCATCCCAGGTGAGGTCGAGGTCTGGTACGCTGACAGTTGCGATGTCCCCCCTCATTTCGATGCTACCTCCACGCCGGAGGAGGAGGAGGAGGAAGACCTGAAGAACCCGGCCGAGCTATTGGCAATGGGCTACCCTCAGCACGGGGGTAACTTTACGCACCTCCAATACGCGGAGGAGGAAGGGGAGGACCACTTCCCAGGTAAGTACGTTCAATATTTAAAAAAACAACAGCAAACAGGCGAATTTCCACACGGTTAGTTGAAACCTAAAAAATATTTCCATATCTCACCGCTAGGAAGCACTAGTAAGATTATGTGGGGTAGTAAGACGCGGTGCTAATAATAATAAGATTGTGTGACTGTGCCAATTTCATAGACTTAGTATGCCTCAAGTGTTCTACCAAACAAAAGACATATGAAACTGGTTCATTCCAGTCTGGCCTAGGTAGGTGTCGCCTTGTATTTGGTATCGAGCCGCACTAAGGGCCAGTTTCATAGTCAGATTTAGTACGCCTAAAGTGCGGCGCTATACTAAATACAGGACGACACCTACTTAGACCAAAATGGAATGGGTCAGTTTCGCATATGAAACTGGCCCATTCCATTCAATTTCAGGTAGGTGACGTCTTGTATTTAGTATAGCGCCGCACTTGAGGCGTACTAAATCTAACTATGAAACTGGCCCTTAATCTTGACTATGAAACTAGGATGGTGGAGTTAAGGGAGGGGAGGAGGGGGTAAAGACAGGAAAACACCTCAATTTGCTTCACTTTTCACATTGTGAGTTATTTTGGGATAAAATTTGTACTCTACGGATTAGTAAACAAAGTGCCCAATAAATATTCTTATAAAATAATAAAGAAATACATTGTTTGTAATCTGGCTTAACTATTCTAAATTATGATGGATTACATTTTTAACATTTTACCACCGGTGGGCACGTGGACAAAGTTGTAAATATCTTCTAGTCTTAGTTTTCCGGTGATGAGGCTGTTGGGTTCGGAACCCCCCCACCTTCACGTAAATGAGGGTATATTTCCTTTAAATTTAACAGTTCTTGCGGATATCCCGGACGTGTAATAAGATGCGAATCATGAAAAACATATACAGGAATAAATTTTTGATAAAATTATAATATTTATATAATACCAATCCATTCATATAATTGCATCATATTATATCAATGGCAACATAAAATACTCAAGTGTCTATCACCACACGAGTCTAGCCATGTGTCACTATCCGAGGTTTTTGTTGTTGTTTTTTAAGGTCAGAGAGACGTGAAGAGGGACCTGGATGAGGCGTTGGTGTCCATCGAGCGGGAGAAACTGGAGTTGATGCGACAGGACAGGAAGGAGAGACAGGACGATGACTTCCTGTTCCTGATGAGTCTTCTGCCCACCATTCGAGGTCTTCCTCTGGATAAGAGGATGAGGTTGAGGGGGAGGATACATGACTTGGTCACTTCGGAGGTGCAACAAGCCACCTCCAAGAAGGAGTATTCCTAGATCGTCAGGAGCCTCCCTTCAAGACAAGAATATGAGGAGGTAGATTACTTTACTATGTCAGGATGGAGGTGTAACAGGACACCTCCAAGCAGGAGTTCTCCTAGATCATCAGGAGCCTCCCTTCAAGACAAGAATATGAGGAGGTACTTTACTATGTCAGGATGGAGGTGTAACAGGACACCTCCAAGCAGGAGTTCTCCTAGATCATCAGGAGCCTCCCTTCAAGACAATAATATGAGGAGGTACTTTACTATGTCAGGATGGAGGTGCAACAAGCCACCTCCAAGCAGGAGTATTCCTAGATCATCAGGAGCCTCCCTTCAAGACAATAATATGAGGAGGTACTTTACTATGTCAGGATGGAGGTGTAACAGGAAACCTCCAAGCAGGAGTACTCCTACGAGCCTCCAACGAGACAAGACTGCGTTTTGAAGGTGTAAACATCAACCTTACAAATAAGAATACAATAAGAGTTTCTTTCTGAGACCAAAATGTCAAACTCAGAAAAGGAAGATAAATTATGTTGACAGCTCTATAACTGAAACTAAGCACATCAGTTTATTATACACTGTATGTTTAATTGGTGCAATGGTGCGCTGATCTTTGTATAGTCTTTGTGAACCGTTGACACTAACTATAGTAGGTCCAGGTAGAAGTGCAGGCCTAGAACATATAACAGATATGTTATTGCTCTCAATAGTGATAAGAAGATAGCGAATACAGTCCCTATTGGAAATACATAATGAAAATGTACAGCTACACATCCACAGGCTGATGTTGGTAGGAAGAAAAGTATCTGGTTGTTACTAACGTTACTAAAACAATTCTAATATATTCATACATCAAGTCATGTCATCTGCAACTGTCAATTTTGATATGTATTATCAATACCTATGAAATAATACAATTAATATTATTATAGTGAAATGTGATCACTTGACAAAAAATAAATTTGTTTGAATTTTTTAAACTTTTCAACAACAATAAGGGTATACAAGTGCCCTGTATTAACCCTGAAAGGTAGAAATCTTACATTGCATAGTTCCACTATAGTGTAGCTTACAAGTTAGGTGTGGACCATACTGTAATCGGTAAGGGTAAAGACTGCTCGCTACTTTTCAGACTAAACAAAGTGTTCTGTATGATTATTTTATTTTATTGTTAGATGGTATTGATACGATTTTTCAAAAGTGTGAACAGCAGAACATAAATATGAATTCACATGTAAATATATGTAAATAATTTGTGTTGCTTTTGTAGCAATAAGATCGAGGTTTGAATCTCAGCTGGGTGCACTAGAGATGTTCCCACACGTAATATATAACTTTAGCTTTCTCATCCCCTTCCCATGATAATGCGAACACACTTCCTCCAAACTGCTCTCCTCATCCCTACCAATTCAGTTTTGTGTTTAAGGTGATAACTTAAACGCTGTCAAATAAAGATATTTTGAGAATTGGTTACTTATTTATACATCTCAATAAGGAAAACCTCTTTTCGCTTTATGAGGCAATTGCATTATATTTGTAAGAAGGTACAGGAAAGATGGATAGAAACATATAAAAGGAACGAACACAATATGGTTTTTACAATGAAAAGAAGAACACAGTTCACAAATCGATGGATTAGCTCAGTACAGTGCAACATTCGATCCAAACATTTTTGTAAAATCCTGCAAATGTTAGCGTCATTGGCAGTATCCAATGCAACGCCATTTTCTTTCTTGAAGAGGCTTGACAACGCTGCCTACTTGGAGATTTCGAAGCTATTTTGCAAAACAGGTTACATCTTAACTTGACGAACCCAAGCAGTCTAAGCACAATCACACTTAAACACCAATGTATGAAATAGAAAGAGAGGGAAGAAAAATGAGCATTTCACTCTGTGAGACCTCTTGTTTACCGCTGATAAACACTTCCACTCTTCCTAGGACGAGTTTACACGGTCACTTTAATATTTGCGCCTTGAAAACATTTATTTGATTTTTAAAATGAACTTTTTCTTGTTTGTTATACTAGATAGACATTTGCTACCACATACTTTTTTAATCCACATCCTGGCAGGAAAACTCCTTTAAGACATTTCCGTAACCAAGCCAAATAGCCTTAGCTGTAGATGGTTTATATAAAAAAAATACGTTTACAAAAAACTATTTCAAGATGAAAATAATTTTGTGACATTGTAGAACCATTTTTAGAATCATTTAAGTCTTAATGGTTTTGTCTCTTTAAAACTCGGTGAATAAAAAGGTTAATTCATTTACATGGGAAATCCTATCTTGACCTGCCGTGACGTCACAGGTAAGTTATCTGAGAAACATTATGAGACGAGATTGACTTACTTACCAGTCTAATATTGCTAAGTGCCTATCAGGACATTAATATGAAGCCTCATAAGATAATTTCGATGCTTGATAAGATGCAAGAAGAGAATCTTTCATATTATGGCAAACTATCCATGTGTAGCCTACGTTGTTCCCCCACCCCCCGTGTATAGGATATCTGAAACCAAATGTTATCATGTAAAGGTAGTGTGATTATTACTGAGCATTTACTAAAAAACATAATTCTTCCTTTGTGGTTTTTATTTTTTAATCCTCCCCTAACACTCCCTTTCTCCTACCAGCAATACACAAACACACACACACAAAGAATTCACCTTATGCCCTTGGGAATTATATAATAAGAACAATACTGTAACTCAGGGGTTCCCAAATAGTTCGTTGAGACGCCCTGAGGCGTCGCCGGTCTTTGTCCAGGGCGTCGCGACTATAAGGAAAAACTAAGACTTATACTTATAATGTATAGTGACACACATATATATATATAATAATCACCCCTCCCCCTCACACACATGTATATAAATATATATATATATATATATATAAACAAACACACCATGCACCGAGCTAAATTCGATAATAAAATATATATCTATTACATAATCAAGCCAATTTAAATGTTTTAAAAATCATGAGCAATCAATTATTATAGCTGATATATATTTTACTGATAATCTTATTTTTTGGCCATCTTAATTATTCTATATACTTGCCATTAAATGAAAACGCAGTAGTTCAAATTTCTCTATAATATTGTAATAGCGCGCGTGATAATATGCAGATGTACCGGCGCGTTTTGGCTTCAATGTCTGACCACTGGAACTAGAACTTTCACAGCCTGTGTAACGAGGAGTGTCTCATTGGGGTGTTTGAGACCAGCTAGTGGCTATAGATACTTAGATAGATAGCATAGATAAATATATAATAGCCCTCCTCCTCCCTCCTCCCCCCCTCCCACACACACACACTTGGTGAACCGTGAGGCCCTTTGGTAAACCATTATGCTCATTTATTCAATATGTTTTTCTGTAACAGCGTATATTATTCCACTTACGCTCTTTGCTAAATAGTTATGCTATTTTTCCTCCCCAACATGTTTCTGTAACAATGACTTTGTTTCATTCATCTTGTGATCGTGATTAAACAAATATTGCGTTGTCAATGAATTGCGTTCATTAGTGCTCTTAGTTTGTGGGCTGGGTAAGATTTTGTTTCAAAGATATTATTGAGCAGGATCGACAAAGCTGAAACTAGTCCAACTAAAGCTGAGTGGGTTCCCCTGAGGGAAGGGGCCTGAATGTTGTGATTGGTTAATAGCTTATCCCGTGATTACGTCTCAAGTTCTGCTCTCGGCGAACGTGTGAATCCCGGTAAGCCTGGAGCTCCCTCACTTGATGAAGTCGAGTATAGAAGAAATGAAGAAATAGACGCGCGTGGAAGGACTAAAAAGTTCACCGACTTTCTGCAAGTCCTCCATTCTACCGTAATCCTACTCCTTCTCTTCTTCATTTCATGGTAGATGGGTGGTAGTAGTACTAATCTCTTTCGAAACCTCAGAGGAATGAAGTGGAATGTTCATTTTATGGTCACTCTTCTCTTCTTACCCTCCCTCAACCCTACTTGGCTTCTAGAAGATCGACTTGGAATGGGTTAAGTGATATAAGGGGGGGAAGAAGTTAAGGTGGGGTGAAAGGGAAGGAGAGTTAATTGAATTTGCCGTTTTCACAGCAAAACATCTTTTCGGGAAAAATAATTAAAATATCACACCAGTAGAAACCTAGATTTTAATTTTCTTCTCGTGATCAAATCAACAGTTCTTGAATATCTGTCATGAGCGTGGCGGCATTAGATGAGAGACATCTAAACCAAGAGAAAAAGTTGTTATTACATTCTAGGACACCATTGACAGATATATACAAGAACGGTTGATATAAAAAACCTTGGGGTCCCCACCTAATAACACCTGCACAATAACTGGGGCACTTATTTCACAGGTTGACCATTTCCCTCCTGGACGATAGCGTTCACGTCCATGGGATGAGGAACACGTCCTGATCTCCCTACAGGGTTCATTCCCTGGAAACATTGGCCGTTCCTTTCTTGGCGCATGCGAGGGGGTATTATGGAGATAATCCGCTTGACTAACTCTAGGATAACTACTGTTATAGTTCCCCCGTCCTGAGGCGTAAGGGTGATCCCTGCCATTGTGTCTATTGAGTCGAGGGGGCATTCAATCCCTCGTTTCTAAATCCAAGCGATGACCATTGTGTCGGGGGTCAGACTGTATCTGGGGGCTACTTCCCAAATCTCTGTTATGCCCTAGGTTTCCTCGGGGTCTGTCCCGAAGCCCCTGACCTACTTGGTGGGATCCTCCCTAGTAACTGTTAAATGTGCCTCATCACGACCCTAAGGACACGCCATGTTCACGCTCCTATAGTGCGTTCATACGCTGAAGTCCCACCCGAAACTCTTCAAGGGATTCGAAGGTGACACTAACGAGCATCTCCCTTAACCTATGCGTTAACTGGTTGATCACCATATTCAAGACTTCCGTTTCAGTTATCGGTGAGTCAAAGCTATGACTCTTGGCGTAGATGTATGCCAAGTAGCTCTCTGAGGTACCCATCTGCTCACCATACTGTTAAACATGCATCCTAGCCCTAAGTTGCCCTTGGATCCCCGCAGACCAAAGCATGCCCAGAAACCGCGACCTAAACTCAACCCATCCGGTAATACTATCATGGTTCACTTACCCCCATGGCATAGCATTGCCCACTAAGCCTCGCTTTCTCTTTGCCTGAGAGGTGATGACCATTCGACAGTTTATCAAGTACACGCAGATGTATCACCGGATTTTGGTCGTTGCGTCAGCTGAATTGGGACAGCCGGTTCTTCTCTATTGACCTTTCTCCCAGTAGGATCAGTAAGGGTGCTACTAGGCAATTAGGACCAGGGCGATGATCTATTCCTGAACCTGTCATGATCATCTGGACCTCTCCTCTCATGCCCGTGAGGACTACCCGTTCAGGTTATACGCACTCACGCTAATATGTAATGGTAGGGTGATTGTGAGATGAAATAGAGGACCTACAGTTTAACGTGGGATCCGAACCACGGTGGAGGCCTGGCATTCCACACATTCACAAGTTGTGATTAATACACGTCTTGTCAGAGGTGAAGGAAGGGTTTGGCGATCAGATAAATCTGTGCCGGGACCGAGGATTGAACCCCGGACCACCAACACAGAAGTCTGACACCTTACCCCTAGATCACCACGTCACCTTTTTACTACAAATGTATTTACTATGTTAAAGAGCTGTAGTGATATGATCCAAATTGTGGATATCCACTTATGTAAATGAGGCCTACACTCTAAATCATTTTACAAAAAAAAAAAATATTTGTTTGTTATATTAAACAGTGACTAGATACGAATTTTAATCAAACTCGTTAGGGCCTAGTTTTATAAAATAGCAGTTTTATCTTTTCGCCTATAGTATAAATAGCCTTAATTTAAGGGTTAGATATCTAATTCCAAAAATACCTTTGGAGAACCTTATGAAAACCCTAGATACGAATTTTTAGCCTGGTTAGTAAAATGGTTTCAGTTTTAGTCCGCGATCCAGACACATAGACAGACGGCGTCGCGTAAACCACTTTTTCGGTTTCAGGGTGTCATGAATCGTCAACATTAATCAAAATCACGAATTTTATTTTATTTTGATGATCACAACACTACCTCTTTCCAAGGGGTCAAAAAAGATTAAAATTAAGTAACCGTCCAACCCATCTCTGCCTGGGATTACAGCCGAAACTATTTTATTGATTTCATTCATTCTTTATATTTGGGTCTTATGCGGTCATACCTCGAGTAAGATTTATGATTTTAACTATAGGCCCTAGCTATAAAATTAAGGGTAGTTTACTGATGATAATTTGTGAAAATGCTTTTTTTTTTAAATAGTTTCAATCATTTTCTTAGAATTTTATATCTGAAGTATTTGTTTTGGAGTAAAATATTCACCTCGGAACCTGATTCTCGAGCGATAAAAATCCGTAGCACAACTTCCTTCGGAGGAGAAGTAAAGCCTTTGGTCTCATGTAACTTGTGGCATGTAAAAGAAACCTGAACGCTCATAAAAAATTTCATGTGCTGATATAATCAGTCAGTTCATAAAGGGTAAGTTAAATAACTCAAATAAATAAATTGATGGCTTAATGATGAGTGAATTTTAATTATTTTGTTTTAAACTAGGCCTATAATAGAATAAAATGTAAAGTATTTACTATAATGTTATGCCATTCATTTTATAAATTGGTATGAAAGATTCTGTTCACGTAAATAGATAAACCAGTCCATCCTACAGCATCGCATTCCAACTGGGGCCATAGCTCAACTTTAATTTCGTGATAACATCTTCAACTATTTCCAGTAACTACGTAAATGTATGATCGCTCTCACGAGAGTATTTGAAGAATGTCGTGACATTCTCTTGCAATCTCATATATATTATCTTTCTCCTTTCTTCTTCGTCGTCTTCTAATATTCTTGTGCTAAAAGTTAGAGCCATCGCAAAAAGCATCTTCAAAACATTCCCAACCATCCGTCGTTCACGCAAGTAATTTCTCGAAAATGTTTTATTATTACTTGCCCCCCTCCCCCCTCTTGTAACGCGTCTTAATACCCGACCAGGGCGCTTATGAGGTAGGGATGTATAAGGTAAAAATTTAAATAAAATATCCCCTTCATTTTTGGGGAGGGAGATCGGAAAAACCTTTAGGCAAACCCACCCTTACGTCCTTCAGTATAACCGTGTTGAGCTAGACTGCCGAGGACGGGGAGATCGAGGTTCGAATCTCACTTGGGTGAACTGGGTGTGGCTTTTCCTAAATGGTTTTCCACTCTTCCTCCACGCAAATGTGGTTTAGCCTCCTCTATATTCAACCTTCCCAATTACTAAACCATTAGCGTGATTAGTTTTTAAGCGTATAAACCGAACGGGTATACCCGGCCGGAATTCAAACCCCAACCTCTCCGTCACCCCCTTACCAGACTAAATTAATCTGACGTTTAGTCTGCGTGTCCATCGATGAGGGTGGTTCTAACCTCAAGTGGACAGATAGATGTATTCATTCCAAGAACCGTGAGAGGAACGCTGTGGTAGAATTCTGGTACGAAGGTCGTATTAGAAAATACAAACTCATTTTTTCTTTTGCTGCCAACACTGATAACATAAATTAACTATAATACTATTCATGTTATTTTTTAGGTATCGATATTATAAACACCAAAAGATGTCAGCTTCAAATCCCATGACTTAAGGAATGAAAATATGAAAATTGTTTCTAGAAACTTCTTTAACTTAAAAAAAAATCCCACCTGAATCGAATTGCACAGAAAATTCTCATTGAAATGGCTTTTTTTTTTTAGAAAGTACAAACATTTTTGCAGCCAAATTTATAACATGTTCTGGTTTTATAAGTGTTGATCTTGTAAGCCGCAGATTACATGACCTGACGTATGAATGCGTAAAAATAGATCTAGTATATTTTCTGTCAGATAAGGCTGTGCCGATGAAAATATAACTGTAGATAATCTGCGGCCATACTTTCTGCCTGGTAGCCTTAGTGAGTTAATTTGAATATACTCTGCATTTACGTATCACTTAATTGCCATTGCTATGTTATTAATTTATTATATATATATTTTAGTTCGAGATACAGACAGACGGCATGGAGAAAACAACTTTTTCGGTTTTAAAATTCTGAGTTCAATTTTTTGACGATAACAATACATCTCTCTCCGAAGGGTCGAGAGAAGGTAATAATTAGTGTCAATGCACAATATAAACTGAGGAGTTCTTAAAATAACTTTTTTCTTTGCAATTCTTGGCTGGGTTTTAAGACAAAATATATTATTATTATTATTATTATTATTATTATCGCGTCTTACTACCCGTTCGGGTTGTACGCACTTACGCTAATGTGCAATGGTAGGGTGATTGTGAGATGAAATGGAGGACCTACAGTTTAAAGTGGAATCCGAACCACGGTGGAGGCCTGGCATTTCACACATTCACAAGTTGTGATTAATACACGTCTTGTCAGAGGTGAAGGAAGGGTTTGGTAATCAGATAAATCTGTGCCGGGACCGAGGATTGAGCCCCGGACCTCCAAAATATCCAAAGATTGAAATGTTCCACCATGGAAACATTAATCCAAATAGTTTGTATAAAACAACTCCATGGTATGAGCCCGTGATTGAGCTAAACCAACCGAGCGGCCGCCACCTTTAGCGATGTAGTTGTGTCATGTGGTCAGCACAACTAAACCACTTGTCGTTAATCTCAGTTTTCTAGACCGGATCCGCTCCTTATTTATTCGAGTAGCTCCTAATATGTCCTCACGAGGCTGAGTTTATTACCGTGCCAGACTCAATGCATCACAGAAAAGTTCTGGAAGCATCCGGGATCGAACAAGGGACCTTTGGATCAAACACCACGATCAGGACACCAGATGGTTGGAAGAAAGGCTTTTAAAATACCAACATATTTGTTTTATGTCAGCAATGTTAACACTTTAATATATCATTATTTATCAATACTATTTTATGTGTTGATACTATCTATAAAAATATGACAGCTGTAGATCACATGACTTGTATGAATTTATTGAAGCAGTCTTAATTACTTGCATAAACTGTCAGCTGCTGCTGTCCTTCCTGCCAGAATCCTACGATAACATGGTTTTACGTGGCGACCAGGTCGCAAGTACGGCCGTACCCTTGTGGTCCGGGCTTTATAAAACCCCAATCAATACTGAACTAGGTCACGATTTCATTTCTTCGCGTTATCGTTTAAAATAAAAAGCTCCCTCTTTCCCATCGACATTTTCAGAGTCTTTGGGAAAAAGGCTGGAAGAAAAAAACACGCGACGTGTTGAGTTTTTAATGCGACCCTGGAAAAAAAAACCTCGAACTTGGTTCCGATAGGGTATGAATAATTTCTTAAAAAGAAAGGGAATGTGAAACTCTCTCTCTTGTAAACTAGAAACGGCCATCATGGTCGTCTGCCCCTTCTCCCCATCCCCCTCCTCTATACTCCGGGATTCGCCGTTCGGTCGATAACGTCACTGCAGCTGTGTGACGTCATGAGTGGTTCTAGTGCGAGCGTTTTCACGCCAGAAGCGCTATGGTGCTTTTATTTTTATTTTAGTGTATTTAATTAATATTTCAAACACATTGTTAATTAATGTACAAGCTTAACCCCAGGCTAGAGATGAGGAGGGTGATTTTAGATTAGTTTCATCAGTCTTAGAGTAAAGAGAGGTAGTATGTACAGAACATTTGGGGAAACAAAAGTTGGTACTCGTACCAATGGTCACGTGGTTTAAGACGTACCATAAACAATAATTACATTGCATATTCTAGGGGAGCTCAGGGTTCAAAATTTTGGTTGGGTGTTCTAGGGAATTATTTATCGCCGTTGGCTTTTCAACCTATTTTTAGTAGCCTATAATAAGAGTAGGCTTCCTTTAAGTCACCATCAGTGTTGCCAACTCCTAAGCCCCTACGCACTTGGAAACATTGTTTGTCAACATTGAAACAAAACTGTTTCCTATGTTTGTCAAATGTTTGCAAACAGTTTGAAAACTATTTCCCGTGTATGCAATTGGTCGCATTCAGTATCTGAATTGAATAGTTGCGCGCGCATCACCCTCTATAGCTTCCCGTAATCCTGACTCTTCGGGTGCGTTGGGCGGAAAGGAATCAACTTAACGCGCTTACTAAAATTTCCCTACGCTTTAAAAAAATTACCATTCCATGTTCTGTTTTATGTACAGGGATGTTTTCTCTACTTTTTTTTTTCAAAAGCTTTTGGGATAGCTGAGCTTCTCCTGCCTACCCTGACGCCTCGCTACTGCGCCCAAGTATCGAATGACTTACCACGGCGCTTGCAGTGACCTTATGAACAGTTCATGCCCAAATTTTAAATCTGGAGACAGTTATAATTTTTTTTATATTTAATTATATTGTCTGTTATTGCTGAGATTCGAAATGAGTTATTTTATATTTTAGAAAGCAATAATGTGCAATTACTACTCATCACACTGGTCGTATATAATACACAATTTACCAACTAACCACTTACTAAAACAAACACAACCCCCAATGCTATTAACCACAGTTCAACATTGATCACTTTTATGCAATGTCAAGAGTAAAATCCAATCCAACCATGTTGATTTTTTTTTGTAATGTTCCTAATGAACATGAATGGGTAATGAAGGAACAGGATAAAAGCAGAATGCAGGCAAAAGAAAAGAGATTTCTGAGACGCAGGATCGGTGTGACAAATTTGACAGGATAAGAAATAAGATAATAATAAGAATAGTAAATGAAGAGCCAGTCCAGGACAGAATAGAGAAGGCACGACTAAGGTGGAATGGCCATGTGAGGAGAATAAAGAGGGAAAGAATGACCAGGAGAATGTTGGATATGGAGGTGGGGGGTAGGAGGCTGAGAGGAAGACCAAGGGACAGATGGATGAAGGAAGTAAGGAGGAGTGTAGAGGAAAGAGCAGAAGACTGGGCCAAGGTGGAGGGAGAGAGGTGGTGGGAGGTAAGGAGGCGGTGGAGAGGCTTATGTTCCAAACAGACCCAGCCAGTGGCTGGAAACTGTTCATTATTATTATTATTATTATTATTATTATTATTATTATTATTATTATTATTATTATTATCATCAGTGGTGGTAGTAGTAGTAGTAGTAGTAGTAGTAGTAATAGTAGTAGTAATAGTAGCAATGAAACAAATGAATGTGGGCCTTTGTAAGCCCGTGATGTTCATATTTCAATATTTTTATCATCAATAAATTTATTAATATAATTTTAAGGTTGACTCAAGTATTTGCTAGCAACATTTGTCCTCCCCTCTCCACCGTACCCCTTATATCCCCCCTTCTTATCAACCCACTCGTCCCTTAACACACTATTCGATGTATAGACCTATATAATAGGCTCGAGGTATCACCTCCACAATTAAATCCCTTCACCGCAGGCCGCCACTGTGGAGAATTTCTCAGAACATTTTCCTATTTAATATTTGCCGGGAAACTATCATCTCTAGATCTGATGACTGACTACTCCAGGCTAGCGCACTATCATGCAAACGCCTGGTTCAAGCGTATCCGTGTATCTGATATCCCGGTTAATCGACCTTGAGATGGATCACCTTTTCTTTGTTATTCAGTTCGTCTTATGTCCAAAATAGTTTTCTTCCCGGTTACATCTGCTGTGTAGGTCCACGTAATAATTGCGTAAGAGCCTTGAAGGGTTTCCGCCTTTGTTGAACTTGCCCCTGGAGGAGCCACAAGCCGCAACACAATGTATTTAATTGAGAATTAAATAACCAAAGCTATTATTTATGCTTTTAGTGAGGATTACTCCAACTAAATATCGTATTCTGAAAATTGAAAAATGACACCTGGACACGGGAATTGAACCCGGGACCTTTGGCTTAGTACGTCAATACTCGAACCACTGAGCTATCCAGGATTCGTCCCGTGCCCAGGGCCTTGTCTGTGGCCCAGTGTCATTCTTCACTCTTATTTTAAGGCTGAGCAGAATATGATATCTAGTTGGAGTAATCCTCACTAAAAGCATAAATGATAGCTTTCGATATTTAATTCTTAATATGCAATCCCGTACAATTATAATAATTGTACAAATGGCTGCAATAAGCCAACTACCGAGTCGAAGATGGCTGCGTTATCTGATAACTCGTGATCTTAATAAAATCACACATTTGTAGCTGACGATTTCCGCACATCCATCATAGGCTCTGCCTTAAAATATGAGTGAAGAATGACCCTGGGCGCGGGACGATTCCTGGATAGCTCAGGGGTTAGAGCATTGGCGTACTAAAACCGTGTCCCGTGTCCAGGTGTCATTTTTCAATTTTCAGAATCTGGTATTTTATTGTTTTTACACCACAATTTTTCTTCTTCACCGTTTCTTAGTATACTTTCGGAATACACGCATCGGCAACTTTTACCTGTCGAAATTAGAAGGCAAAAATTGTTTTCCCACTAGTCGCATTTCTTCTGGACATATCGTTGAAAGTAAAAAGATAACATATTTAAAGAACATATTTTTGAAGAGAGACTTTTTTTTTCTTCTAATGATTCGGTACACTTGCTTGTTTTTTTTTTTCATATTAATTCAAGACCGAATTCAATGCATGCTGACTGACCAACTGTTATCAACGGTATAAAAACAGCGTCCAGACTAGCGAGCCGAGCCCCGAGCTGAGCCTCGTTATCGTTAAGATAACGGGTTCGTCGGAATGCTTGCAACAACCCAGTGAATGTCGGTATTTCGACGGACATCCAAGGATGTTACGAGGTTCGGCTCGGCTCGGCTCGGCTCGGCTCGGCTCAAAACTCACTGGACGGCGCTGCGAGCCGAGCCTCGAGCTGAACCACCTCCAACTTTATATTATTTTTAATTTCTAATTAACCTTCCGTCACACGCGCTTCAAATATTAGCTGAGCGGTTGCGTGTTGTAAATTTTACTTGCATTATTATTTAGCACTGCGTCTTACTACCTGTTCGGGTTATACGCTTAAGTACTAATTACTCTAATGGGTTAGGAATGGGGAAGGTTGAATTTAGAGAAAGTGAACCCGCATTTACGCGTGGAGGTGGAGTAGAAAATCATTTAGGGAAAACCACCCCCAGTTCACCCGACCGAGATTAAAGCCTCAATCTTCCTGTCCTCAGTCGTCTAGCTCAACACGAAACTAGCGCGTTAGCTAACTACGCCACCGAGGCGGGTAAGTGACATTAAATATTAACCGTGAATTCGTTTTATTATAGGCCGGGGGAAATGAATAAAAATTAATTCAATCTTTAAAAATTAGAAAGTATATTAAAAACAATATTTACAGTTACATGATTACTCGCGTGTTGTAAACTGTACAACGAAGGTAATACTGTATCTTTGAAAGTTTGCTGCCCACTTAAAATAAGTTTGAAACTGCCTCTGGGGAGAGAGGGGTGAACAAAGAATAGACTAGCTGTCACCCTAACTAGATGTTGTGTGTAAATTTGTCCCAGCCTGCTTCAGTGGCGTAACGCGTCATTCTAGTGTTAGACTGGCGTGATCAAGGCGATTTGCTGCACTAACTGCATTAATATTGCATTTAGGTCATTTGCTGAGGTTTGTTGTGCTACACCTCCTACCTTTGAAACATTTTCCACCCCTCTTAAGTCTTCTTCTTTATGAACTATTGGTTCAACTACTTTCTCATGTTGTTCACTTTGTTCCTGATTAGATAGTTCTAAACAAAATGGTTCTTCTACCATTGGCTGGGAATATTGTGTTAGGGGTTATCCTCACTGCTACTACTGTCTGTCTCTTCCATATTTAATGAAATTTTATGTTTACAATACTGCGTTGTCTTTTCAAAAAGAGACGTAGAAAGATGTCGCCATACCTTGCAACTTAACAGCTTAACATAAATAAATCTTACTACCCGCTCTCATTTATAATATTGTAATTTTGAATACGAATGTGAATAATAAATTACTGGATGTATAATTCTATATCATTACAACTCATATTTCTGGCATTCTTTATTTATTATTATATATAGGCCTATACCACACATCTAACATAATTTCTGTTACCTTTATGCATTTCAATAGAAATATTCTTTCCTCGTCTTTATTTGTTCCTTTTTTCAACCAGACATTGCCAGTATTTTAGGTTAGAGAAATAGAACTAATAGAGGGCTATATTGAGGAATAACCACCTTAAACGGTTCAATAATATTGACGAAGCTTCAATATATTGACAAAGCTTCGATAAATATTAAAAACTTTTAATATTCCTTAATATATTGCGCAAACCTTCAATAGTACGCTCACACGGTCAATTTTACTGTGCAATACGCAATATTGTGCAATAATATTGAGCGTTTAAGGGGGCCTTTACTCTACTTCAAACTTTGATGATAATGATCATTATATAAATGTAGCAAAAAACAACTAACATTCTTAGAATTTCAAGGCCAACCCCTTAACCCGATCGGTAGCGCGTCAGTCACCTAGTGATGCCCCCCACCACCGGAAACATTATCACTGTTGTAATTGAGGCGTCTGCCACCTTAACTCGGTTGGTAGTGTGTCTGTCTACTGATCTAAGAGTCCCGGGGTTCAATTCCTAGCATGGCCGAAAAATGTATCATTGATAAATTTGTGTTTCTCCTTTCACAGTATTGAATTAACGGGCGGGGGCTAGATGTTGTGTCTGTTCTAGATTTAAGTTAGTTTTATTAAGTCCTTTCGGGAAGTGTACGTTAAGTAATTCATAATAAATTAAATTAAATTAAATTGAAGCTTCCCTTTCCACAGTGATAAATTTTACTCTCGGAGGACTGGATGCTGTGTCTGTTATACACTTTGTCTCATTTTAATCTGGACCCTTTTATTGTTGGCAAAAGCGTTCTTATGTCGTATCGGCATAATAAAGCCCTTTTATAGTCCATTCACGATAAGTTTAACGCTTTTTAAATATATCTGAATGGAAATAAGTTAACAAAGCTAGGCTCTTTCATCTCCTCTTCCCCCAAAAATATATTTGGGTACGATCCTGGAGTAAACGTTGACAATAGTAAGTTATATTTAATATTTTATTTCAATATAAAAGTGAGAAAGGGATATCAACTGTCAGAAAATTAATATTTAGTCATTCATTGTATTTATTTTATTTACAGACATCAAAATATAGCTACACTGAAAGTGGCAACTTCAAAATGCGTTGCTTGGCTTATACATACATAAAAGCAATTATAATATATTATTAGATTACTTTCTAAGGATATATTACCTAAATGATTGACGATATAATCATATACAATACACAACTCGCCATAAACCTAATAGTAATATGGCTCAAGGCCTCCAAAATCATTTATTTCTGACATTAACGGCTTCAAATATATTGTTTTATGGATTACTAATTTTATTTAGAACGTGTACTTCGTGTTTAGGATCTTGATTAACACATGCTAATACAGTAATTCACTATTCAAAATCTATTAATAAGAAGCAAAAATAATCACCTCCCAAAATAAAAAATATCAATGACAAAGTTTTAAATCGAGTAATCTTTCTTAATTAAAAATCTAGCATTTAGTTTAGAGTATACGAATGAAATATATCTGCACTTATGCAAAAGTAAACAAAATTGTACTAAAATAAGTTTCAGCTTTTGTATGATAATTTTACTAAACATCATCAAAATAAATTTGTTTATGAATAACTTTTCTAATATTTAGTCATGATAAATATCCTAGAAATTTGCCCGCCTCACACAAAGTGTTTGTGGCCGTGATCGTATAGTGGTTAGTACATTGCGTTGTGGCCGCAATAACCCAGGTTCGAATCCTGGTCACGGCAAGACAAATTTTTTTAATTTTTGTTAAAATATTTGTAATTATCGATAATATAAGAAAACTACTTATTTCACCAGTAAAACCACGTGATACTAATTTAAATTATATTAATCTGGCCAAGACGAGTTGTTTCGTTTGACACGCGCGGGAATTTTCCTGAAGGACCCTTACACGCGAAAGTGGTGAAGAGACGGTGTG
The DNA here is from genome assembly GCA_902155825.1 of Timema genevievae. Classification (NCBI taxonomy): domain Eukaryota; kingdom Metazoa; phylum Arthropoda; class Insecta; order Phasmatodea; family Timematidae; genus Timema; species Timema genevievae. The sequence goes on along the minus strand of CABFWO010000539.1, from coordinate 57,420 downwards.
TTAACCAAGTAACGGAAATTTCACATTTATGATTTCCCCAACAGATCCGCTTCGTAAACTTTTAAGTTTATATTTTGTTTATTTTCTAATCAAGATAAGTGGAGTTGGATTATTTTACTTGTTAGTTCTTCACGTCATGTGTACCACGAAACACGTTCCATTTTAATGTTCCTGGATTATTAAGGGCTCAAACAGCCCTTATGAAGGGATATATCCTCGCATTGAGATAATGCTTGCGGGAGCACCAGTTTCGACACTAAAAAAAAAACACTAAACAGTCCTCACTCTGCAGTTGTCTATTTAAATGTTTTGTTGTGACACTTTTAAAAAATAGCTGTGTATGTTGACTAGATTTAACTTTGACTAATCCCGCTCATGTTCTTACTACTAAGCTATTAAGTAAGGATCATAATGAGCCCATGATCATACATAACTAGAGGCGCGTAAAAAGGACAATTTCACACGAACACTTATAGCACATTAGTTTGTTTTTAAATGATAATTGTGTAATATTTTTAATTCAATGAAATATTACTACGTAGCATCTCATTTTCTAAATCATATTTTAATGATCCTTCTTATTCATCTTTTTAAGTTAAAACACAACTCACCTATAAAATGAATTTCAGCATGCTACAAAACATTTTTCTTTTCTTTTTGTGGAACACGTCTTACTACCCGTCAGGGCTATCCGCATACTTGTACTAATGGGGTAGGAAAGAGGAAGGTGACGTCTAGAGGAAATGTACTCACATTTGTGTGGAGAGAATGAGTTTATGAAAAAAAATCCTGTGGCTCCGACCAGTTATTTAGTAAAATGTTTTTAGTAAAATTTAGTAGTAAATAGTAGTAGTTATTTAGTAAAATGTATTTAGTAAAATGTTTAGATCTTCGATAGCGAATTAAGTCATCACCGCCAAACACTGAAAAATTGAAACTAAATCAATATTTAGAATTCCATTAACATTTTTCATTCATGTTCAAATTGTTCATCTATTTAAAATAGTTAACGTTCACTGTCTGAACCGATTGATTATATCAGCACACGAGAATTCCTATGAGCGAGAGTGAAAGCGCCTACCAATTTTCCCGGGAAAGGTACTTTCAAATTCCTTCCAGAATTATTATTTTATATGCCACAATTTGCATGGGACCAATGATTTTACTTCCCCTCCGAAGGAAGTTGTGCTACGGATTTTTTACCGCTCAAGAAAAATCCGTAGATCCCGGCTGGGTTTGAACCCACGAACATCGGCTAACCCTTTACCCCAAGAATACCGAGGTCATTGACTTGTTTTATATAGATCACTATTGAATATATATCTTTACAGTAGAAATGTAGTAATATTTTAAGCAAAGTAAAGCTTTGCTAATGATTATACAAGGCTGAGGCTCGGAATCCCCAATGGACGAGACGCTCTTGTTGATCAGGTTGTATTGACTAATCAACACCACTCACAGGTGGCAAGATTGTATTAAAAACTGAGTAGTGAAATAAAAGTTTGGGAATTAATATTCCTAGTATGTGTATAGCCTGAAAAGGCAGTAAGACGCGGTGGTAAAAAAACAACTACTTATATGCCTAGTAGCAACTAAACAAAATCAATTTTTATGCCTTCGTGTGTATTCGTAAAAAGTTTATAGTGAAAGCATCTATTGACAACTTATCACAAAACAAATAAAATTGTTTGTGTGAAGACAAAATATTAGTGGATTTAGCGCGGAAAGAGTAATGTTTTGCGGATAAAAGATGTTTCCTCATATTAAAGGTTTACAAACTACAATCCTCTATCAAGCTGGGTTTGGAATTTACATTTTTTAAAAACCTTTGAAAATATCACATACAAAATAGTTTTCTCTAATCGCTAGTGTAGAATTTCTGTGCTCTAAGTTTAACTCATGATGACCCTAGCTCAGTAGTAGTAACAAAGTTAATAATAATAATAATAATAATAATAATAATAATAATGATAATAATAGTAATGATAATGTTATACATAAAATTGTATACAAATTTTAAAGTTAGTAAAAAACAAATACCTTAAATTTAAAACCTATACAATTTTATAACTTAAATAAAACTATGTTGTTTTTGATACCATGTTGCCAACTAAAACGACAAAACATATTATTGTTACACAAAAACTTTTTCGGAGAAAATTGCTACTCCTTGTTTTATTCCTTAGAACGAATTTAGAATAATCGACGTTAAAGAAATACTATAAAATCGAAGAAAGTCAAGCGTGTAAATCTCTTTTCTGCTTCTTTGTTACACGAGAGTTTGAACACAGATAAAGTTAACACTCGTTTGTCTAAGGTTGACACATCTAAAATAACTTATTTATTAATCACATTCACTTCAAAAACTATTTGGAGCTCCCAGATCTGAAGAAAGTTCCCTTAAAAACTAAATTGCATAGGCCTAGTTGTACCCTTCGAAAGTTGGTCACACCGTCTCACAGGCGACCTGCACGCAGACCACGGTGTTGTTGTTCTGATCTGTGAGCCTCCATTGGACATCGCCTTGTATCTGAAACAAAACACGGAAGACAATTTAGTTTCGAGACATTGGGCCAGTTTCATAGTCAGATTCAGTACGCCTCAAGTGCGGCGCTATACTAAATACAAGACGTCACCCAAGGCCGTAGTCAAGGGGGGGTTTTGGGGGTTCAAACCCCCCTCGAAATTTTATGAACAAAGTATATATATGGCTTTGTTTGTGGCTCAAACAATATTAAAATTAAGTTACAAGTACAAATTAGGGGGCTGTGTTACTATAAAAAGTACTTCTGATAGCTTCTAGAAATGTTTATAATTTTGAATTTTTTTCTAGTATCTGTAAATTGGGGGATGTGCCCACCAAACCCCCCCTGAAATTATTGGCTGGCTACGGCCTTGACGTCACCTACCTGGAATTGAATGGAATGGGCCAGTTTCATATGCGAAACTGGCCCATTCCATTTTGTTCTAGGTAGGTGTCGTCCTGTATTTAGTATCGACTCGCACTTTAGGCGTACTAAATCTGACTATGAAACTGGCCCTTAGTATCGACTCGCACTTTAGGCGTACTAAATCTGACTATGAAACTGACCCTTATTATTCCTAGACAACGCATTAACGTTGCAACCAACTAGAGAACTAGACCAAAATGTACTGTAACCTGCAACACACTGCCCTCAAATGATGTCATGGCACAGAGATATATTGGTTACCCGCTTCGGTGGCCGCTTAACCTAAAGCGCTATTCTCGCAGTAGACTAGACTGCCAATGACGTGGGGATCAAAGTTCGAATCTCGGTCGGGTGTACTGAGTTTTTCCCTAAATGGTTTTCCACTCAACCTCCTTGCAATTGTGGATACACTTCCTCCAAATATAACCGTCCTAACCTCTAAAACCATTAGCGTAATTAGTACATAAACGTATAATCCGAACAGGTAGTAACACGCGGTGATAAAAAAGAATAAAATACTAATAATACTTAGGACCGCGTCTTACTACCTGTTCGGGTTATACACTTAAGTACTAATTACACTAATGGGTTAAAAATTGGGGAAGATTGAATATAGAGGAAGTGAACCCGCATTTGCGTGGAGGGAGAGTGGAAAACCATTTATGAACCCCCTCCCCCAGTTCACCCGAGCGAGATTCGAACCTTGATCTCTCCGTCCTCGGCAGTCTAGCTAACACGAAACTATCGCGTTACCTAACTACGCCACCAAGGCGGTTCTAAAAATGAAGCTATTGGTTGCGTTCGGCGCATGAGGAATGTCTATGCATGCACTGTCAGTGTAAATGTAGAGCGGCTCAAATGCCACAAATATATTTATCGTGTCCGGCGCTAGGGCCGTGACTGGACAAGCGTAGTCTTGAAGTAATAAGTATATTTTGTTTGAGTGGCCTCGACTGGGGGGTGAGGTCATCGAGACGTTTGAATTTGTCTCTGATTATCACAAAAAATGTGTGTGACCGCCACACCCTCATATAACGTCGAGTTAATTAACGGTTCTTGAACAAATTTTGTGTGCATATAGACACCATACAAGAAACATTTAAGTTTGTTTTTCGATACCACCTATCTCGGTGGCGTAGTTAGCTAACGCGCAAGTTTCGTGTTGAGCTAGACTGCCGAGGATGGGGAGATCGAGGTTCGAATCTCGCTCGAGTTAAATTGGGAGAGAGGGGGTTTTCCTAAATGGTTTTCCACTCTCCCTCCACGCAAATGCGGGTTAACTGCATCTATATTTAACCTCCCAAATTCCTAATCCATAAGAGTAATTAGTATTTAAGCGTATAACCCGAACGGGTAGTAAGACGCGGTGCTAAGTTTTTTTTTAATATTCAAACTATCCTGGCAGCTAGGCAACACAGCACACGCACAGTACCTTTGGGAAGTTGTCCTCCAGGCGTATGACCCTGGAATAAATGGCCTCCTGTCCGGGTCCAATGGGGCACTCCCCTGAAGATAAGTTCACGCAGGCATCATCTTCGAGTTCAAGGAAAGGCACGGCGATCACTCCCCCCAGGATACCCAGGGCCGTGGGGCTCATTGACGTCACCGCCTTGTCTGTAACAACATACGATGGATCCATTCACAATTTGTACTTTGTCATAAAGAGAAAATATTCAATCGTTGAAAATTACCAACCTTGATACTATGATTCCATTGGATTAAAAAATGTGGGTTTGACAACATTGTCTGCCTATGTGTCTGTATGGACCTGGGGATACAGCCTAAACGGTTTGGTGAATTTTGTTCAAACCTTATATTTAGAAGTCATATGGTCGGTCATAACTTAAAGTGAAATCGTGATTTTAATTCTAACTTTAGTTGACCTCAGTGGTCTTGGGGTAAAGTGCTCGCCTCGGTACCAGATCTTTGTGGGTTCAAACCCAGACGGGATTGACAGATTTTTCTTGAGCTATAAAAATCCGTAGCACAACTTCCTTTGGAGGGGAAGTAAAGCCGTCAGTCCCAAGTCGATTGTGGCACGTAAAAGAACCCTAGAAGGGTGTGTGGAAATACCTATCCCAGCAAAATTGAAAGGCACTTTCGCTCTCGCTCAGAGACATTCTTGTATGCTAATATAATTAGTATGTTCAGAAATTGCTCGTTAAAAACCTCAACTAAATAAATTTATAAAAATCTAGCTTTAAAATAAAGGGTAGTTTTGCAATAACATTTTTTTTAAATTCTAAATTTGTAGAAAATATCTTAAAAATTTGTTTCTAAATGGAATGTTTTACATGATAAATCTCACTGTATACTTGTTTTTCGAAGAAAAATTAAATTAAGTGTAATTTACTGGTACCAGATATTAAAATATTCTGTTTTAAGCTGTAATAGCGGATACGAGAAAGTATATGTAGGCGTGTCTTATTTCATACTTATTGACGCAATTCAATTAAGCAGATACCGGTACTCAAAATCTGTAGGAAACGTGCGAATGAAATTTTTATATTGGCCACTAATTTATTGAGTTTTCAAATTATTTATTAATGTCGATCCCTAATTAACACACCTTTCTTTAAATAAATTCGTTTGCCAGCGTCGTCTGTCTTATCTTCTTTTTCTTTTTTTAAAGATAACACCTTGCCATTAAAATAAACGCAGCACTTGCAACTTCTAGGTCCAACATTTCGGCTATAAATGAGTGAAACTCGGAACCACGTTCGAGCCGAGGATTCGAAGTGAGAATTAGCCGCGCTCATATCACGAGCTTTGTGATGTAATGGTCGCCGCTAGCATTACATTACAAAGCTCGGCTCAAGTCACTCGTCACCTTAAGGAGTTAGTCTCATATAAGTTTAAAATATAAAATCAAACTTGAAGGGAAGGTCGGGTTTTGATCCACTAGGGTAGAGATTTTCCACGTGGTTTATCATTTTGGTTTTACAATTTTTCCTCCACCTTAATGCAGGTACATTTTCTACAAGCTGCACTTAACCTCAAAAGATTAACTGTTGAATAAACCTAGTATGAACTAAAACATCTAAAATTTTCTCACTATTTCAAATGTTTAACAAACTAGCCTTAAAATTACCAAAAAGTCCATCCAGAAAAAGTTATTCGATTATTTAACAGTAACTTAATTCACAGGAATAAGTAATAAAGAAGCACCATTTTGAAACTACATTCATCCAAACCAAAATGTTTCAATCAGTGATTTATTTCAAAGCTTGTGTTAAATGTATATTATTCTCCAAACAAATATACGTTTAAATACCGATATGTGCCCTTCTTTTACCTTGGAGAGTAGCATGCTTACCTTGTTTGATCACATATCATCTTAGTTTAAGGTNAATAAAATATTGCTTCAGTATAAACAAAAAGTTTAATATTTTCTTTTGAATACCAGCTGTCAAGAACGTCCTGGAATTTAATGACAACTTTTTCTCTTCATTCAAAAAGTTTGTCATCTAATGCCTCTATGCTCAGAAAATAAATTTAACAACTGTTAATATCACCATGTGAATAAAATTAAACTCTCTCTTTCTACTGAAGCAATATATATTTTTTATTTTGGCAAAAAAAAAAAGTTTTGCTACAAAATTTACAATAACACTGCCCTTAATTTGCATTCACTTCATCCCCATCTTAAGATAGGGCCATCATTTGAAGCAAGGCTGCTTCCTTTCAAGATAATCAGATGGCACACACACACACACACACACAC
>CABFWO010000539.1:28873-50439 GCA_902155825.1 Timema genevievae | reverse complement strand
GGGGGGAAATGGGGTTAGGCTACTTTCAATTCCGTCTCGAGGGGTCCGTGGGTCTAAGAATTTACCTGTCTGGAATCGTATCTGCATGGTGATGTTGTCTGTGACTGGAATGAGACAGGGTGCCGCGTCGCATTCCATCAACTGGGCTCCCAGCACTTTGCTCGTCGATCCTGGGAACCAAACAACGGCACACTTGGGTAAGGGACAAGGGTTCTGGCCTCTGAGCAAGAATTTTTTAAACTAATACAAGTGAGTCCGATAGTTGTCTGGAATTATGTGAAGGTTCTATTGTGAAGCGAAAAATACAAAAAAAAAATTAAGAGCATTCAAGCGCGTTTTGATTTATCTTAAACATTTTATTATTTTGATGTAAAACCACCAGTACATACTAAACTTCTTGATTAAGAAATTTTTTTTTCTAAAATAGCTGACTTTGTCCAATATTTTTATTGCTATACTAAACACACTTCCATATTTAATGAAGTTGTATTGATTTCTAGTTAAATTCTAATACATCTAAATAAAATAGGTTAAAATGTTTTTACATCAATGAGATATTTAGTGAATACTACCAAAATGTAATTTTAGAACAAAAAAAATGTTAATCAACAACATGGTTTATACCAACAAATTTAAATAAATTAAAAACCATTCCAAAGGCGCTTGAGACTCCTTAACCTGAAATGTGTGCTCTATACATGACATCTTACCCCTAAATTAATTTTTACACCCGCTTCGGCGGCCGCATGGTCTAAATCGCTACACTCGCAGTATACTAGACTGCCGAAGAGAGGGAGATCAGGGTTTGAATCTTAGTTCTGGTGTACTGAGGGTGATTTTCCAAAATGGTTTTCCACGCTCCCTCCACGCAAATTTGGGTACACTTCCTATAAATATAGCCTTACTGATCCCTAAAACCATTAACGTAATTAGTACATAAGTGTATAACCTGAACGGGTAGTAAGACGTGGGGCTAAAGAAAAATGTTTTTCAACACAGCCCCGACTCCTATATAAATAAAAGAATACTCATATCTCAATATATTTATTATTTCTAGACTGCGCGTCCTATTTCGAGTCAATAGAACCAACGTTAAAACTATTGCAACTTTACACTCTCCTCTTAAATGACGTCATGGTCACATACAACAATTGGCTGCCTTTAGTGTACGTAGGCTAGTTGTGGCAGTTAAATGATTTTTATTAACTACAGCCCTCACACCCGCCTCGGTGGCGTAGTTGGCTAACACGCCAGTTGTGTTGAAACAGACCACCGAGGACGGAGAGATTGAGGCTCGAATCTCGGTCGGGTGAACTGGGGGGGTCCTTCCTAAATGGTTTTCCACTCTCCCTCCAGGCAAATTCGGGTTCACTTCCTCTAAATTCAACCTTCCCAATTCCTAATCCATTAGTGTAACTAGTACTTAACCGTATAAACCGAACGGGTAGTAAGACGTGGTGCTAAATAATAATAATAATAATAATAATAATAATAATAATAATAATAATAATACAGCCCTCACCAGTGGTCACGTGGTATAAAGCTTCAAGCTCGCTATATACTTGTATCACCTGTGAAGGAAAAAAGTCGAATTTCGAATTTCAGCCAGGTACCCTTAAAAACCTCTTTATGCCAATGCAAGTGCCATTCTTTTAAATAGCCCTCCTCATCTCTTTCCTTTTAAATTACGCCCTTAGGCCTTTGTTGAAAAAGTGATACTTGTTTTTGTTTATCGGACCATTGGAAACGCATCTTTTCTGATCCACCGGTGAAGGAAGAGGTCAGGGCTCAAATTCCGCTGGTTTGTATAGAAGTTTTTATCTTTAAATGGTTTCCCACCATCCCTTCACACAAATACGGATACACTTGATTTAATTATACCTTTCTCATCCTGAGTTCATGGAAACATGCTGAAAAACTGGACGTGAAGCACACACACACACACACACACTCATATATATATATGAAATAGGATATATATAGGAAATAGTATATATATATATATATAGGAAATAGGATATATATATATAGGAAATAGGATATATATATAGGAAATAGGATATATATATATACTATTTCCTTTTGGGACATACGCCAATCTAGGGTACTAATTAATCTAATGTGCTAGGGATTGGGCAGGTTGAATCTAGAGGAAATGTACCCGTATTTTCATGGAGCAATATTGGAAAATCAATATAAAAAAAACCACCCTAGTATACAAGACCGGGATTTGAATCCCTATCTCCCCGTCATTAGCAGTCTAGTTTTATTGCGAGAGTTATTCCGGTTTAGACCATGCGACTACCGAAGCGGGTTGTAGGAAATCAATTAATTGACTACTCACCACAGTCTCGAACCCTGGTCCCCGACGCGATACGGATCAAGCCTACCAACAGCACACACATCCACTCGCCCCACCACATGTTGAGCAAGATTACGTCACGGGGTTGGTTTAGCTGTCCTAGCGAGAGATGAGACAATTGACGGCGTGATCTTGGAGAGGGTGCTCTTAAATAACATCCCCTCGACACGACGACGAGACCTTGAGGACACCGCGAGGAAAACACGTGTCACGTGACCGCTTCGGTGGTGACGTGCTCTAAGAGACGATTGCCAGTGAAGAGGATGTTGAGATTTGGATCTCGGCTGTGGATGTACTGAGGGGGGCTTTCCCATTCAATGGTGCACCCCCGGGAAGAAGGAAATAGGGCAATTGCTCCTCTCCTTCACCCCCCTAAGACTTAAAATTAATTTTAAAATAGTTGCCAGAAAACGACCACTCCCAATAGCTTCTAGAGGCATCCAATTTTCAAAAATTTGGTCCAAATATCTTGTAAATACATCTAATTTTTAAAAAAATGGCAGATTAGGACCATAACAAATGGCTTCTAAGGGCAAGTGATTTTCAAAAAAATTCTTCAAAAGCATTAATTTAAAAAAAATCTGGGGGAATACTAATTTAAATAGCTTCTAGAGGAAACTAATAATAACAAAAAATTTATCGGACAAGACTACTCCGAAAAACTTTTATAATATTTTTTTTTTCAAATTTTCAAAGGAAAGACCTTCTAAATAGCTTCTAGTGGAATCACCCGCCTCGGTGGCGTAGTTGGCTAACGCGCTAGTCGTGTTGAGCTCGACCGCTGAGGACGGGGAGATCGAGGTTCAAATATCGGTCGGGTGAACTGGGGGTGGTTTTTCCTAAATGGTTTTCCACTCTCCCTCCACGCAAATGTGGGTTCACTTCCACTATTCAACCTTCCCAATTCCTAATCCATTAGCGTAATTAGTACTTAGTAAGACGCGGTGCTAAATAATAATAATAATAATAATAATAATTTTCTCTAAAACAACCTTCCTCATTCCTACATCATAGATTAAGGCTTTAACAACATTGAAGTTTTTTTTAAAATTAGCTTGATATATAGCAACTTACTTGCATCAGTATCAAGTTCATCTGTTGCGAAACTAGTTTGGTTATCTACAGTAGCCCCATGGCTTCTTTGGTGCTGACTGACAGCTCACAGCTGACAGCTGACGGCTTTGAAAAGCTACCGGACCAAATTATGTATCCCTACGCCGAACCATATGATCTGCAAAAAACATGTGTTTAGCAGCTGTCACTTCTGACAGTCAAAATTTAGGTATATACCTAAATGTTGACTGTCAGAAGTCAGCTGTGAACTGTCAGTCAGCACCAAAGAAGCCATGGGGCTACTGTAGCAACAGAGATGTTAGAGCTCCAACCATGGCCGGGTGTACTGAGTGTGTTTTTCCTAAATGATTTCCCACTCTCCTTCCAAAAAAAATTCGGGTATACTCCCTCTAAATTCTATCTTCCTCAATCCTACATCATTAATGTTATTATTATTACTATTACTATTACTATTATTATTATTATTATTACTATTAGCACCGCGTCTTACTACCCGTTCGGGTTATACGCACTTACGCTAATGTGCGATGGTAGAGTGATTGTGGGATGAAACGAAGGACCTACAGTTTAACGTGGAATCCGAACCACGGTGGAGGCCTGGCATTCCTCACATTCATAAGTTGTGATTAATACACGTCTTGTCAGAGGTGAAGGAAGGATTTGTCAATCAGATAAATCTGTGCCGGGACCGAGGATTGAACCCCGGACCCTCAACACAGAAGTCTAACACCTTATCCCTAGACCACCAGGTCACCATTAATGTTATTAAAATGCATATATTCTGGACGGGTAGGAAGACATAGGAGTTGAAAAATACCCTATAAAATAATAAAAGATTATAACTTCTGAAAGAAAATAAGTGATTTTGTATTTTTTAAAAGGTCCATTTTTTTAGCACCACGTCTTACTACCCGTTCGGGTTATACGCCTATGTACTAATCACACTAATGTATTAGTGATTAGGAAGGTATTACATTTAGAGGAAGTGCACCCACATTTGTGTGGAGGGAGGGTGGAAAACTATTTAGAAAAACCACCCTTAGTGCACCAGACTGGGATTGAACCCCAATCTCCCAGTCTTCGGCAGTCTAGTTTAACATGAGACTGGCGCGTTAGACCATGCGGCCACCAAAGCGGGTAACATACTTATTATATGGTAGTTAAATAACTTTTCTGTATCTTTATTTTAATATGGCTCAACAGAAAATATTGACGTGCGTTTCCCGGTTCACGATTAGTCCAACAGAAATGAATGAATCTGTCCACACATAACCATCACGTGTTAGGACAGTAGTGCCCGGGCACCGTCTCCGGGAACGGGCACAAGTGTGTTGTTTACTGTATCCCTGGACCCGGACATGACTCGGATCAGTTGTTGAGCAAATTTCAGGGTGTGAGAACTCCAGTTTCGGTAATAACCTCTGAAATGTTGACTGCCTCTTTCTAAAATACTAATAAAACTTTGTTTCAACATCCATCAAATGAGGATACAAAGTCACTTTGTTTCATCGTCCATCAAATGAGGATACAAAGTCACTTTGTTACATCGTCCATCAAATGAGGATACAAAGTCACAAAATCCCCTTCCACTGGCCCAATTTTCCATGCATTTTGAACCCACATTCTCCTTTTCAATCTTCAAACTCTTCTACTCTACTCCTCGAGTACACGTTGGTTGGCTTAAAGTCATTTGGCCTAAAGTGTATACCAAACGGCTTTACGCCAACTGACTTAAGATTAAAGAACTTTTAGTGCAAATGACTTTAGACCAACTGACTTTTAGGGCAACTGACTAAAGGTGTACTGACGCGTTCCTTCCTCTTCTTCTAACGTTAGTGCTATCACACCTAAGCCAATATCCCTAAAATTTGCAAACATTTAATCCTATCGGATGCACAAATAAAAACAACATTTGACACACCGAGACCTCGAGACGGACTGTCCTTAAGAAAAAACCTGTGTGTAGACAACATACTGTACTTCTGCCCGTTCCCGGATACGGCGCCCTGGCATGGTCCTGACATGTGACGGTGATGTGTGCACATACGCATTCATTTCTGTTGTACTAATCGTGAACCGGGCGACGTCCGGCCTGGACACTGCCCTGATACGTGTGGCTTGAACTTACTGATACGGTAGTCCCGGGTTCGATTCACGGTGGTCCAGTAGGTTCACCCCCACCCCCCAAAACGGGGAACTGTTCCTATGGTCACCATGGTCTGGTTAATTAGGCTTTAAAAAAATGGTAATAAGCTTAAAACAATCCATTTACGTGGTTAAGGCGGGAGGGAGGATTGAACCCTCTTGCTATGGCCTTGACTTTTATCAACGTAAATAGGTGATATTGATAAATAATAATTATTAATTTATATATTTAAAAAAATATGTTATTATTTATTTATTTTCATCAAATTAAAATATATTAAGTAAAGTTGATGGGGAACTAACGCACTTTAGGACTTCCTTTGAACATGTGTTTCTCTCAGATGGCGCAGGCGTCATTAACCAGCCGAAGAGCTGAGTGCATGCCGCCCCGCTCAACCTTCGTGTTAATGACTCACTATGATTGATTAAAACTGATAATAAAGGGTTGGGGGGGGATTTAAACATCCTACCCCTTCTCTTTATACAAGACTCTTAGCTCCAGTAAAAAATAACTAAATATTGGAAACAAGTAAAATAATGATTAGTGTAGATTGTGTGAAGTACAGGTATAGTTAGAGAGAGGGTAAATTCGCTTTTGCGAAAAACGTGAAAAGAAAAAAAAGGGTCGAAAATAGGGTATTTATAAGTTTTCTTTGCGTTTCATGGCATTTGAAAGTGTTTAAAGCGATTTTTATTTCGCGAATTAACGCGAAAAACGTGATTTTGAGAGTATTTTAGCTAAATTATTCTATTTAGCGAAATAGACGCGAATTCCCTGAAAATGCTGTGCATTTAAATAAAATGCTGAGAATTTCTATAAAACGATGTTTTTCAGCGGAAATAAGTGATTAAAAAATCATTGAGTTTCACTCGTCTGTGTGCTTCAGCTCGGGTTTTACTTCCATCCTGTGCCTTCCACAGCCCATCCGGCTAATCGCCACATTCCGTTAGTCGTTGCTTTTATCATAAATCCTTTGTATAGGCCCTAAAAACATTGACGAAAGACATTTTTACCTATTTTGCTACAAAATGCTAAATTATGCCACAAAACGCTAAATTTCCAATAATTAATGCTAAAAAAACTGAAAATTAATGCTATTTTACCCTATCTCTAGGTATAGTCCAATTTTCCCAGGAATAGCCTTTTCTGACAACTGAAATCTACTAGATCTACTTTCACGTTTTTATATATCAAGTCATGTGATATTATGTTGATATCACTAATATCTATAAAATAACTCTAATAAAACAGTAAACTGCTATCAATTTTGGTCGCAAAATAAATACATTTTGTATTTTTCTAAAAGGCGCTTCCTAAAAACAAATTGGACTGTACGTATTTATGATATAATTTAGTGTAGGGGTAAAGGATAAGGAAGGCGATAGGGGAGGAGACGACGCAATCACACCTTTAATAATGTGGTGGCCCACATGGGTGGACACGCGGGCTTAGGCGTAAACCTTAACTGATCTGGTATTCTGCTAATGGAGTAGGGGGGACGACAAGATCAGGGTTTTAACTTTGAATCCCGGCCGGGTGTACTGGGAGTATTTTTATTCTTAAATGGGTTTCCCCTTTCCCTCCACGCAAATAAATATGGATAAATTTTGATAGTGGCATTCTTAAGTTAATGTCAGTATATTTGCAATTTTTCATAACAAAATATTTTAGGGGTCAAAATAATCAAAACTATTGTTCGATAGTTAAGTTTAGTTTAATTTTCTACCCATAGTAATGATTGTTTTCGTTACGAGCAGATTAACGTTGGGACAGAACCCTTTTAACGATGTTGCCTACTTGGAGATTTCAAAGCTATTTGGCGAAGCGGGTTGCATCTTAATTTGACGCACCTAAGCAGTCTAAGCACTATCACACTTTAGACACCATTGTACAAAATAGAAAGAGAGGGAAGAAAATGAGAAGTTCAACCTGAGAGGACTCTTGTCTATGTGCTGATAACCATTTCCCTCTTCCTCCGACGAGTTTACACAGTCCCTTTAATATTCGCGCCTTGAAAATCTTGGCTTATTTTTTTAATTTTACTTTTTTTTTGTTTCCTATTCTAGATAGACATATGCTATTACGGACTTTTTTAATCTAAATCCTGGTAGGAAGACTCCTACAGGCCATTTTCGTGAACAAGACAAATAGCCTAAGTTGTAGGGGATTTAAAACAAAATACGTTTACAAAAAAACAATTTCAAGATAAAAATAATAATTTTGTGACATTGTAGGACTATTTTTAGAATTATCTAAGAATTTATGGTTTTTGTTTCAACATCATATCTCTAAAACGCTCTGAGTAAAACGTAAATTCATTAACATATGAAATCCTATCTTGACCGGCCGTGACGTCATATGCAGGCAACGTCCTTATGAATAGAAAAAGTCCTGTTAAAATTTTGCGATTTACATGACAGATATTCAAGAAGATAATTTATATGTATAGAATTAAACTAAACGTACCTATTTGGCCAAAAACGTTTTATTTTTTGTTATAAAAATTGTTAAAATACTCGTACTTACTTCGACTCTAGTTTCATTACACCCCAACCCAATGGGGATGTCTCGGTAAGCGAGTAATTGTCGCGCAGTCAGCTCTAACGCAATATTTAACTACACAATGCGTTATCTCAAAATAAGGTTCACTTCAAAATAAATATGAACGTTTTCAACATGGATCTTTTCCCTTAACAACCTTATAGTTTTAGTTGTATTAATATAAAGATTGTGTTTAAAATACGACGTTAGCTCATTTTCAACGACCTTTCTTAATCATATTTGCGCGCTATTAGATGAGTCTGGACGAAAAAGGGGCTCTAGATTTATCCTTCCTCTAACAGATACAGTATTTTTTTGATAGGCTCACAACAGAAAATTTTAAAATATTATTTGAAAAACAGCAGCTAGCTTTCCTCTTTACCGTGAAATAAGAAGTTTCGTAGTTTTC
The DNA here is from genome assembly GCA_902155825.1 of Timema genevievae. Lineage (NCBI taxonomy): Eukaryota > Metazoa > Arthropoda > Insecta > Phasmatodea > Timematidae > Timema > Timema genevievae. The sequence continues at coordinate 41,907 of CABFWO010000539.1, read as the reverse complement.
TTGCTAATCTTTCTTATTGACATGACAAAAGTTGGCTCTAAGTGAAGGACGAAAGGGAGTATAAGCTTAGACATAATAGGAAAGTAGTTCCAGAAAATGACACAGATAATTGTATTTTAAGCCGTGTGGCCTGACAGTGATCGATACTTTCTCGCTGACCGAGGCAGCTGTCTTAAGTTGAAATTTCAGATAAAGGAATGTCCCAGAACCCCAGGACCGACATCTTGGCTACGTGCCTGTCGGTGAGGCTATATCAGCCACTGAAGGGTCACGTTCACCAAATTGTAGATTAACTGCATAAGGGAACGTTTCTCTTGTCACGTACGGCCGATCTGCTATCTAGTTAGGTGTAATACGATTTAATACCCATTAGCGACTGTGGATTTTAAGAAAGACGCTGGCTGAGTTTGTTTGAGCGCTAGTAGGTAGGTGGAAAAAGGTATTGATAATTTACGAATATCGATACTTTTTACTCGAAACTTTTGTTTTCAACACTTTGACTCTTATGGGTAGGCCTACTTACATCCCAGTATCGGATAAGTATCGAAAGAAAAAACACTCTTTTAGTTTTAATTTATATATCTTTTTTCTTAGTAATATGATCTTTTTCAATAGCACACTATAAATGTCTAATTGAAAGTTCTGCTACTTAGCTAAGAATTGAGCTAAACACACACAAGGACATTTATTATAATATGGTTATTTTATCACACATTTTTTGGGTAGTTTTAATAAAGGACCTACATTATAGAAATAAATTCTATTATGAAGCAAAAGTTATATTTAATTTTACTATATGAGTAGGTCAACAAACATTTTAAGGATATAGAGAAAAAGTATAAATATTTATGTACGTAAAAAAAAATTTTAAAACCTTATATTCGGATAAAATGTTATGCTTATTAATTTGATATCAATACTTTTTATAAAATAAGAGTTATGGCATCAATTCCCTTCCTCCACTATTATAAATGAATAAAGTATCGATACGTTTATTTTGAGACCACATCCTTAAGCGCTAGTGTAGAGATAAGAGAGATTTACTGTCTAGCCCAACACCCCACTAAAACTACATTATTATTATTATTATTATTATTATCATCACTTAACGTACACTTTCTTAACCAAGTCAAATCAGCCCATGATTTAAAAACTAATTTCATTCTAGAAAACACTTCTCATCTACCATAGCTAACCTAGAAACGAGGAGGAGGGTGAATACCTAGGTCAGGGCTTTCCAACTTAAAAGTGCTCTAGGGCCACAATTGAATCCACGAGTCTAGCGCACGAGTCTAGCGGTGGACCAAATCATAATCGGCTATTTTTTTGGTCAAGTTTGCGAAAACTTGAACAGGTATATAATTTTGAATGACCCGCTTCGGTGGCTGCGTGGTTTATTGCGCTACTTTTGCAGTAGACTAGACTGCCGATGATGAGGAGAATAAGGTTCGAATCTCGGTCGGGTCTATTGAGGGTATTTTCCAAAATATTCTTCCACTTTCCCTCCACGGAAATACTGGTACATTTCTTCTAAATATAGCCTTCCCAATTTTTTAAACTACTAGCGAAATTAGTGCACAAGCGTATAGCCCGAACGGGTAGTAAGACGCAGAGGTTTAAAAAAAAATTTGTGAATGAAATAAGAAGGGGTAGCTTAAAAATGTTTAATCATATACCGAACGAATTTTTTAACCAACATATAATATATTTGATACGTCAATATAATACAGCAGACGTAAGAAGAAATTAAACATGAGCATCTGTTGGAGCTTTCATGAATTTTTCTCACGAAAGTCAAAAGTTTCCGTTTCGCCTTACAACATAAATTTTACTACAGTGTATTAAAAGTTTCTAATAAACTTCGTGGGTTGTAAAGAAAAAAAAAAGCCTCTTGGGATGCATGTGGCCCGCGGGCCCCTAGTTGAAAAACTCTGACCTAGGTGACTAGGATGGAGAGAGTGTTTATCGTTAATCACCTAATGTGCTGAACTATTATAGTTACTAAACAATAGACTATCATTTAACACGATTTTTTTTTATCAAAACACGATTTACAAACTAATTACCTTCACCGGTGGACACGCGGATAAAGTCAGCAAACTCTTTTTGTACGATTTTCTGGAGGATGGCTGATGTCTCGACTGGATGTATAGAGGTAGTTTGTTCTAAATAATTTCCCAATTTGTCTCTCCACGCAAGTGCGGATACATTTACTTTAAATTCTATTTATCTTAGCCCTACACTCCATTAATGTAAATAAACAAACAGCCCAGACGGATAGCAAGACGCGTCGGAAAAATGAAAATGTAATCCATTCATACGCCAAACCCTTTGTTCTAACGATGGTGTCAACTTCGTCGGCTGATTCTTTGGTCTAGTAGTCAGACTTCCTGGCTACAGATTAAGAGGGTCCCGGGTCCGATCCCCGGCGGTTCAAGATTGTTCTGTGAAGCAGTGGTTCTGGGACGGATAAACTCAGCATCGTGAGGACCAATGAGGAGCTTCTTGAATAGAGAAGTAGAGGATCCGGTCTAGAAAGCTGAGATTAACGGGTGGAGGGCTCACTGTGCTGACCACACGACACCCTTTATCCCCAAGTGTTGGCACTATCTTCGCCAACATACGGCGGCCGTTCGGTCGGTGTAGCTCGCTCGTGGGCTGACGCCATGGAGTTTTACATTGTATCTCTTTGGGACTTTTGTTATTATTATTATTTAGCATCGCGTCTTACTACCCGTTCGGGTTATACGCTTGGGACTTTTGTTAATGTTGGCTGTTGTGTAGCTGTATATGGTGGTCACGGTGAACAGTCGTAAGGAACCGGCCCGACATACGGTGGCCGGGACGCGATCTGGGCCCGCGCACGTTTGATATAAACGAGCACTAGATTCTTTGCCCCCTTCCGAAACTGACAGATCTCTAATAATCCTGTCGGGGCGCCTCCACGGGGCGGCAATGTGACGGACGCTGGAGTCCGGCATAGCTAAGACCCCGATAAGGTCACCTGTATGGGAGGAGCGAGGCTACTGGACATGCACTAAGCGGTTGGTAGTGCGTACCCGTGTAGCGGGGACAGCTGGTCAGGGCACTTCCACGAGGTCCCCGCCGGGCAACTCCGGGCAGTCGGTCTCAAGAATGGTGCTGAGGGGCGGCAGCCAAGTTTTGGGAGACAAGAGAAAGTTTTGGGGTAATGAGATTGCAAGTTTGAGGAAACGGCTATTCGGAGGTTGAGCTCCTGACTGCCTCATGATTGGGCGATCACTAGGAGGAACCAACTCCTCCCTCCATCCGGTCCCAGTGGAGGGGGGTGGCATGGAAGGGCTGGTACTGGTTTATTAGGGTGCCCTGGTACCCGGAATGGCACTCATGGACCTCGGTCCATGTCCGGCGAAAAGGTTCCGGACCCTATGGGTATCAGTGGTTGCACCATAGGGGGCCTCTGAGCCTGGGAATAGTGTAGCTTGAAAGCCCTTCGGGGGATCTCCTCGGAGATGTAGTTCGGATTCGTCTGTTATGGAGCTGTATTTCGTTGTCGCCCTTAAAGGTTCTTTATGGTGATTCGAATATATATCTGAACAGAGACGCTGTCAGTTTTCAGTTGGGGACGAGGGGAATGTGTACAAGGGGTAGTTGCTATTTAAATTGTACGGATGTTTTGAAAAGCTTCATAAGAAAAAGAAATCTACCCGTTATGGTGGTCGCATGCTCTAACGCGCTAGTAAACTAAACTGCCGATGATCAAGGTTAGCATCTCAGCCAGGTGTACTGAGGTAGGTTTTTTCAAACATTGTTTTCCACTCTCCTTTCACTCAAATGCAGGAACACTTTCTATTAATATAACCTTTCAGATTCCTAATCCATTAGCGTAATCAGTATATAAGCGTATAACCCGAACGGGTAGTAAGACGCGGAGCTAAAAAAAAAGAGGGGAGGGGGGAGAATCTGACATATGCTTGAACATCAGCTAGAAGCTGCATGGTGCCAGCCCGCAAGCGAACTATACCGACCGAGCGGCTGCCGCATGTTAGCAAAGATGCCAACACTTGCGGGTAGAGGGTGTCATGTGATCAGCACAACGCACCCATTAGCCGTTAATCTCACTTTTCTAGACAGCATCAACTACTTCTTTCTTCAAGAACCTCCTCATCGAGAGGCTGAGTTCGACCTCGTTCCAGACCCCCCCCGCTTCACAGAAAAATTCTGGAAGCGCTGGAGATCGAGCCCGGGAACTCTGGATCTGTAATCAGGAACTCTGACCACTAGACTATAGAGGCAAGGTAAACAGGCAAAGAAAATGGGAAAATATTTAGGGAAATACAATCTCGGTTCACCCGACTGGGACTCGAAACCTGTTATTTCCGTACAAGCAAACTAGACAGGTGGAATATGATATTTATTCCACGTACCCATTAGAACCTATTCATGGAATGTGTACGTGGTTTTTAGAGACATTTTGATGATTGAGATCCAGTGTATTTTACATAGTTTACAATATATTTTTATATAAAGTACTTAGCTTTTTAAGCCATAGGTTGTAATAAAATTATGAATTTTGGTGGATACAAATGGAGCTATATGCCCATTAATAAATATTTGGATGGAAGCATCAAACAATGTATTCATGTATCCCCTATTTTCCTGCGCCTTTGACTCTGACACTGTTTAGAAAATACACCCCGAATACCGAAGATAAAATCGAGATAACCCGAAAAGGTAAATCCCCATCCTGGCTTGGGGCAGTTAGAAGCGTAGTATAGAAAGAAGCGAGATTATTGGGATCCGAAGACCCTGGAAGACTTCTCTAGCGCCGCTAGCAACTCATTTGTTTTTAGAAGTCTTTTAGCGCTGATCGATACATAGGCTTGTTTACATTGGTTCGAGCTTCCTACAGATAGTGCCATCCTTGCGCCATTGTCGAGATTGAATTTGCTATTAGTCACGTGGTCCAGGGGTTTGTAGGACCTGAGATTCCACCCCGCAACCCCTGAATTTAAAACTGATATTACGATTGATTAAAATTTAAAAATACGCAATTTTAAAGAGATAAAATGAGAAATAAAGAAACCGGCGTCATGGTAACTCTCGTGTTAGACTAGATGACAGGGAGATCGAAGTTCAAATCCCGGTCGGGTGTATTGAGATATTTTTTTACCAAAATGGTTTTCCACACTCCCTCCACGCAGATACGGGTACGTTTTACTATATTCAATCTAAATCATTACCGTGATTAGTATGTCTACGTTTAATCTGAATAGGTAGTAAGACGCGGTGCTAAAAATAAAAAGCTCACATACAATTGTAGTAACAATGATAAGAGTTACATAGCCTAGTCTGGCTTGGTTGTGATGAGGTTGGGGTTCGAATCCCGGTCGGGAGTCCTGATATGTTTTCGCCTATATGGTTTCCCAATCTCCCTCGTGCAAATGAAAGTGCATTATTTAAATTATGCCATCCTCATCTCTATCTCACCAGGCTAAATGTGGATATAGGTAGGTAGTAAGATGCTATGAATTTTTTTACTGTCTCACGATCCTTCTGAGAGAGAAAGTATTGTGATCGTAAAAACAAATATGTATAATTCGAGATTTTGATGAATGTCAACGTTCCATAACCCCTTAAAACTGGAAAAGTGGTTTTTGCGATGCCGTTAGTGTGTGTGTGCGTGTGCATATTTCAGTCTAGAGCTGAAACAATTTTACTGATTGGACTGAAACTTGTATCCAGGGTTTTAATAACGTTCTCCAAAGGGATTTTTGAAACTATCCATTCAAGCCTAAAACAAAGGGTAGTTTACCTAATGGCAAAATAGTAGAAATTCATTTACTTGAAATCGGCCCTAACGATTTTGATCAAAATTCGTATCCAATCACATTAAAAAATAAATAAATTGTGCATCTGATTTGTTCCAGAAAAATAGCGGCTATCTCAAATTAGTATCATAATAATTATCTTTGCCACTCTTTGAGTTACAAAATAGCTTGTCATTGCAAAGTTGTGGGATTACTAAAAATAAAATACTTTTATTTGAAATAAATTTCTTAAAAATAAATAGTTTCCTTGCTATAAGCAAATATATTTTCATATGAAGGTCTTAGAAATGGGGAATATATTGTTATGTTCTTTGGTGAAACGAGATGTTCCATTTTCCTCAATGTGCTTCTATAACAGTGTATCTTATTTCATTTATGCCCTTTGATGGAATATTTTGGTATTTTTTCCAATATGTTTAAGCAACAATGTATATTATCTCGGTTCACATAAGTAGCTTAGGAATTTTATGCGATTTTTTTTACCCTTAGACTAGTAAAAATAAAAATATTAAATACATACACTTACAAAATATTTTTATTTATTCACACAAATAACGCATAACAAAAATCTTTAATGTATTTTTATAAATGAGTAACTCATCAAAAGTTTATTTTCGGTCCTTATTCATCTTTCACATCACTTTATTACTCTTATTAAATTATTATATTACATACATTTTTCTTGCAAGGAATGACCTGTACAAATTAATTATAGTCTTCTGTTATAAGCAGTCCTTAGAAAATGAAGTTAATCTTTCTTTTAAGTTCTCAAAACTGCCAATCTTACAATGTATTCAGATTAAGGTGGTAGAAGTGTAAACCAGAGATGACTTACATTAAGTATGCACATGCATATTTACTAGACGTGGATATTTTTTTTAGTAAGGGAATTTATTATCCCAAGTAATTAAGGTTTGTACAGAAGCAAGGTTATGACACCATCTTTCCTACCAAAATAAAATCTTAATTTTGACTAAGAGTGAACATACTAAGCTTAAAGCCACTAAAATAAATAACCAAACAAATTTATATAAATGAAAGCTACTTACTAATTGGGTGAAATAATTGATTTTTATGTAGTAATGCTTTAAATAAATAATTATCTTAGCATTCACTAAAGGTAATTTTTTTTATACATACTTACTGTTGATGATTAAATTAAAATTAAAACTATTGTCTTATTGTGTTTGCAAAGTGGAAAACAAATGATATTTTGATGAGTATCAACTAACATAATACTTTTGAAATAAAAATGTAAGTCTAACGACAGTTAAGGAATGGAAAAGCCCCATAAACTAACACAATCAACTCGGATGTAGGAAATTCCAGCTTGAAAAGAACAGTGTATAACATAACTGGGGAAAAAAAAAAGTTTTCAGCATTGCTTAAGAATTATTATCTCAGGGTGGCTATAAATTAAAATGTTCCCCAAATTTTCAAGGTTTCTCAGATAACATTAAAAAAAATTTACAGACCTGACCTTTTTAGTTTTTATTGTTGGATGGGAATGTTTTAGCTTATTACATTGATCACATATTTTCTACCAAACATCAACATTCTTACGAGTTCTTTCCAGAGTATTTAATGTTTTAGGTATTATTTGTTGCCGTGAAAATGTGGTATGAAACAAACCTTGTGTAACCATCTCATGTTAAAATTGACATAAATATTATCTATGCAAGGCATTTGGTCAACATCGAGGAACAAAATATCTCACTTTTCTTTATATGTTTAGATACAGAATAAGAAGTACCAGTATTTAATTCCCTGACTTTTCCAAGTTTTCCCTGTTTGTAGCCACCATATATCCATATAGTATAATTTACATTATTTGGTAAATGAATGGACATACTTATGACGGTTCAATTTCACACAAAAGTAGTTGAGCTCTATAAAAAAAAGGCCTCAAACTGTATATTAAAAAAATATATCTCAAAACATCAGACCTGTTGCTGGTGCTTACCACAAAATCTATGATTTTGACAAACAAGAAACTGATTCCATCAACTTTTCCTCTGGGTATAACAGATAGTTGATCTGGAAGGCCGTTTAGTTGAGCTTCCACCTCGCAGTAACTTGCTATAAATAGAGGTGATAGTTGCCATAGCAACCTGATCTAGCCCCCTCCCCTTGACAGCTGGGTATTATCTTGAAGTCTCTACTCCTCTGATGCCAAATATCAAAACAAACATAATATTGCTTTGTATTGATGTCACATGTGTTTTTCTAGTTTTTAAACATATTTTATTTTGTAAAAAATAAAGTAATAGAAATCACACAGCTCGTATTGGTAGACAAGCAGCTCAAACATCAAATGTGTCTAGTTTGATTTCTTCTTGATGGATAGTCATTATTTGAATCATGGCTAGGTGTGCTGAGGTGGTTTTTCATCTATGATTTACTACTCTATTCAAATGGGGCTACACTTCCTCTCAATCCCATCTTCCTCAGCCCTACTCCACTAGTGTAAACACACATATAATCTCAACGAGAAATAACTGTGGATTAACACGTTAGCTGAAAAACAATAGCAGAGCAGTTAATGTAATCATGTGACCAGCCCCAACCAAATCACAAGATTTCATCCACATTGGTGTTGCCGCTCGGGCCAACTTGAAATAACTTTAGCTTTACTTTTTCTATGCAACAAAATCAGCTTGATAGACCCAATCAAATTTCAAAATCAACAGCTCAATCAACACCTAAACGAACCAATTCAATCATTGTGTGTGTACTTGCAAATTAAGATACTAGGAGAAAGATGCATCATTGTTGATAAATTATTTGAAATAAGTCGTTAAATGGGAAGTGTGTGTTTTTGTGTTGTATTGTTCTGATTAGATTTGTTTGGTAAAACAATACAAAAATTTGAAAACATACATAATCTTAAAGATATGTTTATCCACTAGAAAATAAGACATTTCGGTAATCGGCTATTTCTAGTTTGTTTTGGAAAACATCATGGGTCAACACACAATTATGCTTGTGTATGAAATGTTATGACCCACAAGTAGATTTTTCTTCTATTTTTGGTGAAAGTGTGAATCATGCTTAAGATGTGGTGCATAAAAAAATAGGACAATAAAATGCTAACAAAACATTATACAAATTAATTGTGCTTTATTACCAAAATAAATTACAAATTGGGTGTTAAAGGTCACGATCATCTGGATGGTAGAGCTCACTGAGAAGTCTGTACACGTAGGATGGAGCATGACCACCCCTAGGAGAAACAAATGTATCTGTTAATTTGGTTGAAATTGGCAAATAAACTAACAAATAGATATTAAATTGGGCTGAAAAGAAACACAATTTAAGGGCAGTAGCTTTGTATTCTCTATATTGAAAAACATTTTTGCTCGAAATAAATAAAATATTGCTTCTGTAGAAACATTTAGTTTTATTTTTCACATATAATCTAACATTTCTCGAATATTTGTCAAAAAAGAGCATAGTGAAATTTGATGATAAACTCATTCAACAGATATGAAACAAAAAATGAAAATATTTCCACTTTTTGTTGAATAATTTTGTACATACGTGTTGGATACGAAAAGTGTCACCAGCTCAGGAGGCACATAGTCAAACACAGGATTGTAAACGTGAACCTTGGAACGGATGGCCCCATCAGAGTAGTGTAGTATACCTTCTGGCGACACAAAGCTGTTGAAGGCGTCTTGTTCGTAAGAGCACAGGTACTGGGGGCTTAGCTTATACAAGGGGGCCAGTACAATTACCTACAAATTAATAAAAATGTTTTGTAAAAAATAATTCAAATGTTATCAAAAATATAAGAGGAACATTTAAAATACATATATTTGTTTTATTTGATTTTTTTAGCACCATGTCTTATTACCCATTCAGGTTATATGACTATTTAGAGTCTGTTCATGATAGGTGTTTACCTGGATGACAGTTAAAAAATCATACGTTTAGGTTTTGGGTTGCCAACAATGGTAAAAGATCACTGTTTTGTTGTTAATGTTATGTTAAGTATTTTAATTACCTGTTATATTTGACATTTAAAATAACATAAACTTAAGTTTTCTCATATTATTTAATTACTTTTAATAATTTATTTTTATCCAACTTGAAACAATATTTGAAACATAATTAAAAGTACTTATTCTTAGTTTTAGAATGTTATCTAAGATGTGTAATATAGTGCATACCTCAATATATTTTTACAGGCATTGTATTAATTGGAAAAAAGAAAATACTTTTAATTTTTTTTATGATTATTTTATCGTATTTTGAAATATTTTAACTGAATAAAATATGTTTATCCACTGCGTGGGTGCATCATTGTAAAAAACTTATTTCCACCACGTTCAACCATTTAAATTCGTCGGTCACCATTTTGAAGCTATGTTAGTTAGACCTTTTGTGGAAGTGCTGTGAATAATAATTTTTTTTAAGTGGAATAAAATGATAAATAAGTTTTGTGTCCGACCTCAAATAAATATATAAATAATATTGGCCTAAATTACTGTGATTAACCATCACATTCATAAATTACCGTGTGTTTTCATTACAGTTATCCAAAGTGACAGATGGCAGCTGTTAACGTAGGGATACACTCGGGACTATTTCTAGTAAATTTTTGAGCTGTCATCCAAGTAAACTAAGGTCGTGAATGAACTATACTAATTATTCTAATGTGTTAGATATGTGAAAGGTTGAATTTATAGGAAGTGTACACGCATTTGTGTAGATGGAAAGTGGAAAACCATTCAGGAAAAAAGCCCTCATTACACATGATTGGGATCAAACTCCGATCTCCCCATCATTGGCAGTCTAGTCTATTGCAATAATGATGCATTAGAACATGTGGACACCAAAGTGGGTTTTCATATAATTACTACAAGGGTTGTTAACAAGAACTAGGAATTGACTCTTGCAATAGCCTGGTTGCTGGTGAAGACAAGGTCAAAGTTTGAATTTTGGCTGGAGGAACTAGGAGTGGTATTACCATTCTAGTATCCAGAATATAAGCTCCCTGTCATAGGAAACCAATTATAATGAAAGTCTGAAGCCTTATATTGCTCCTAGAGCCGGTGTTTTGTTGAACAAATGAAAAGAAAAAAATGCTTAGCTCATTTTAGAAGAGCATTCATCAACGTGTCAAGCTAAAATAGCAAGATTCCAAGTCCCAGCTCAGAACAGATATTTTGTAATAAATTGGTCCAGGCTTTCAAAATATATACAAATATACTTATATGCAATTCCAAGATACTTTCAAAAACCAATTGGTATGTACCGGTACGGAGTAGTGTTTGGCTGCCAGCGCCACAGTGTGACTTCCGCAAACTGCTCTCAGACCTCCATTGGCCATGACCGTGTGCGTTCCTATAATCACCTTGTTGACTCGAGACATGAGCGCAAATATGGCTGTGTCTGAGATGAGCGTAGCCTCTATTTTGCTCTTAGCCAAGCTGGCGGCCATCTCGTGACCCTGAAATTGGGACAAACCTTTGTCACATTTTATTTAAGGGTGACTAGAAGTCTGTGAGCTTAAGTTTTTTTTTCATTTGAGTAAAGCTTGAGTGAACTTCTTACATATGTAAATACAAATTAATCATAGATTTAATGTGATATTATTTAGGCTCAGCCCATTAATTCCATTCCCGTCTGGAGTAGAGTGCTTTATATGGTGCAGACCTTGACACTATACTTGACAAAGACAAAGACATTCCTTATTTAAGAAAAATAATTTGAAGCAGGATGTATCCTTCATTTACCATGTAAGTTATCAAAACTACCTTTAATTATTCCACCATGCTATGGCTTATAATTTAGGATCATTGTGTAATTCGTCAAAACAAGAGTGGTACCTTTCAGTATATTTTTATACTAATGGGTACCTGATATAGTATTACACCAAGATATTTGTATTATAATAGCCCTACAAATAGATGTATTTCTCTCAGGAAGTCAAACCAGAAATGGAACCAGAACCGATAACTAAAATTAACAGATATTTTAAGAAACCAGAACAGGGACAAAAACCCAAAAAATAAATTGCTTAAGAACCGGAACCAAAATTGGAATCAACATATATTTATATTTTTGGTTCATAAAGGTTCTTAAAGTTTCTATATCTTTATCATTCTTTTATATTAACTTATTGCATTTTATGCCCTTCTTTCTTTAACTTAATTTTATTTTGAAACACTCAATTTTTCCATTTCTCAGAATTTTTGTCAAGTTATGGTGTATTTAAAATAACCAAAACCATCACCGGAAAAATATAAGTTATGGCACTGGTTACAATGTATCAAAACAGTCCCAAAAGATGGCCTAGACTGTCTGAGATTAAAAAACAAAAAACAAACTAGAACTAATAAATATTTTGGCTTGACACGCTGGTTTCTATACATTCTTTATCTCCTACCTTCCTTGATTAAACATCTAATTTGCTTAGTTAATTACCTTAACATTCTAATTGCTAGATGCCTGCACACTAACCACTTTGTTGGATTCTTCCTCCCTCCAACCCCACCCTTCTGTATAATTAACACATTTTACAGTACACAGACAAGTAAGAGAATAACTTAAGCAACGAGTCATCCATAATTAAAAACACAAAAATGTAAAGATAAATAACCTTATACAAACCAAGACTTGTTGAGCTCATAAATCTATCGAGATCCTATTAAAAGCTCAGCTCAGAATGAGAAATAAAAGTACTCCAACCTAGAGATGACTCGAGACCACTATTTTAAGAAACTGAATTTCAAATCTGAATCTACAATTTACCTTTGAATCCTGAATCTCGAATCCGAATCTTGGAAAAAAATTATGAACATAAAAGTAAATATAAATAGAATAATAAAAAAATATAAATAGTAACTAAATGTTAACATTTGTTCTTATAATTCATTCATTATAACATTTACACATTCATAAGGACTTGTTAAAAACATTGGGGGTGCTCTTTAAAAAAGGTGGGTAAGGGTGGTATAACATTTGCAAATTTCCAAACGACAAATTTAATACCACAATTCACAAGATAATTTGAGTGATTTGTGTGCTAAAACATTTTGATCTGTGTTTGAGAAAAATAATCAAAAGTTTTTGTATTTAGTATTTATTCTTGCAATTTATAGTAAATGGGTCAGTTTTAAGTATTGTGCTTTTAATTCTTTTATAAAACAAATGTTTTGGAAAATTGAAATTAGCCATTATTTGGAGGTGTGGTGGGAGGGGGGGGGGGGGGGGGGG
>CABFWO010000539.1:0-28758 GCA_902155825.1 Timema genevievae | reverse complement strand
GGGGGGGGGGGGGGGGGGAGAGGGGTACAGTTTGTTAGCCTTGCCTAGGGCGCAATATAGCCTCGCGCCGGCCCTGACAATACGCAAGCAGACCAAGTGTTTACATAAAAATGTTTAGTAATGGTAGCTTACCCTACAAAAGGGGGCGCACTCCGCCACTATGACCTCAAAGGTGCGCTGCGTAGCCGCCTTTTTGAGGAACGTCTTAACAGCCGTGGAGTGGCCGAGAGTCAGGATGATCTCGTCGGAGTGGATGAGTTCGATCGCCTGCTGAGAAATATTGTCTGAACTAGGAGAAGGAATAGAATTAATAATAATCGGCAAGGCAACATAGATAATACAACAGTTATGGACTTTAAGGCGGAAGTCAGGAGTGCAAGGCCGTGCAGTCGATTTCAGTGCTACCCTCTCTTGATCCAGATAATGACTAAGAGACTAGAGATAGAACAGATAAGACTAATTGCCCTAACAATAATATATCGATATATTAGTTGAAGAATATCCCAGCTTAGCTAGAAAACAGGAGAAAAATGGCTCATATCAGTGGTTGACAAACTCATGTAATATAGGAGCTACTTTCAAATTTTCAAATTGTTTCACATACTTTCCATACAAAAATTTGCTTATTGTGTAATGGGCATTATTGTAGCCTATAGAGAGGGGTTGCCATCATACCTTTGTACAAATGGAGAGAGGACTGTATTTATAAATTACTCATATTGTAAGGTTTCTTTTAATTTAGTGATGAGCTGGTATAAGCAATTACAAGTGATAGTGGAAGGTTTGTTTTTATTCTTGTGTTTTGTAGAAATTCCTGCTGTACACATAAATGTAAAAATTCCTGTTGTATGCATACATTCATTTATTTTTTTTACTCTCTTTCTTTAAAGCCATATTTGGAGGTAAATTTTTGTCTCTAGCTGTTGTAATTAATGATGTAAAATTTCCTTTCTTGTCCACCGACTGTCCAAACTGGATCCGGTACAACAGAAAAGTGCTGTCTCCCCTCTCTTTGCAATACTTAACTTAGGGTTTGTCAAATTTTAAGACTTATTTTATTACTTTCAGAAAACTAAATCAATACACATAAATTAATATGCAATAAATAATTAAATGAGATGCACAAGAAGGGATATTTAAATTTATGTATATATAAAATCTATAGATTTGGTGAAATTTACAAACATTTTGAAATGAAAGACGAGTGGATTAGACCAATAATAATCCTAAGAAATGTTTGGAGTGGTTAGGAGTGTGGGACGCCGGGACAGTGACAGTTAACACAATCTCTTTAGATTCTACTTCCCTCATGCATACCTCTTTAATATAAATATGTAGCTAGACTAGAGTAGTAGCAATATGCAGGACACCCATACACAAAAAGTAGAAAACGTATTTTTAAAAAAATTCAAATATGTAGGTAAAATAATGAAAAATAAAAAAACAAAAAATAAAAAAATATATTTACTTTTTGTTTGTATAATTTTGACATTATGATAAGTTGTGTCTCTGGCTCTCCCTCGACTACAACCTTTGAAGGAACTGCAGGTCTTATGAATTAAACACTTATTTCTCTCCCCCTTGGCTAGTTGTTGCTAAGCCTCTACACTTAAAGTTGTTAGGATGTGAAGTAGAAAGCGACGATAAAATAAATTGCTGGCAATATTGACAATCCATCCAGTATTGCTTGATTTATATTATTTTAATAAAGGCAAACTATTCAAATACAAGCTAATAGTATCATTTTAATCCATATCAAGCCCGCATTTCCCTCACACGAGGTAGCCTAGGTAATCTACCTTGTCTCCAGCTCCATTTGAAACTCTCCGATGTGCTCAATGACTGAAGGTTTCAGCTCTGCTACCATCTTGGTGAAATCATCTATGTCCCCTTCTGAAGTTACAATCTTGTGGAGAGACTCCTGGGGATCAATTTCTTCCTGTTTGTTCTAAGAGGGACAAAAAAAACAAAAAACATATAATTGTAAACATTGAGGTGATCGGTCATAATTAAACTATTTAATGCGCTGAGCCGCTTTTGTGTTAACGCGTCACTACACTCTACAGATATTAACTTTATATACATATGGGGGCACCTGGTCTGTTAGTGTGGACAGTGAGTTTCGGGGATATAAATTCAGACTGTGTAAACAACGGGTGGTTTTCTCATTCCTTCTCCACCCTAATGCGAGTGAACTTTTAAACTGCCCTCTTGTTCTCTAGCCCATAAATCAAACCATTAAATAACAAGTAGCTTAACATAAGCCAATAAAAATAATATTGAAACATCAAGCAAGTGCTTTGTGTTTTAGAAAAAAATATTTATCTGCTACAAAAGAGTTTTGTTAACACCTTAGATTTTGTTTCTCCTATTACTATTATTATTATTATTATTATTATTATTATTAGCACCGCGTCTTACTACCCGTTCGGGTTATACACACAATGTGTAATGATAGGGTGATTGTGAGGATGAAATGGAGGACCTACAGTTTAACGTGGAATCCAACCACGATGGAGGCCTGGCATTCCACACATTCACAAGTTGTGATTAATACACGTCTTGTCAGAGGTGAAAGAAGGGTTTGGAAATCAGATTAATTCATGTAGGGACCGAGGATTGAGCCCTGGGCCTCTAGCACAGAAGTCCAAAACATTACCCCTAAATCGCCAGATCCTCTAATAAGTTTGGATGAACGTCATCATTTTACATCAATTGAAAATAAGTTTAGCATTATATCATTTAATGTCACAATATATTTTTTTTATACAAAACTAAAGAAGACTAACCTGTCCTGTGAGAAATTCCTCACGGATAATCTTCAGAATTCTTCTCACCATATTACCCACACTAGATTGTAGTGGGAGCGACCTGATTAGTCGTTTACCCTCCAACCGTATTAGTTTCATCAAATCTCTGTAGGGGAAAAATCCACACTTGTATGGATTAAAGAAAATTTAATGCCTTAATTAAGCCTAAACAAGTTAGATAAAGAAAAAGTACCTATGTTAAATTTTTTTACTATTAAATTTTTATACCACTCTAAGGTTGTCACTACACAGTCATATTTCTTCTATAAAAGAAACACTGTTATTTGATAAGAAAATGTTTATTTTATAAAATAGGTTTTAAATATTTGACTAAAGATGTGTTTTTACATTGGTTTTTTTTTACTTAATCTTTACAATTTGGTCACAATTATTCGATTCTAAACTTTTTTTTATCATAGCACCCTGTATTACCTGTTCTAGTTATATGCATGTGTACTAATTACTTTTCAGGGGTAGTAACGGGGTAGTGACGCGCAATACACGAAGCCTACCTAGTGGGCGCCGCCTCTCCTCTCCTATTCAATCCTGATCTCACCGCCAAGTGGTGTAACCTGGTGGAAGCTGAGTTGAACCCCAGCGGAAACCAGGTCAGGTGCAGACGAGAGACGGGAAACTGGTCAAGGCCAAAACCAATACTTTGGAACAGGGTCTGGGCAGTTGGCTGGGAGTGAGAGAGTTGGTGATGATGAGCCAAGTCATCATCAGCACCCATAGCCTCAGTTAGGGAAGGTTACCACCAAGAGAAGGTCTACCCGAGGACCTATCAGTGGCAGCAGCCCCGCTACTCAGGTGTAGGCCGCAACAGGCTTAGTAAGCCAGTGGATGAACAAACCCATACTCGAGAAAACAGGTAAAAAGCATGTATGAGGATAACAAGAGTTGTGTTAAGATGGAGTGGTTCCAAATAAAAAATGGAGTGTAGGAAGGGCGTTCCGTTCACTATTACTATTTGTAATGGTAATGGAAATGGTCATGAACAAAGTTGCAGGAATACTCGAGGAGGAAAGAATGAAAGCCATGATGTTTGCTGATTACTTGATGGTATGGGGGAAGAAGGAAGAGGAAGTACAGGAACAACTACAAGAATGGAATGAGGAAGTGAAAGAGTGTGTAATGAAATTTAGCATGATAAAGTATGAAGTGATAGTAATGAATGACAAGGAAGAGGGTAAGGCTTAATAAAGCTATAAGGTTGGTTGGAGCAGAGCTGAGAAAAGTACAGAATGTAAAATATCTTGGAAGCGTGATTGAGGAGAAAGGTGGAAATAGAGATGATTTAATGAGAAGAGGACAGCAGGGAGAGTTGTTCTATAGGTGTGTAAGAGACCTGATATGGAGAAGAGAAATGACTTTGAAGTGTAAGGAAGTGTTGTACAAGGCGTACTTTGTACCCATTGTCACACATGCAGCAGAAACATGAACATTGAATGTAAGAGAGACTGGGAAAGTGGAGGCCATGGAAATGAAGTTTGTGAGGATCATGATTGTTGTCACGAGAAACAAGATTAGGAATGAAGTTATTCGGGAAAGAGTAGAAGTACAGGAAGTACATGAGATAGTAGAGGAAGCAAGACTGAGATGGTATGGGTATGTAATGAAGATGGAGAAGGAGAGGCTGCCGAAGAAAATGTTGGAAATGAAGTATGTAGGGAAAAGACCGCAAGGGAGGCCAAGAAAGAGATGGGAGGAGCAGATCACAGAAAATGTTCAAATGAGAGGAGAAGACTGGAAGAAATTAAAGAAGGAAGAATGGTGAAAGGATAGAGGAAGATGGAGGCATTTTACTAAACTGACCCGGCCACATGCCAGAAACAGTTGATTATGATGATTAATTACATCAACATTTGCATGGAAGGATAGTGGAAAACCATTCATTATGGGGGGAGGGGGGAACCTCAGTGTACCCCGATCGAGATCGAACCCTGATCTCCCCATCTTCGGCAGTCTAGAATATTGCGAGAGTAGCGCTTTAGACCATGCAGCTACTGAAGAGGGTCTAAGCGTATTGTATTTTCATTTATTTACCTTTAGGCCTAATAACAATTCATAAAATACTTTGATAAATCAAGGCTATTGTTATTTTAACTTAAAACCACTAAACAAATAATATCATAGTGAAAATGTAGTGTTTATAGAATTAGCAGAAATAGTTTTATTTCAACTGGTTTGATCGGTCAAAGTATAATACTTTTCTATAGGTTGAAACAATGTTATGTGACTAAGGATATAGTGTGTGGACGAAATTAAAAATCATAAGGAGTTTTTAACTGTCCTCTCACACGAGCTACTTTCGAGCCACAGCAAGGTACCACAAAATGGTTATCTTTCACACTTCCATATAAAATCCACAGGCAAGCTTCTAGTTTATTTCTCGATGTGGAAGGAAATTTAATGATCTGATTAGTGGTAGTCAAGAGTTGCAATGAGTGTACAAAATTAATAGTTTAAGAATGACTTATGGAGCTTTTTATACAATGTATAGTTTATGAAAGATGATTATAGTGACATGAGATAATAATTACAGTAGAACCTTGACTATCCAAGCTAATTAGAACTTAGTCTGAATTGTCTAGAATATAGATTAATGATCCTATAGAAAAAAAGAAGAGGATGTTACACTAAAAGACTTTCTTCAAAATATAGTACTAAAATTTAAAAGTATGACATATGTTCTAGTTTAAACTTATGTAATTCACAGTATGTACCTACAACACATCATAAAACAATTATATAGGTGCATATTTATTTACAATATCTGTACAACACCATATAAAAATAAATCTTCACACTTCTAAATTGAAATTAAATAGCACAAATCAGCGGTTCTCAAATTGGGGTACGCGTACCCCCAGGTGTGTGTGCGGGCACCTTACAGGGGGTACGTGACTAGCTCTGAAGGGAAAGTTGGCAAAATAGCAAGGGACTTGTGGAAAACCCTAATTGTTGGCAGTTAACGTTATCTGGTAATTTCCACCTTTCTTTTTCCTGTATTTGCTCTTGGCTGGAGACCAATTTCTGAGAATTTTCAACCATCTACTTGAAACCTTCTACATTAGCAGTTTCTCAACAACGTATATATATCTGTGAGAGTGGTTTTTCATCCATGGTGTACCTAAAAATATAAGTACAGCAATAGGCTAAATTTGGAGCCGAACCTCCGCTTGAAAAATTCAACTGGACAACCAGGAATAAAAAAAGTTGTGCCAAGCTATGCAACCACACTCCTCTCATTGAAAAACTTTGGGATTAATAATATATCAGCTCCAGAATTAAAATTAAAATTTTTGATTTAAAAATATTGTGTTTAGGTTTACTTTTTTTTCTTTATTTTTGAAAAAATTTGTGAAGAAAATGTGTAAAACTTTTCTACAGACATTTTACAATAAAATTATGTTTTTTTAACTGATCATGACAATTTCCAATAAGAGGTAGGGGGCCTAATGTTAATGCTATAACAGTAGGATTCTCCCTAAATAGCTTTGTCACATTTGCAATATTTTGATTACGGATATTTTTTCCCAATAGATTATATAGATCAATAATTTACCATGTGGTCTTATTTTTTAAAGCCTGTCATTTGGAATTTCTTTTATATTTGGGGTACATTAAAACTTTTAGTCATGGCCAAGGGGTACGATCTAAAAACAGTTTGAGAACCGCTGACATACATAAAACACCGTTGACATACATAAAACACAATAAGAATCAGTCTAACCAATTCATATGCACAAACTCCGAATTTAACTAAAACTGCTGCTGTGACACGAATCCAAATAACGGGTTGTCCGAATAGCTGGTGTCTGGATAATCAGCGTTCTATACTTCATAAGAATAAGTTCCTTTTGAGAAAATTTTTTTTTTACAAAAAAAACCTTACCTTGCAGCATTATTAATTGCACAAAAGTAAAAATGTCAACCATTCATATACTAAGACTATTTATTAATAACTTAGAAAATAGGTAGAGCGACCACGCCTTGAACATCTTGCTTTTTTTTATATAGCAAATTCAAATCTTACAAATAGGATTTTATTTCTTTATTCCCTTTACCCAAAAGATTGTAGATCTTTTAACGAATTAACAATTTAAAAAACCTCTTTCACATACTGTAGCCTTATTTAACACTCTTACATAAACTCAATTATTTACACATCAGTCCAACACTGTATATCAATGTCAATCAATAGTGTGTCTGTCTACTAAGTCAAGAGTCCCGGGTTCAATTCCTGGTATGAACGAGAAATTTATCATTGGTAAAATTTGGGTTTGCGCTTTCTTAGTGATGAATTAATGGCCAGGAGCTGAATGCTATGTCTGTTCTAGAATTAAATTAGTTTATAAAACGTATGCTAATATAATCAGTTATTTCAGAGATCTAATAGGTAGTCTAGGTACCTCAAATACATAAAAATGAAAAAATATAAATGCAGGGTAGGCTTACCTAAGTTATTTTTAAAATATTTTCTCAAAAGGATCCATAAATGTTATCTACCCTTTCTTTAAACCTGTCATTGCCTTACAATAAAAGATAGGTACAAATATCCTTTTTAAATGCAAAAATTTAAAAACATAAAATGCATAGGCCTAAACAAACTCACAAAAAAAAAGTTTAGAGTTTTGTATTCTCATGCCGTTTATACTTCAATAAATCTTTTGTTCCATTTTCACTCTTCACACACTTAAAGGCCTATATTAAACTAGTGTTTTATTCTTGACAAATCTAAAGGCATATATGTTAAATTATTGTAAGATATATATTTATGTTTTAAATGCCTGGGTGCGTCAGGATGTCATGTAATAGAATGGAATGGTAACACATTAAGTAGTCAACTTACTCAGCTGTTTGCCATTCAGATTGTGCTACGATTTCTTTCAGCAGCCCCACGGTGTTTATTGTAATATCATAAGAGCTGGATATCTTCCTGAAAATAAGTCAAACTAAATCAAATGTATAGAGTTTCTAGAAAAATGAGAGGGTTATAGAATATAAAAAATTAACTCATACATATTTAATGTAATGATTACCTACCCACATTTCCACTAAACTTACCCAAGTTTTATGTCGTTAATAAACTTGAAAACGTGTTCATTAATGTCATTCTTGGTGTCATCCATAATAATGCTTAAAATCCTAAAAATAACAATGACGTTAAAGGGTGATTTATGTTAAGAATATTTTTATACATAACCTCTAAACTCTTTACTAAATTTATGACATGCCATCTGGTAAGATGTAGCCCACAGATCACATCACAGATCAAGTTAACACATTAGTATAGGATCTAGATGTAATCTAGCACCGTACAAATACTTGTATATATGCTCTTTGTCAACAATTGTAGCCAACTTCAAAAATATTGAAGGTATTGATAAAAAATGCTATAAACATAATATAATGATTATTTTTTAAATAATTCAATACATAATATGATAACCTTAATTCTAAATTATGTAACTAAGTGTTTTGTGTACTTAAAATATTTTTTAATCAAAATACTTTATTATGTAAAGCTTGGCAGCCTTTTCCCTCTACATCCGGTTACCATGTGTTGTGATTGTTTGTAAACAATATGAATTGTGTGTAGATATTTGTGTCTTGTATACTATTTTAATGTCCGTTTAGCGTGAAGTGATTGAATCAATTTGAGTAGTTAAAACATTCGATAACCATGATTATAGATAAATATACTTTGTTTTGTGCAGCAAAGCTTCAACGTGTGCCAGTTCAGTTTTTACAAAATGTAAAATTTTCATTGAAGGTTCAGGGCAGAATAAATTGTGTATCCAAATTATTTCAACCATTAAATATAATTCCTAAAAATGCTGAAGTAAAAAATGAAGAAATTTCTTCTAAGAGTCATCGGGTAGGGTCACTTTTATTTAAAAAAATTACAATTAGTCTAAATGCAATATTTCAAGCAATATGACACAAACATCTTATGATTTGGTTTACAGGGCTAATATAACAATAATGATATCAAAGCCAAAGATAATGAATGAAGGGCTCCATCCAGCACATATTTAGCTCTTTTTCTTGGTCATGGTATAATATTTTGATAGTTTATTCACTTTATTAGATACATAAGAATAATAAAAAATATCCCAAACACAATAATGTAGGCTCCCTGCATATAAGTTATGCCTACCCATAAGAATAACAGTTAATATATTGGAAAAATACAAAACTTTATTGATAATACTTACTAATAAAGTAAATTGTACTTATATTGTTGGACAAGCAGACTAAACATAAGCATTCAAATACCAGCTAAATTTACTGTAGTTGATCCTTCCTATCGTGTTTATCCATTTTCTCACACAAATATGGGTACATTTATTCTCATTCCTACTCTATTAGCATAGTTAACATTGCGTACAGCCCAGACAAGTAGTAAGGTGCTGTAGAAAAAAAAAGTTTCACTTGTAAAATTTTGTTTTTAAGGCTTTTAGGTGTAAATGTTAATTTGGATTTCATAAGAAGCTATGTAGTAATTTAATTCAATAATAGACCTTATGACCTGCATCCATAGTCGCATGGTCTAACATATCACTCTCATCCTAGACTGGATTGTTGTTAATAGGGATATTAAGGTTTGAATCCTGGTCAGGTGTATTGAGACAGTTTTTTTCTTTCTAAAGTTTCCCATTTCACCCATAACCCTAACATCCCAATACCATTAGCTTAATTTAAATGTATAACCCGAACGAGTAATAACTCATGATGAAAAATTAAAAACACTTAACTCTTGTATTGTGTTAAGCACAACTATTTATTTAAAAATACTGGTCATTTTATTGCAGTTGATGCTGGACCGAGGTATTATTCGTCAGGCCAGTACCGGAACTTTCTACTTGCTACCGCTTGGCGAACGTGCTCTGCACAAGCTGATCAAATTAGTGGACAAAGAAATGCAGGGGATCGGTGCTCAAAAACTGTTACTCCCTTTACTAACCTCTGGCGAGCTATGGAAAACCACAGGTTTATTTATAATTGATTTTGTTTAGGAAGCTTTCATTAATTTGGAGGTGTTAATTAATTTTGGTAAGGCTAGGGCAAAGGCTCGTTACCTAGAAAAAGTGTTTCCTCAAAGAAAAAAAAACACCATGGGTAATGAGTTTGGCTTCAAATTTTAACATTTGAATCACTCCCCTACGCTTTGAGTCTTTACTATGCCCTGTCTATAGTAGGAAGGAATGCCTGGAAGGTCTTTTTTCCTACCAAAATATTAATATATAGCAAAATTCTGACAGGGGAAAAGGCCTTTCAGACATTCCTTCCACACTAACCATATATAAATATAGTAATGGGGGTAATATGAGGAATATATCATCTAGAGCAGGAGTGGCCAGACTTTCTCATCTAGGGATCTAAAAAATTATTTTAGTAATCTACTTTGGTAATTTAGATGTAAACTTATTTTCAAAATAACTATTATATTGCCTTCCACTACAGTCATTAACTGAATTTATTTTGTTCAAGGTCGGTGGGACACAGCAGGACCGGAATTGTTTACTTTGCGGGATCGGCATGACCGGGATTATGTCTTGAGCCCTGTAAGTACAAATATTTAATTCAAATACACATGCCTAGTTAACCTATTGTTTTAAACTTTAAAAACTTGCTATCTAGAGGAATATTTATAACAAAATTACTTTAGTTATAAAATAAGTCAGTATAAATTAAGTCAATACAATTAGGTCAACCAGCAGCAACGGGAGAAATTTTATACATGTTACTGTATATTAAAGATATTTGGAAAAAAAATTGTATAACTTGTGTAGGAAACTAAAAACCAAAGGTTGGTTGGGCAAAACAAAAAACAAAAAGTCTGTAGTGAATGCCTTATCTATACAAAGAAAATTATCAACCAATGTGCCATAGGTTCTAGGATGTTAGACTTTCATTGTGTTTGGTTTCTGTTAACAGGGAGTCGTAGCTAAAAAAACTGTCTAGCTACACATGTAAACATTTTCCATATGTTAAATTTACTAAATTGCTTTTTTCATCCCCTCTTCACTCTAATGTTTAGTGCTGTACAAAGCTTTGAAAACTATGACTTTGCTTTGAGGCTTCGCAAAAAAATATATATTTACAGGTAAAATACACATTAAAAAATCTTCTGTTATTTCCATCACAAATTAGTATTAATGCTAAAAAAAAATCTGAAATAATTATATTTCATTTTGTAATAGTAACCTAATTTATCATTTTGAGATGAAATACATCAATTATGTTCGCAATATAGCATTTTGTAAATTATATTTAAATTTACATAGTTATGCAAAGTATGATATTTTTATCCAATATTAAACATTTGTTTAAATATTCAAACCTCTACTCGGCTTTGGGAATATCTCATATTATTCAATCCAACCTTGCTTTGAATTGAAAAATTGGACTTCGCACATTCCTACTAATGTGGATGCATTTCCTCTTCACTTACTCTCCTGGACTACACCCCTTAGGTCCAAGATCTAAACTCATTAGATAGCATGCCTATAGAGTGAGCTTAAGGATCCTGGATTTGGTTCTCAATATAGCCTAAAAGGTATCTTTTGGTGAATTGTCAGGCAAAGGTTTGAGTGCTGTTTCTATTCAAGTATTAGGCTAGTTTTGATCTCATGTGTGTTAAGAATATCATTTAGTTCCGAAAGTCTGCGCTAAATAACCTTGGCATAAATAAAATAAAAATACCTTCTTTCAGACTCACGAGGAAGCCATCACAGAGCTTATCGCCTCCGGCCCACAAATGTCGCACCGTAGCTTACCCCTGCGACTTTACCAGGTGACCAGTAAGTTCCGTGATGAGATGAAACCTCGGTCAGGCTTGCTGCGGGGTAAGGAGTTCCTCATGAAGGACCTGTACACCTTCGACACAACACCACAAGCAGCTGAAGAGACATACAATGCCGTCTGCAACGCATATGACAACATTTTCCGCAGGATAGGAGTTGGGTATGTCAAAGGTACCTATGTCTATTTTAGTGCAATGGTTCATTACATGGACCTCATAGTTACCATCTTTTATGTCCTTTTTTTATTTTACTTTCTCGTGTAAAGAGGGTATTGTAGTCATGGTAATTTTTGAAATAAAAATTATGATGATATTGACGTTCGTTATATGTTCCCCCAAACTCAAAAAGTATTTTTTATAGTTCTGTTTAGTTTTTTTACCTGTGACTACACTCAAAATAGTTTGAAATGATTTTGTTCAAAATTATATGATAATACTTTGAGGATAAATCATGATTTTAATTTCAATTCTAAAATTATTAATGTTATTTTACTGATAAATGAATTTTGGGAGTTTGGAATCTAAGTAGAAAATGGCTCCAACAATTTTGTTCAAAATTTATATCTGAGAAAAACTTATTTAAGGATAGTTTACTGATAACCTATTTTTGAATGATCTTTTTCAAAACTATAATAGACTATGAGAAAATATGTAATGACTGGTCTATCCACATTGATAACTCTTATGGAATAGCCATGAAGAAGGTAGAATTTGTATGTGTTTAGAGTATATTATCAAAATATTTATAAAAGCAGGATGGGAACCCATTCAGGAAAAATGCCCCTTATTATAGCCAGCCGGAATTCAAAGCCTGACCTTCTTGTCACCTCTGAATTAGACTAAATGATCTTGATGCTTTGTCCACATGTCCACCAATGTATCTTTTTTTCTCTCCTCATTTTACTATTCAGTTGGACAAACACATCAATCATTATTTAAATAAGACTTAGAAATGTATAATTTATAGGCAATATACTTGCACCTATGTGAAGAGAGAGTGGGAAGCCGTCTAAGGTGCGGCCGAAGGGAGCGCGAGTAATTTTACAGTTTTTATAGCATTACACTTTTTCGGCCCAAATAAATAAAATATTTCTCCCGTAGCAACATAGAGTTTAGTTTTCTGCACGTGCTAGTATCAACGAATCTTGAATATCTGTCAAGGGTGTCCTGGAAGTTTGTCAAAACTTTTTCTCTTTATTTAAAAGGTTTTGACAAATTTCCAGGACACCCTTAACAGATATTCCAAATCTGTTGATCTTAGCACGTGCAGAAAATTAAAATCTATGTTGCTACTGGAGAAATATTTGATTTATATTGGCTGAAAAATTTCAATTCTATAAAAACTGTAAAAATGCTTGCGCTCCCTTCGGCCGCACCTTAAGTAAAATACCCTCAGTACATCCAGCCTATAATTAAGCCCCGACCTGCCCGTCACTGCCAAACCCGACTAGACGAGTATGAGGTCTAGTGCACCAGTACACCGGAGAGCGTATGTACCGTTTTTGCATATATGAGATTTATCTTGGGTATAGAAACTGCCTAACTTGTGGCTATAAGCAGTTATCATTTAAATCTTTGTACTGTTATTATCACCTGCGCTGTTAGTTTACAAATGATTAAAACTTTGATTGCAGTGATGGGTGACTCGGGCATGATCGGCGGATCCCTCTCCCATGAGTACCACTATCCAGTGAATGTCGGGGAGGACCAGTTATTGATCTGCCAAGAATGCAACTACGGAGCCAACACAGAGGTGTGCGGGGATAGTGAGGAATGTCCGCAGTGTAAACAACCCCACATGGGACACTGCTCTGGGATTGAGGTGCTTGATTTTTAAACAGAATCTTACCAATAATCCCTCAATTGCCAGCGTGTTTTAATAGCATATGGGTTGTGATGTTATCATATTTTTTGTGTAGAATATTTTATCAAAATCTTATATTTTCTCTATCTGAATTTAAAATTGGAGGCTTTAAATTGACCCATATCTAAATCATGTTGGCTAATATATAATTTGTATAACACGCAGTCTATGGTCGGACCACCAAAGGAAGAACCTAGTATGACAATCACTGACTGAGTCAGTGTTCTACTCTCTTCCATTGAAGAACGAGTCTTGTGTTTGAGTGCTACTGTAGAACTAGTGAAGTCTTAATGTCCAGCCCTAACACACCACTAAAGCTTCACTTGCACTCTCACATAACTTCTAGGTCAAACAAATCAGGCACACTAGAACACATGCCTAAATCTATCACTTTAAATGTGCATTTCACAATCTGGTTTTCAACTGGCTTCAGTCGAGTTTGTGAACTTTATAACTGAAAAAGTTTTGTTTGAAGGTTGGCCACACATTTCTGTTGGGTACCAAGTACTCGACTCCCCTCGGGGCAAGCTACATGAAAGCAGATGGGAAACCATCGCCAGTCCAGATGGGTTGCTACGGCATCGGCCTCACACGGACTTTGGCGGCTGCAGTAGAGTCTTTGTCGTTGCCTGACGAGATTAGGTGGCCGCTGGCTTTCGCTCCTTTCTCCGTTTGTATCATCCCACCTAAGGTAAGCTTGGCTGTACACAACATCTTTTTTTTAAATATCATGTTCAGAACAAAAGTTACTAACAACTTACTCTAGGGGATAAAATTAAACATTGAAAAGAGGATAGAAGGAAAAGGCCTACACACTAGAAAACTGTATGCCTTAACATTCATAATTAAAATATACTACAACACATAATTATGTAATTTTCAGGCTACATCAGTCCCCTTCTTCAGCAGAAGAGTATCTAAGTGACCATGACCTACCTCAAGCCATGCTGCCACAGTCCATTCAGTGTTGTACTCTCTTCTGCTGAAGACGAGGACTGATGTAACCCGAAAATTACATATTTAATATGTATTTTATCGTGAACTTTGAGGCCTACAATTTTCTGGTAAGTGTGTAGGCCTTGCCCTTCTATACTCCTTTCAATATTTAATTTAAGCCAGCCGTCTGGAACCATTTTTCCTTTGTTTACTATTGGAGTTAGGAATTTGAAAGATAACGTAAGCTTGGAGACAGGACGAGAAAATCACAGTGATAAATCACATTTTGAAAAATGTCTATAAACACACATGACCAAAATTTTAACCTTGACCTCTTTCTCATTTGAAATGCTGGTACACTTCCTCTAAAATATAACCTTTCTCATCCTTCAAACCAGTAGTGTAATTAGCACATAAACAACCTAAAAAGGTATGTTAGGAATTTAGTAACTTTTGACTTAAACGTCAACATTTTCTCCTATATTTGGCTATATTTATAATTTACTTAAGTGGAAGATGCATTCATTAATCTAATCTTTAACTTTGTCTTTGACATTATTTATGTAATTTTTCATGTTTCTTTCTCTTTTACTTCATTTCATATATAAAAAGGGAATTTAATGCACCAATATAAATTTGGTTGATAATTGTTTGACAATAGTTTTGACCTTCTTGACAGTAAAAAGTTGTTAAAAACAAGTTTTATATCAATTCACATCACAAATATGTTTTGACATGTCAACTTACTTTGCTTACCATCATTACAAAACATATTTGCAGAACGAGTGAATACAAAATGATTTTTATTAACATCTCAGCTGTCACTAAAGTTACTTTGAATAGACTCAAATACTTGTGCATAAATTAAACAAAAAAACACATCTGAACAGTTATCAAAATTGGAATTATTAACTCTACTTATTTTCAGGATGGCAGTAAAGAAAGTTCTGTTTCACATTTATCTGAACACCTGTATGAATCGTTGCATTCCTCTACGTCATTTGATGACGACGTCCTCATAGACGACAGGGGTCAGTGGACGATCGGCAAACGTCTTTTCGAGGCAAAGAAAACTGGCTACCCTTTCATCATTGTTGTTGGCAAGAAGGCCACCGAAGTTGAGCCTCTGTTTGAAGTTCATGATTTGTTGCAAAACAAACAGTTGGATTTTTCTCACTCTAGTTTAGTTGAATATTTAATCAACAGGTGTACATATCATAAAACTTGATACATTTCACTGTCTTAGACATTTAATAAATTATATCCAAAACTATTACAATTTTTTTATTAATGTTTCTTCCTTTCTTGTCATAAAAAATGTTTTTTTTTTTTTCTTTTGGGGTTAAGCTATGTTTCTTGGTGGCTATTAGATCAGTGCAAAACTTATACTTATTGATATAAGCAGGCCTACACTTGATGATTAGGGCAAATTTTAAGATAAAGTATAAGTATTTGCCTGGAGAGAGGATATAAAAATATTAGGAGTATATGAATATTTAAATATTTTTTAACATATATATCTGAATTATTCATATCTGAACTCTCTGAAATTTCTAATTATTCACACATTTCTATATACCTAACCATATTAATTTTAACAAAACATTTATAAATATTAAGCAATTACTATGTTAAATGGTGTGGATCTATTTCATTGAGTTTGATTATTCACATTACTTTATCAATTTTTTCATTAAAACCAGATAAACATATCGTTTTTCGAGAAATCATCATGAGATATCATTTATAGCCATGCTGCTATATTCTAGTCTGTGTTTTATTCTCTTCTGCTGAAGAAGGGGACTGATTTGCTCCAAAAATGCATAGTTATGTGTTTTGTTGTGTTTTAATTGTGAACTTTGAGGCCTACAATTTTTTGGTAGGTGTTTAGGTCTTGCCCTTCTACCTCCGTTCAATGTTTAATTTATTTTAGCCGTTTGGCACCATTTTTCCTTTGTTGAGATATCATATTATAGTTACAGTAGCCCCATGGCTTCTTTGGTGCTGACTGACAGCTCACAGCTGACGGCTTTGAAAACCTACCAGTCCAAAATATGTATCCCTACGCCGAACCATATGATCTGCAAAAAACATGTGTTTAGCAGCTGTCACTTCTGACAGTCAAAATTTAGGTATATACCTAAATTTTGACTGTCAGAAGTCGGCTGTGAACTGTCAGTCAGCACCAAAGAAGTCATGGGACTACTGTAGCTGCCCTCTTGATTGCTTATTATGTGTTTACACTATAGGCTTAGTACTCAGACTGTACATCAAATATACAGATAGGTTTAAAATGTATTGCTGACTGTTCTTTAGTGGTAATATCCAGGCTTTTGTAGTCTAGTAAGTCTACTTCAACCTTTTGGTGCTATTAGTCTTTCATATGTTGGCATAAAGTTCAAATATAAGTAATTGTGAGTAATTTTTGTCTACATTTTATGTATTTATTTTGATTCACTTTATCGGCATGGTATAATTTTATTAAATAACTAATTTCAATAATTTAAAAAAATAAATTGAACTATTATTTTCTAGCATATTTAAAGTTTTTATATTTACAGTAGAAGCTTACGTGAAGGAATCGAATAAAATAACTAGATAGAAACTTAAAATTAAATACTAAACCACCAGGCAAATTTGTTGATACTAATTAATTGTTGTTTATTGTGTTTGGAGTTGCACTCCATTTTATTTGTGGGCTCTTTCTTAATTAATAAAAATGAATTTATAATTTTTTATTTGTATTTTTTGTGTTTTTTGTTATTTTTAATAAATAAATATTTCCAAAATTGTGTTTAAGACTTTTTTTAATGTTTACATGAAATTTGTAAAACTTTGTTAATTTTGCATTCATTATTGTTTCCAGCCTGTGGTCTGGATCAGTTTTAAATTTAATCTAAGTTATATATACTACCGGCTGGTTTAGTCCTTATCACTGTGAAGGGTTGAACCCACATTTCACTAATGATAAATTTTCGGCCATGCCAAGAATCGAACTCTGGACCCTTAGCTCAGTAGGTAGACACACTACCGAGTGGGCTAAGATGTCAGGTAAACCTTAGTCAATACTGACTATAATTACTAATAACGTAGAAAGTGATGGTTTTTGTTAAAAATTTTGCCCTCTAATATGATTTTTTTTTAACAATATAAGTTTTAAATTTCATTGAGAATATCTTTCATGTAACTTTATTCAAAATTATGCTGACCATATTAAAACTATTTATACCAGTAAATAATACCGAGATTTTATTAACTTTTGATATTTGAATCAAAATGTTCACCATTCAATTCAAAAATATTCTTAGTAAAAAAAAATCACCATTTACACACCCCTTAAAACTAATGTAAAGAAAAAGTCTCGACAAGTACACCCAGCTAGGTTTGAACTCTAGCCACTGAATCAGTCTTTGAGTACAAATCGCTGCACCAATTATGATGGTGTAAATGTTAGTAAACTGTTTATCATACCAGAGGATTTTAAATCTGGGGAGGGGGTGTATGCCCCGGGGTTTGAAAGAGTGGGGGACCATGCATTTGACAAGAAGGCACAAGACATTTTATGACTAACCAGCTCGTAACTTAATACAACAGGAATCTAGGACAAAATAATGCCAAATAATTGGATTTAACATTGAAAGTAAGGTAGAAGGTCAAGTGTGTGTGTGTGTGTGTGTATATATATATATATATATATATTAAATACCCAGGATGAATTCTTGTCATTTAAAATATTTTTAACGGAAGCTATAGCCCTCCCCCTAACCACATCTCTAAATGTTTGCAATATCTAGAATTAGAGAAGCTTGCTTTTGTGTCTTATATATATATATATTT
This sequence comes from Timema genevievae, assembly GCA_902155825.1. Classification (NCBI taxonomy): domain Eukaryota; kingdom Metazoa; phylum Arthropoda; class Insecta; order Phasmatodea; family Timematidae; genus Timema; species Timema genevievae. The sequence continues at coordinate 10,496 of CABFWO010000539.1, read as the reverse complement.
TTTTTTTCAGTCTAATATTTCGGCGCACACTTCTTTTGTCATAAATGTATTTTAGTTCTAATTTTTAATTCAGTTTAATTCAGTTCAATAATAATAAATTATAAATATGAGATAAAGTAGAGATGGATGGGGATAAGGGTAGGTACAACATGGCTCAAAAATGACTGTTTCGACTTTTTGTGGTTTTAATTTTGAACTTTAAATAAAGACGACTAGTTTCTGGTAAGTTTTTTGTCCTTGTCCTTTTTATACTCCTTTCATTGTTTTCATGGTGACCTGGTGATCTAGGGGTAAGGTGTCAGACTTCTGTGCTGGGGGGTCCGGGGTTCAATCCTCGGTCCCGGCACAGATTTATCTGATTGCCAAACCCTTCCTTCACCTCTGACAAGACGTGTATTAATCGCAACTTGTGAATGTGTGGAATGCCAGGCCTCCACCGTGGTTCGGATTCCACGTTAAACTGTAGGTCCTCCATTTCGTCTCATAATCACCCTACCATTACACATTAGCGTAAGTGCGTATAACCCGAACGGGTAGTAAGACGCGGTGCTAATAATAATATTCATTGTTTTCAACTGTAATAATTTGCTATTTTAGAACAGGATTTTCTCTCTTTCTCGTTAACACAGTCAGGATTGCATTCTACCTAGCCCTGCTGTACTTGAAGCTCTAAACGCCGAGTTATTTAAATTGTCTGTGGGTTTTGTTGTATTTTGCCATCCCGTTTACACTTGAGGGATTAATAATTAATGGTACTTTAACTTTAGTTGTGCTTTTTATGGATAAATATTCATCACCCGAGAATGCAAGTATTCTATGTCCAATTTTCCACTTTTGTGTAAAAGAGCATTGAAGTTTGACCTTGTGTATAAAACTAATGTTACTAGATGACAACTCAAGTTTATATCCTCTTAAATAACCATACGGTAGTCTAAATTTCACCGCACTTTCTCAAATTTAACACTTTTCGAGATATAACACTTGCATTCTCAGGTGACGACGCTCTATGAAGTTATGATATGAAGAAGGATGTAAAGGTGGACATTCAACTAAAGATTTGGATGGCTATAAAAAATGGAGGAAAAGAAAATATGGAGTAAGGCTTGTGTGAGATCTTTCCAGTTAGCATAGGGTTGGAGAGTGGGTGATGGGAAAGTTCTAAGAGCTTGAAAACTTTATTAAATTATAGTCAAGTTGTATAGGAACAGTAATTGATTAATGGCCAATTTTACAATCCATAGATGAAAATTGAAATGTTTCTAGGCTATCTTATTGTTAAATTAATTTGAGTATTAGAAAATAGATAAAACGTCATAATAGTTATTTTGGAATTTCAAACGCTAAACCACTTTCTGCCCATTCCTTTTCCAAGGTTGACTAAATATTGTGATTAGTATGGCCTAGCAGAATTATGGCCAGTTAAAGTAGTTTCTATTTTATCACTCATCTGTATTCTGTCACACCCGTAGGCTCAGTCATAAAACCTGCAGGCAATAGTGAGATTCAGCCGAATCAGGCAAACCTATTCCTAGAATTTCCCAAGTGTGTTATACCATTCCTTAATTATTTTGAATCGACTGTTATTTATGTAGCTGTCAGGTGTTTACTTCATAGTAATTCACTACATTAGCAAAATCTAAAGAGAAAGGTCAACCATCGACTCAGGTCTTATCAACTGAATTATCAATATTCACCATTGCCATCAAGCCACTAGTTGACCTATAGCCTACTCCATTTTTAAGAATCAAATAGCTGAAGCTGTTATTAATTTTAGAGAGGAATTCACCATCTAGATATCATATTCTGAAAATTGAAAAATGATATACACGGGAATTGAACCCGGGACCTTTGCCTTATTATGCCACCACTGAGCTATTCAGGAATTTTCAAAATATGATATCTAGATGGTGAATTCCCCTCTAAAATTAATAACAGCTTCGGCTATTTTTTTCTTAATATTATCCGTACAATTATAATAATAATTGTACGCGTGGCAGTAACAAGCCAACTACCGAGTCGAGGATGGCTGCGTTATCTGATGGCTCGTGAATAAAGCTGACGATTTCCGCACGTCCATCATAGATTCTGCCTTAAAATATGAAGAATGACCCTGGGCATGGGACGACTCCTGGATAGCTCAGTGGTAGAGCATTGGCGTACTAAGCCAAAGGTCCCAGGTTCGATTTCCGTGTCCAGGTGTCTTTTTCAATTTTTTAGAACTACTCCATTTTGTTGATTCTTATAGTTTCGGGTGCTATCACCGCATGCACTCATGTTATCATGTTATGATTATAATTGGTAACATTAGAGTCGCGCTTATATAGTATCTTCCTATCAACAGCCCAGCTGCTCAGTTTACAACGTGATGGGAAATAAACAAATGTGTCATTCACTCATCTTTTTTTGTAGAATACATGCTCATTGCGCTGTGAATTTCTGTTTGGTTTTTAAGTTTAACTGTGTACACATATCACATTCCATTTAATTTTAATTTTGATTAAACATATTTATTATTGAATGAAATTCTATTATGATAATCCCTCAGCGATTTTGAATTATTTTAAGGAAGGCAAATAAATAATTTTAATAAATTATTCTTGGTATTTATTTTTCACTATGAAAAATAACTGGTTGCTAAAATTTTTGAATGCCACCATTGCCTGTAAGGTGTATTTTGGGTTTCATAATACTTTGTCTTCCTTTAAGATGTTGGAAGACATAATTTCAATTATAACAACTAAACAGGATAGATAAAACCCAAGAAATATGCAAGACTGTCAATTTATAGAAGGTAGGTGGCTGATATAATCTCAATATCATTTATGATTGCTTAAAAGAAGCCAACCAGATGCAACTGATCTTTATATAGGCTACTATTTCTTATTTCTATCAATTTCATGTGTCTAAGATTATTTTGTTGATATTTTAAAAATTGCTTTCCAGATTCATAATCTGTAGCCATGTAACTTACACTTCAATTATATGTTCTTAAACACATTAAATAAATCTTAACTTAATAAAAAAAGGGATTTTGGAAGCTTGAAATTTGGCTAGCCTTGGTCATATTGATACACTTTCTAGGCCTCAAAGGTTTGATTACTTTTTCTAAGAGTATGCTACCTTTTGGTCAGAAACTTTGATACTCTTTTAATCCATAAAAAAAAAGTAAAACTGTTATTTTAAATAATGTTTTGGAAGAACTAGAGTAATTATTTAAGCTATGTTTGAAAATATTGATTTTTTAAATAGTGCTTTTTTTAATATAAAATTATATTTGTTTTATTTTAAAATTAAAACATTCATGTTTTCAGTCTAACATGCAGTGATTACAGTTCTTATTTTAACTTTACCAAACTGTATTTATTCCTTTTTTAAAAGGGAAGGTTGAAACAACTTATCCAGAAGGAATTTATTTTATCAAGCTATTGAAGCATTTAAATACATTTAAAAATTAATTATTAGTGAATATTAGTTTAAATCTAATATCTTCAAATGGATGACAGTGATGTGGTGGAAAATTTCCTTGAAAATGTAGAGAAGGCTGAAAAGCAAGCAGATGCTCAAAGAAAACTGTTATACCAAAGTAAGTAGACAGGATAACACTTCAAATTCGATTATGTGTCTTAATTACCCAATTTTTAGTTTATGTTGATTACAATACTATTATAAGTAACTTAATAAACTTGTTTGATAAAATGATCTTGAAGCTGTGCCTACAAATTTTAAATTATATACAGTATGCATTTTTTTTTCTTACCCTATTGAATAAACTAACATTTCCTGGTTCTATTTATTTTTAGTCTTGAATCTTCCAAAACATTTGTATTGTTGTATGAATAACTTTGAGCTCATTGTTGATGTTTTACTACCAAACTTTAAACAAATTAATCAACAATGTAAAAGTTGTCACTGTAACAATGAAAATATTAGGAAAGGTTCCTAACATTGATTTGTTTTTAAACTATGAACTGTATAACTGCATCAAATACAATATTTTCCCAACGAAATAAATATATACTTAAGATTAATTCCAAATTTATTTACTAGATAGTCCAACCAAGAACATCAGTCTACTCTCTTGACCTTTAGAAACTGTATGACAGTGAAAGCTTGTCCTTAATGTGTGTGTGTGTTTTTTTAGGGTCCTATTTAAACAATTTATACTCTATTACCTATCACTAATGTAAGTGTTGTGGGTAATCACCCTAATTTAAACTTAGCTTACTAGGTAGAAGTAATTTTATAATTTATTATAAATGAAATATTAAATTACAGTACTATATCTTAGTTATAGCAACATTTAGTATTACAACATATTTTTTTCTAAATTGGAGACATTGTTGCATTAACTATAAGGATACTCTCAAGTTTGAAAAACTATTGGATCTTTATTTCTTTCAACATCTTTATTTATTGGCCCAAACTTAGTTTCAATCATAAATCATATTTAATGAATAAAGTGTAAAACTAGTGATGTAAGCAAAGTAAAAAAAACAAACTAATTTAAACACTGACACTCATCAAGTCATGTTTTTTTTTTTTTAGCACCGCGTCTTACTACCCGTTCGGGTCAAGTCATGTTCATTTTCTATTGAGTTGATCATTGCTTGATTGCTATTTTGGTGAGAATATCTAATATAGTGTATTATTGCTGACAGAAAGATCAAGGTTTGAATTTTGGCATGGTGTATAAGTGGCGTATGCAGGATTTAAGTTTGGGGAGGGGGGCTCAATATCTGAAAGCCTATTTTTGAAAACATTTAAAGAAACTATATTTCTCAATTCTCAGCAATAATCATAGTTTTATATTATTCATAATAATTTAAGAAATGTAAATAAATCTAAACTATAAAAAAAAATTACAACGAATTAAAGGGAATGAATCAAAATCACTATTTTTTTAAACAAATTTGTTTACGTAGGAAAAAAGTTTGTAATCAACAGATTACAAATAAAACGATTTAATTAGATGTGCTCAATAGAAGTGTTAACATTTACAACTCAAGTTTATTTTTTCATTTTTACAATTCGTCAGCGTCACATTATAGCAATTTTTTTTAATTAATACAAATTATACCGTACTTCTTGCCAACAGCTACTCGAGTCCGACACTTTAGCTCAGTCGGTAGAGTCTCTGCCTTCGGAGCTAAAATTCCCGGGTTTGATTCTCAGCATGGCCGAAAAATTTATCATTGGTGAAATGTGGGTTTCCCCTTTCACAGTGAATAAATTAACGGCCGGGGGCTGAATGTTGTGTCTGTTCTAGATTTAAGTAGAGTAATTAGTACATAGGCGTATAACCCGAATGGGTAGTAAGACGCGGTGCTAATTAACAAAAAAACAGCTACTCGCTGAGTTTTCATCTTAAGATTCGGGGGGGCCCGGCCCTCCCCCGGATACACCCCTGGGTGTATTGATGTATTTTTTTCACTAGATTATTTTCTATGGTCTCACCCCCAAATGTGTGCACATAGGCCTATTTTCTAAAACTCTACCTTCCTCATTCTAATGATATTAGTGTTAATATGCAGATAGCCTGATCAAACTTTGTGCGACTGCGACATAAAATTAACAAGTTTGTTTGCTTTGATACTGCATGGGCTTTGTGGAAGTATATCAAGAATTTAACACCTCACTCTTACTTATCTCATCAGAACACTTAACCATTAATTAAGGATTGAAATCTCTAATTAAGAAACATATTGTGTAACACAACAAAATTAGAAATGATATGCTAAAATCTTTTAACTCTTAAGTATTTGAGATAGATATTCAAAAGAATTACAAAAAACTCTCAAATCCTAATACATTGTTATTACAAATGATTCATCAGATCAAAAAACAAACTGTATTTCACAAAATACTACACACAAAAATAGTTAATGATACATGATAAGAGGTGGAAAATGTCCAAGTTTTAGCTATACCATTAAAAATGTTTGATGTGTCCTCCTTTCATTACACGACACACGTCGGAAGTCTAGTTTAGCCCACACACGTTGTAGCATGTCCCTGTTTATGGTCATCAAAGCAGTGGTAATGCAGTTCCAGAGCTTATTCAATGTTGCTGGTAATGGTGGCACTTAAACAATGTCTTTAACATGTCCCTAAAGGGAAAAAAATAATCACGAACTGTTAGGTCAGGAGACCTGGGGGCCATCTGAACAGCACCAAGTCATCCTCAGCGTATCGCCTAATCCAGCGGTGTGGGAGTTCCTTGTTCAAGCAGCGACGCACTAAAGTGTGCCAATGAGTTGGAGCTCCATATTGTTGGAATATGAAGTTGTCGGAATCATCTTTCATTTGCGGAAACAACCACAATTGCAACATATCGTGCTATGACATATTTGTCACAGTGTACTAAATTAAAAAATAAGGCCTGTACACCTTTCTTTTTGAGGTTGCGCAGAAAAGATGTTAAGTTTTGGGGAATCCCGTTATTTTTCCACAACTGTATGAGGATTTATCTTACCTTATATACAGACATTGTGACGATTTACCTTTACATTTAAATGAAATGTCGCCTCATCATTGAAAACCAGACAGGTAGCAAAATCGTCGTCCTCCAATGCTTCCTGGATGAGATTACAAAATTTGTATCGTTTAACATGGTCGCCCGGCCATAAACGTTGCAACAACTCTAGAGGGAACAGTTTCTGTCATAATCGACACCACAACATCTTCCAAACGTTTGGCTTTGGAATACCAAGTTCACGACTTGCGTGGGCTACGCTTGAAATTCTGTCTAACTCTCTAGTCTCTCCACTGTTTCGTTAGACAGGCTTGGTGATCCGGGTCTTTAGCTCTACACAAGCAACCTGTGTCCTTGAACTGTCAATATCATCACAGAATGCTCTGGTGGCCTGTCGGTTCTGTTTCGGAATGCACGCTGCACAGTAACAACGGATAAACACTTCTCATATTCTAAAACACAAAACACTTTCTGCTATATAGTCACCATTTTGCAAACTGAGCCTGTGCTGCCACTGGTCGGTCGCAAGGAAGTTTGCAAGTGCTTATTTTAAAAGTTGAGATGTGCTCTTTCGTTGCGTGACTCGCACAAACGAGTACAATTAATAGTTTTGGAGTTAGGGGATTTTAAAGCCTGATGAATCATTTGTAATAATAACCCTGTATAAAGACTTTGATTTGAAATTGCAATGCTATTAATTCTGTGAAATAAATTACATGAATTTGTATAGCAGGGGAAAATAAATACATTTTGGTTTCCTTTAACAAATAAGTAAAAGAAAAAAAATCACAAAATTCTAAAATAGTAATATAATAAATATGACAAATGAAAAGATAAATCAAAATTAGTCATTGTTGCTAGACTGAATGTAAAATACATTTTCTGTAATATAGTAATTTCCCAACAGAACGAAAGTTTAATATTCAACCTTTTTCATTACTTTACTGTATTTTTTAAATTTTTGAATTAGGTATGGATATTTAAAAGTAAAATAATGTTGAATTAAGATTTTAGGAAATTAGGATTAAACCCATCTCAGCCAAAAATATTAGGAAACCCTGTTTGTTGTGTCCAGTCGAGGAGGAGATTAAACGAGTTGAGGAAGGCACCTTAGAGCTTCAACAAAAAGCTGCAGATCTCGATAAGGAGAAGGAACGCAAACTTGTAGATCTAAGTCGTAAGAAGGCGCAGTCCGAGTTTCTTACCAACAAGGAGAACATGCTCAAAACTCTCATTGCTGAGGCAAACACCACTCTCAAGAAAGAGAAGGATAATCTCGTATGTACATTTGATTATTAGTAGTTTGTTAGTGTGTTGCTTGACCTCATGGCCTAGCTGCAAAACAAGGGGGAACTTGAGTTCGAGTCCAAGCATCATTTAATAGAACTTGGTTTGATACCTAAAGATTGTCGGTGATATGTCTTTTGTCCCAGAATTAAGCCAGTTTATAAGTTGTGTACTGATAAGTGCATGTAAATAAACTAATAGGGAAAGAGCTGATGCTCCCAAAAATTACTGTAATGTAAGAGTTTTAAATGTAAATTTTTTGAATGATATTTTTTGTTGTTGTAAATGTTTATGCTTTCTTCTCTCTCTTTAATTTATTTTTTGTGTTCAGCCATTTTTTTTCCCCCTTTGTTTAGGAAGAAAATAGACACTAAACCTCTTTATTAAAACTTGATAAAAAATTAGTGGGCCTACCTTACTTGTGAAAACTAATATTTGAAATGTAAAAATAAAGATCAAATTACATTCAAAAGTACCATATAATTATAGAAACACTTTTCACTAAATTGTAAAAAAATATAAAAAACATGTTTTAACTACAAGAAGAAGAAATACCTTTATTAGAGTTACAATATTTCAAGGAAAAAAGTGCGCTCTTCAAATTATTATTCAATTTTTTTTTAATATTCTAATAAGGAGCATAATGATAAAAATAGATAATACTCTTGATTAAAAATGTTTAATAGAAACAAATACGATGAATAAAAAAAAAGTGAATTTTTGTATAATAGGTAAAGAACATATACATAATATTACAAAATATATAAACAAAAGTCAAACAAGTATGTATGATATTTAGATAATTATGTATCAAAAGAAAAATGAGTATAAATTTGTGAGAAATCTACATGTATTACAAATAAAATACAAACATCTGGAAGATATGTACAAATTAAAACATTTTAAGAACTTCTTAAGGTGTAGGAAGAGACGGAAGTCGCTCGGTGCCAAATCAGGGGTGATCCAATTGTTCCCATCCAAATGATGTGATCAGATTTTGCATCACAGCTGCACAGTGCGGCCGATCATTATCATGAAGCAAGATAGTGTCAGAAGTCACACAGCAAAATTTATTGTTGTGCCTCGGGTCATGAATACAACCTAAAGAATACCATGTATGTTCCAAGAATATTGTACACATGACCTTTCTTGTTGAGATTGTCTGCTTAAAGCTTTTTACTGTCACTGTAACGACTGTTTCGAATTAAATAGCCAAAGCTATTATTTATGCTTTTAGTGAGGATTACTCCATCTAGATATCATATTCTGAGAATTTAAAAATGACACCTGGACACGGGAATCGAACCTGGGACCTTTGGCTTAGTACGTTAATGCTTTAACCACTGAGCTATCCAGGATTATAATAATTGTACAAATAGCAGCAATAAGCCAACTCCCGAGTCGAAGATGGCTGCGTTATCTGATAGCTTGTGATCTTAATAAAATCACACATTTGTAGCCGACAATTTCCGCACGTCCATCATAGACTCTGCCTTAAAATATGAGTGAAGAATGACCCTGGGCACGGGACGATTCCTGGTTATCTCAGTGGTTAGAGCATTGACGTACTAAGCCAAAGGTCCCGGGTTCGATTCCCGTGTCCACGTGTCATTATTCAGATTTCAGAATATGACTGTTGTTTCGTTTCAGGTGTGATATGCGACACCCAAGTTTCATTTCCTATCACATCATGACTCAAAATTTTATCTCCTTCTTCTTTGTAATATGTCAGAATGTCAAAGCACTCGCAAGACATTAGTTCTTGGTCCAACACCTCTTTCTTACTTTAGATTGGATTGCCTGTGTCAGGGAGATTGGGATTAGAGTCCTGGTCGGATGTATTGAGGGTGGTTTTACTTAGATGGTTTCACACACTGCATCACCACAAATGTCCTTAAACAAACACGATAGAATTGTACCAAATGAACTAATAAAAGTAAAAACACCTCAATATGTTGATGCCACACGGCATCTTTCTCGGTAGTTAGTAGACTGGGTGTTATAATGAACCAGGAAGTTGGTTTCGATGATGCCAACCTAATTGTTGAAGGATGGAAACTTATCTTTTGGACTAAAAATGATCTTAAACAACTAACATGCTTAAGGCGGTTTATATCAATATTGTTAAATGTCACCATTTTTTAGGCTCAGCAACAAGACAACATATTCCTAAAACGAGACAAGTTCTGCAACACCGTGCGGGAGTTTGTCGAGGAGCACGGTATTGTGGCTACACTTAAGAGGCTTCAGTTGAAGAAACAAGAGGCCGATAAAACTCGACCTGCAACCGAAGATGTTGATGATTTGTATGATATTGATGAAAATAATGAAGGTTTGCATGGATTGATTTTATATCAGGCTCTGTATTTACATAACGAATGGGTCCTTAGAATCCTTGAAGAAAATTTGGGACTCAAACAAATTTCAAAGCGAAGATTTTATTTTGATTAATTTTTTTTTCCTTCAAATTTTGTATTTGAAATTTCTTGGTCCCTCTGAGCTTCCTATTTGTGGCTTATCCAAACTTATATTGTACTAAAGTAGCATCCAGACCCCAAACCATTAATTTACCACCTGGCTGAATGTGGATTCTCATTATAACAAAATGGTGTAAACAATTAGCTACCTGCTTTGGTGGCCGCATGGTCTAAGGCAGTGGTCGGCAAACTTATTTGCCAAAGAGCCAAATATGAACATTACAACAATTAAAAAAAAAATTGGGAGCCAAATCTGCTTG
>CABFWO010000538.1:271743-294160 GCA_902155825.1 Timema genevievae | reverse complement strand
GGGAAGGGGAGGGGAGGCCATGCTCTTGACTTGCGGGGATAGAAGGGGGAGTAAGGTTGAAGGATTGCCCTCCTGGGAAAAACCAATAAACACACTGTGGATGTAAGGGCAAGGGGGGTAGGGGGGCTACGTGTGTGCTTTAAGGGAGGTTTAGGAAGGGGGAGGGGGCTCAGAACCAATTTGTTGTTTGCTCCGAGAATCTTCTCTTCTCCACTCACCCTCCATTTTCTACCCAAAGTAGACATATAGCAGAGAGTAGTAACGTTAATATTCAGTTCTGACTGTGGAACCCTTAATTACATTACCATCCGCCATCTGCCTAGCTTTGCGCACATGTGGTTCTTGATATGCGAGGAACCTGTATGCTGGGTTTGAGTGGGATTAAGGTGGGAGTGTGCAGGGAACGCAAGTTAAAGGCAATGTTTTTTTGCAATTTTTATTGCAAAACTTTTTTTTTTAATCAAACTAAATCAAATATTGTTCCGGTAGAATCATAGTTTAGTTTTCTTCTCATGGTGATATCAACAGGTGTCTAATATCTGTCAAGGGGGACCTGGAATTTAATGACAACTTTATCTCTCCATTAAAAAAAAAATCTTGTTTTTGTCTATGCTAATGACATGATATTCAACAACTGTTGATATCACCGTGTGAAGAAAACTAAACTCTTGTTTCAACTGGAGAAATATTAGATTTATTTTGGGCCAAAAAAAAAGGTTTTCATATAAAAACTGCAAAAAACATTTCCCTTAACTTGCGTTCACTACACTACCACCTTAAATAACTAAAATTATAATAAAATAAATGGTACGGTTCACCACACAGACTTTCGCCCGCTTTATCTTAAAATAAACATCTACTAAAAACTCGAAAGATTTGTCAAACAAAATAATAGGTCTAGACATAGTTGTAGAAATATTACAACAAAGATAATAAATGAAATAGTATGCCTACACACTGTTACCTACTTACTCTATGGCGTTAGGAACTAGGAGCACTGCTACAGACTGTTTTATACCAAAGAGAATAAGAATCAAATTAGTTTTCAAAACCTGAATTAAAAAGTATATATATATATATTTTTTTTGATTATAGCTCAGAACCTATTGATTTTACAAAAATATATTTAAATAAAATATTTTTATCTTTAATAGTACTACAACTTTACAATGATAAGATATTTCGTATCTCAAATAGTTGTGGAGAAATTATGAAAATTGGAAAATTTCACCCATGTAAATAAAGTACCCTCAAGGTCATTTTGATGAGAAAATGAAAATTGCCATCTTGTTTATAATGGTGAACAGTGCGTGTACATACAATTTAATCAAAATCGTTAAAGTGAATTTCGAGAGAATTTATTTTCTTTTTGCCCTTCAGTAAACTACCCTTAAATTTAGGGTTAGATATCTGATTCCGAAAACCCCAGATACCAAGGTAAAATAGTTTCGTCTCTAGCCCGAGGTACGCACAGACAGACGGCATTGCGAAAACTACTTTTTCGGTTTCAGGGGGTCATGAAACGTCGACATTTATCAAAATCTTAAGTACGATTTTTTTTAATTATCACAATACTTCTTTCTCCGAGGTGTCCAGGGAAAGTAAAAGGATGACTATCTTAATTTGTCTAGCGGGCATATAACTCGATCGACTATACGAGGTAATCATGGATGTTTTGTTTGTTTTTCCAGGAAGAACATGAGTAACCTGGAGAAGTTTCATCTTCGTATCTCCAAAAACGAGCTGTACTCCGAGGACGACAAGATCGTGGATAAGCTGCTTGACGAGCTGTCGACACAGCGCATCGTACACGTCAGTGAGTACTGTACATTTTACTGCATCGTACACGTCAGATAGTACTGTACATTTTACTTAATCGTACATGTCAGATAGTACTGTACATTTTACTGCATCGTGCACGTCAGTTATTACTGTACATTTTACTGCATCGTACACGTCAGTGAGTACTGTACACTTTACTGCATCGTACACGTCAGTGAGTACTATACATTTTACTGCATCGTACACGTCAGTGAGTACTATACATTTTACTGCATCGTACACGTCAGTGAGTACTATAAATTTTACTGCATCGTACACGGCAGTGAGTACTGTACATTTTACTGCATCGTACACGTCAGTGAGTACTGTACATTTTACTGCATCGTACACGTCAGTGAGAACTGTACATTTTACTGCATCGTACACGTCAGTGATTACTGTACATTTTACTGCATCGTACACGTCAGTGGGTACTGTACATTTTACTGCATCGTACACGTCAGCTAGTACTGTACATTTTACTGAATGAGATCGTGGACAGGTCAAGAAGAAGCTGTAGTGGTGGCGGCAGTGTTTTTGCAGTTCTTTTAGTAAAACTTTTTCTGGCCAAAATAAATCAAATATTTCTCCATTAAAAACATAGAGTTTAATTTTCGTAACATGGTGATATCAACAGTAAATATTGATTATAATTATGTAATGTGCATAGCGGCTTTAAATGATCTCTCTTTTTTTTTCTCATTTAAAAAGTTTATCAAATTCCAGGATACCCTTGACAGATATTCAACTGTTGATATCACCGTGTGAAGAAAATTAAACTCTATATTTTTACTAGAGCAAAATTTTTATTTATTTTGGCCAAATAATATTTTGCTGTAAAATCTATAAAAAACACTGACCTTTCCTCACTTAACCTATATTCCCTCCTTAATATAGACGAGCTGGCGCATCCGGTGGCTCTACAAACTACATGACTGTAAACACTGGCCATATTTTACAAATGACTAAGAAGCACTTAATATTTTTCTCATGAGTGTACACACCAACACAATATTTCCCCATGATTATACACACTAACACAATATTTCTCCATGACTATACACACCATCACAATATTTCCCCATGACTATACACACCAACACAATATTTCCCCATGACTATAAACACCAACACAATATTTCCCCCATGACTATACACACCATCACAATATTTCCCCCATGACTATACACACCAACACAATATTTCCCCCATGACTATACACACCAACACAATATTTCCCCCATGACTATACACACCAACACAATATTTCCCCATGACTATAAACACCAACACAATATTTTCCCCATGAATATACACACCATCACTATATTTCCCCCATGACTATTACACACCAACACAATATTTACCCATGACTATACACACCAACACAATATTTCCCCCATGAATATACACACCATCACTATATTTCCCCATGACTATACACACCAACACAATATTTTAAACAGTAACAAATGTTGCGCTATTTACCATCGTTCTAAGCTAATGAACTCCCCGTGTTCAGCCGTTAAAATGATTGCAACTTTGTTTGAGAACCTTTCTCTAGAAACAGCTGTTGTGCACTGCAACCTTGTCACTTGATGTTAATATATTTATCACTCTCTTACCCGCATCGGTGGCCGCATCATCTAGGCGTCAATCTCGCAATATACTGGACTACCACTGGCGGGGAAATTAGGGTTCGAATCCTGGTTGGCTGTACTTGAGGGTGGTTTTTCATAGTTTGTTTTCCACTCTACCTCCACGAAAATGCGGGTAGATTTTTTTCTAAACTCAATCTTTCTCATCACTAACAGATTATTGTAATATTAATAATGTGGTAAAATAATATCAATATTGACCACAAAGCGGGGAAAAACTGTTTTCCTATGAAAAATTGATAGCCTTTGACGAGTAAACCTTTAAATAGAAATTCGGGTAAGGCTTCATTCTATAGAACTTTTTCCAATAGATTTTTGCCGCGCTATACATATATGTGCTTGTATGTCTACACACGGAACGATGTTTGAATATTTCACAGGGTGTTTTTTTTTTAAATTCTGTAATCACATGGTGCTATTAATCAAAGTCATAACTCAAGCCCGTAAGGTGCCTTATAACACGCTGATAAAACGACCTTAACTGGGATCGATCACATGTTTCTTTTATAAGAAAACGGACGTGAAAAGGGGAAAACGAGGGGGGTAGAGCCATGTTCACACGATTACACTTTTTTACTATCAATTTTGTGTGCGTGTGTGTGAAATTAGCTTCGGAGAGAAATGTCTCACAAGATTTATATATTTCATAACTCTTGGGCTTGATTCTAGGCGATGGCTATTTTTTAATACTATTATTTAGATTACTTATATAGTATGAATTTGTTAGGAAGAACCGTAAAAGTTAGTTACTAAGGTTACTAAAACAATTTTTAATTTTTAATATATTCATACATCAAGTCATGCTATCTGCAGCCATCACTTTTGATAGATATTATCAATACCTATAGAATAACACAAATAATATAATAACATTTTATCAATGTTGGCCGCAAAGAAATATGTTTGAATTTCCTCTACCGTTCTTCCAACAAAAATCAGGGTAATAGATGTGCTTATTTCTATAAATTACTTTATTTTGACTATCTATAGGCCAAACTCAACACTAATACCCCAGACCCTCATTCTATCACTTGATGAAAAATACAAAATCAATTTCGCTGATACAATTTTGGTTCCTAAGAGACTCGATCCCAAGGCACTTATACCGTCAAGAAGACACTAGCGACATAACATAAATACAGGTTAGTTTAATACTGAGGGATATATTTAATCACATGTGTAAGCTAATAATAAAATTAATACAGAATTATACTTCATCAAAGAATAGATAACGTTTATGTTTCAAATCTAGACACTTAAATTACTTTGATTTGGCTTTGTGTCTTACTGCCCATCCGAACGATACGCATTTAGTTACACTTTAAGTATTAACAACTAAACTAAGTTAATAAGTAACTTTTGCATTATGTCCTTTTTTCTTTGCCTAAACAAATATGATAATCCTTGGTCTATAACTATTTTGTGTAAAGCTTTTCAACAAAATGTGATTTTGTTTTTTTTAAAAAAAGGAAAATATTTTGTTTGAATGCAGCTTCAGGCTAAGCATCCAAATTTTTTTTTTTAGTCAAATTGAATTTTGAACTAAAATCAAAAATGATCTGTTAAAGCACGTCTATTAGCTAACTCTTGCCTCACCTCACCTCGTTTACCCCCCCTCCCCCTTTTTCGTTATTTCGGTAGCAGTTTACAGTGCTTGCACACAATTATTCAAATCTCCCTTTCCTCATTCTAAGCCCTCCTTTTCGCTGCCCCCCCCCCCTTTCCATCACCCCTAAAACTGTATTCTGGTGATGATGACTGGGACAAATTACAGACGAGATGAGAAACTTGCGACCTACCACGGTAGCTCGGTCGGCCCTGGCGGATTATTAGTGTCGAGAATACCTTAACAATGCTCGTTACATCCACCAGCATCTCGCTCGTTTGTACTATCTAATGGGGTAAAATATCCCCAGACAACTTTGGAAATATATATATATATATATATATGCGAGAGAGAGAGCGAGAGAGGGCGATAGAGAGAGCGAGAGAGAGCGAGAGGTAGAAAGCGACTCTCTCTCGCTCTCTCTCTCGCTCTCTCTCTCGCTCTCTCTCGCTCTCTCTCTCTCGCTCTTTCTCTCGCTCTCTCTCGCCCTCTCTCTCTCGCTCTCTCTCTCGCCCTCTCTCTCTCGCTCTCTCTCTCTCTCTCTCTCTCTCGCTCTTTCTCTCGCTCTCTCTCGCCCTCTCTCTCTCGCTCTTTCTCTCGCTCTCTCTCGCTCTCTCTCGCTCTCTCTCTCGCTCTCTCTCACTCAGCGAGAGAGAGCGAGAGAGAGGCGCGAGAGTGAGAGAGAGAGTATATATATATATATATATAAAATTAACACCGCGTTTTACTACCCGTTCGGGCTATACGCTTATGTAATAATTATGCTAGTGGTTTTAGGGATGAGTAAGGTCATATTTATAGGAAATGTACCCGCATTCGCGTGTAAGGAAGAGTGGAAAACTGTTTTGGAAAAAACCACCCTCATTATACCCGACCGAGATTCGCATCCTGATCTCCCCACCATCGGCAGTCTAATCTACTGCGAGGCTAGCGCTTTAGACCACACGTGGCCATCGAAGCGGGTTTTAAATAATTAAATTACATTTATATATTCATACGGCAAGTTAGCCTTTCACTCCGCACAGGTGATGGTGGTTGCGCCTAGTTACTCTGATGGCCACCATGGCGGTTGTGTATATTCACACGGTTCTTGTAAAAAAAAAAAAGTGTGCAGTTTCGAACAGAATTTAATTGAGATAAACAAAAAGTTGTGTGTTAAAAAAAGCGTTTTTTTTAAATTAGCTGAAAAATCTCGCGGTCAACGAAGCGGCCAGGCGTGAACAAGGCCTCGGTTCGCGATTAGAAAGAAACCACACCGGAAGTCACGTATTCACTTTCATGCTAGTCAAATTATGTTCAGCAAATATGAGCATCGAGTTATTTCCCTCTGGCTCCTCGTCTTACTACCCGTCCGGGCTATACGCAAAGAAAAATGGTGCTAGTGTGTTGGTGATGAGATAGGTTGAATCAATAAGTGTACCCCAATTTGCCTGGAGGGAGAGTAGAAAACTATTTTTGAAATAACCACCCTCGTTACACCCGACCGAGATTTTAACCCTGATCTCTCTATCATCAGCAGTCTAGTCTAACGCGAGAGTGACGTCTTAGACTATGCGGCCACCGAAGCAGGTCCTAGTAGATAAAAAGTTATATAAAAGCAATGCATTTATAAACACATTGACAGTATTTTCTCAATAACGTTGGTATTATTGGGTCAAAAAAACATTTAAACACACAACTTGAAAGATGAATATGATTTCTTATGAGTTTTAGAACTGTTTCGGATAATCTAATTATATCATGCAAAAATAAAAATAAAAATGAGTAAGAAGTTTTTTTTTTTCTCATTTCAAATACAAGGGAAATGAAATTTTTTTAAATAAAAACTTTTATAAAATCTACAATATAAACTCTATAACTCTAAAAATATATACTAACCATAGCTAGATATGTTTACTTCAAAATTAAACAAAAAAAAATCTTGTTTAACTAATTAAAATAGTTTATTTAAGAAACAATGTTCAATCAACAACATGTGCAAATGTGTAAAACAGCCTTGACTAAAGTCTGTTCAGCGTAGGAATTGTTTTCTGAAAGGCCTTTTTTCCTACCAGAAAGCTATTATATAGTAGGATTTTGGTAGGAAAAAAGACCTTTCAGAGAGTAATTCCTACCGTGAATGGAGTATACATCACCTACTTGGTTAATTCGATACTATTTAGCGAGGTGGGTTGCATCAAAACCTGACGCATATAAACACTTTCACTATCACACTTTGACGAAAACATGCGAAATAGAAAGAGAGGGAAAACAATTAGTTGTTCAACCGTTGAGACCTCTTTAGCAATAAGCTGATATGACCCTTCCACTGACGAGTATAAACACTCACTCTACAATTCGCGTCTGGACAGCATTGACTTGTATTTTAAAATTATCTTTCTCTTATTTTCTATTTTTGATAGACATTTACTTCCACGGACTTTTTTAATCGAGGTCCTTCCTCGCGGGAAGATTCCTATTGGACATTTTCGTGGATAAACCAAATAAACAGAGTTGTAGATGACTAAAAAAACACGTTTGCAAAAAAAAATCAAGATCAAAAAATAATAATTTAGATACAATTTAAGACTATTTTTTAAGTTATTTTAGAACTCATTGTTTTAGTTCTAATGTTAAAATCTTTCAAACTCGCTGAATAAAACGTAAATACATTGATATGGGTAGTCTTATCTTGACTTGCCGTGACGTCACGGGTAGGCAACTTCGTTCAGTCTCATTCCTCAGGAGAGGCTCACTCAGTCTTTATGTCCCGAGACCACCGGTCCACCCGCAATTACGTCGAGGAAGAGTATTAAACCATTTTAGATCATACACCTCGTCACATCCGGCCTGTATTCTAATCCCAATCTCATTATCAGCGTAAAAACAAGACGATACGAGACTGGCGCCTTTGTCCACGTGTCCACGGTATTAGATGATTTAAAACTGAATTTAAAAAGCGTGGAGAAACAAAATGTCACGCACATTTTAAATGAATACCCGCACCGGTGGTTACACTATCTGAGGCGTCAGTCTCGCAACAGACCGGATCGCCAAGGGAGGGTTGAGGCCGTGGTTCGAATCTTATCAGGGTGCACTGAAAGAGGGTTTTAAACGCGTGGTCGACCTCGTTGGTCTTGAGGGTAGAGTGCTCGCCTCAGGACCCGACGTTCATGGGTTCAAACCCAGCCGATGTCGATGGATTCTCCTTGAGCAATAAAAATCTGTAGCACAACTTCCTTCGGAGGGCAAGTAAAGCCGTCGGTCTCATGTCGATTGTGGAATGTAAAAAAAAACCTGGAAGGTATGTGAGAATACCTTTCCCGGCAAAATTGGTAAGCCCTTTTGCTCTCGCTCATAGAAATTCTCTTGTGTTGATATAATCATTAGGTTCAAAAAGTGCACGTTATGGGTTTTCACCATCCTTTTTCCACGCAAATGCGAGTGCATTTCTTCTAAAATACCGTCTTCATCCCTATCCCTATCCCTTAAAATCTAGCCGTTAATAATTTCATTGATAAATGTAATATCCTATTTATTTTTTAATTCTAAACTTTCCCTTTTTCTTAGGCGGGATGTTTCACTTTATTGAGAGCCCCAAGTCTTAAATCGAGCAACCAACAACGTCTTTCAAGCTTAACACCAGTTCAAGGTGTCAAGAGAGATAAAAAATAAAAAAGAGAAGAACATATAGAGTAAGAGAGAAAAGGAGAAAACAGAAAGATAAAGAGGAGTGAAATAAAAAAGAGATAGAAGAAGAAAACGTATGAGATAAAGAAGAGAGGGAGAAAAATATAAAAAAGAATTGAAAATATAGAGTGAAAGAGTTAGAGAAAAAGAAAGAGATAAGGAAAAAAGAAAGATAAATAGGAGAAAAAGAGAGACATTGAAGAAACAGTAGAATATACATAAAAAAAGATATAGAGTAGAGATAGAGGTGGTGGGGAAGACAAGAAGACGTCTCGGAACTAAGTACCAAGTGTAATTCTCATTAATCACAACCGCCGACAGTGCCATCTGCCCCTTTACACGCCAAGGCCCCGAACTAACTGCTCTTTAATGAGAAATATCTCGGTAATTAGTAATATTTGCTTGCCGGAAAGGAAGGGGGTGATGTGGTGTCGGCCATCTTGGATGGTTATTGATAAATAGACCCTTGTGGTCTGCGTGGGCTCTTGGGATATTCATCCCCTTGGGTCTGGTCGCTAGATTAGTGTGTCTTGACCCTGAGTTTCTATTTAAGGTAGGTTCCCACGGGGTACGTAGTTCGACTCACGACCTCATCAGTCGTGTACTCACTTTGTGGGAACTAGTGGTCAAGAAGCCTTCCATCGTGCAAGACTTTTACCGTAGGCGGTGGTGTAAGGGGTCAATCTCGCAATAGACTGGACTTTCTATAGGCCTAGTAAACTAGTGGTTGTAATATTGTAGAAAAAATTAATAATTAATACTAGGCCTAACACCAACATATCAAGGTCAACAATAATTTTTTTTTTTAAATTGTCACATATGTTTCTTGTATATACCTAAATTTAAACTGTCAAAAGTGACAGCTGCTAAACATATGTTTTGGAAGATCATATTGTTCGGCGTAGGAATACATAATTTGGTCTGGTAACTTTTCATAGCTGTCAGTCAGCATCATAGAAGTGGTAATGCTACTGTAGACCTCACCCGCCTCGGTGGCGTAGTTGGCTAACGCGCTAGTCGTGTTGAGCTCGACCGCCGAGGACGGGGAGATCGAGGTTTGAATCTCGGTTGGGTGAACTGGAGGTCGGTTTTCCTAAATGGTTTTCCACTCTCCCTCCACGCAAATACGGGTTCACTTCCTCTAAATTCAACCCTCCCAATTCCTAATCCATTAGCGTAATTAGTACTTAAGCGTATAACCCGAACGGGTAGTAAGACGCGGTGCTAAATTAAAAATACTTTAGACCTCCCTCCCTCCATATTATTATCTTTAATACAGTCTTTATTTTTGGATTTCGGGTTGAAATGTTTACTATAATTTATTTCTCCTTGGATTTGACGTTGATATGTTTCCTTTGTGATCAAGTTAGACAGAAAGCAAATGAATAATATATTCAATGTTCATAGGAAATAACCGTTGTTCACGTATTTTGAGGAGTCACTCTCACAATAGATATCAATTTTTTTTTAATGCTTCATTGGAACTATATAGATTATTTACAATTTATAAATTCAAATCAGTTGAGATATTATACGAAATATCTTTGAAATGGCGCCATACTGAAATGGATAACCAGATTGAAAAATTATGTACGTGTATTGTTCGGCCAAGGATCTAAAAAAATCCTAGCCAAATTTGGTTAAAATTAGTCCACCCATTAGACAATTATCACGGAACAAACATCTGGACAGACAGACGAATTGCCAAATCGTCAAGGTAAAACAGGATATTGTTACGCTCGGTCAAGAATTATTTCGTATCTTTAAAAAAATCTCGTTGCAGTAATGCGTAAACGCGCAATCTCTCATGATAAAGAGTTATATTTCCACCGAGCTATTCTAGCAGCGCCGCTAACGCCTGTAGTAGCGTGACTGCCGCCAATCCGAACCAATGTTTGCTTTTAAGATCTCAACCATAAAATGATTTCGAGGACATATACAGTAGAACGTCAATAATTCGGACGTCAAAAATTCGAATCGCCCCCAAAAAAAAATTATTTATAATAATAGCCACAGTGGTATTAGTATTTGAGACATTGCTGCCAAAACACGCACCTCAACCCTTGTTTTAAAAAAATACTTTTTTCTTTGTTAAATTTTTGTCTTGGTATATTCCTTCAGAATTTGTGATATTTAGCAACAAAAAAAAATTTGTAAGTTCATTGTTTAAATAAAGTGAAACTGTTTCTTACTATTTTTACACTGAGTTTTCGTAAGTATCCCTCCTAAATATCCAGTCTATGCTTTTTTACTATAGGTTCTGTGTTTTTGAAAATCCAGACAAATCGATAATCTGGATTATCCGAATTAGTCCGAATTATCGACGCTCTACTGTATTTAAAAAAATATAGCGTCATTGATACTGGGTTCGACCTCTACTTAGGCTACTAAAAGACTAGAAACCGGGCATTTTTTTAAAGCAACGCGTCTTACCACCCTTTGTTGCAATACGTATATGTAATGATTACGATAATGCGTTAGGGATGAGAAGGGTTGAATTTAGAGTAAGTACACAGGCATTTGAGTGAAGGTAGAGTTTTGAAACCATTTATAGGAAAAATAACACCCTCATTACACCCGAGCGGAGACTCCAATCCCGATCTCCCGGTTAGGCCTGTGGGATTTAAAGTGCCGTACGCTTGAACGCTGAGACGCGCTGCAGATTTCCAGAAATCTCGCGTTTTTTTATAAGACAGGGTTTTGTTATTTTAAAATGTGGTCTACCTCAAAATTGAGGTGAAAGGTGTCAACATATACCTATAGGATTATAAACATTTAGTTTTAAGTATTACGTTTAAAAATAAAAATTGAATATGTAAATTCAGCTCTTTTTCACTGACGTCTCATGTGAAATGAGATAAAAATTATTTGTTACGATAAAAATAGATCTAGCTTTTCTCAAACAAATAAAATCATTTTTAAACAAGGACATAACAGAACATTCTAAAATAATTGAGGATTGTTTTAGTGGTTTTGAACCCTCAGAACTGCCGTTTCTACAATAAATACAGCAGTGGGAGAATATTTACCATCATGTAGGCGACACCCTTAACTTGCACATAATGGAACGATTGAATATATCACCACACAGCTTACGAACAAATTAACGAAAACAGGGTCTTTCTGCCCATCTGGACTGTTAGTATATTTAAATTAATTGGGTAGGGATGAGAAAAGAGGTAATTCAGAGGAAATGTACCCACACTTGTGCGAGAGGAGATAAATTATTTAAGTAAAAACACCGCAGCACATTCAGTCATAATTTGAATAATATTATAACTTAAAGAAAGCCTCTTGTTTCATTATAAAAATGCCTTTTTAGCTTTTAAATATACATTTTATTTCTATAACTTTTTTTTTATCCACTGTGTCTTACTAACCTTTCGGTTTATAATAATTGTATGTGTAATAATTCCTCTAATGTGTTAGATATGAGAAATGTTGAATTAGAAGGAAGTGAACGCGCATTTGCGCGGAGGAGAAGTAGAAAACCATTTAATAAAAACTATACGCACTACATACGACTCGTGTTCGAACCCTGAACTCCCCGCCATGCGGCAGTCCTGTCTATTCCGATGGTGACGCCTTAGACCCATTCGCCCACTCGATCACTGAAGCGGGCTATTCTTATAACTTAGAGTATTAAAATAAATAAGTAAAGTTTATATTGAAGTGATGAATACATAACCAATGAATACTTATTTTAACGTATTGGAACCTTGCCTTGAATAGTTTTTTATGTCAATCATAATATCATTTTATTTGAGGGAGGGCTTTCCCCATCTAGATGGCTTTTTTTTACTGGTTTTACATTCAAAACAACTTGTTTACTTCCTCACAACTTCAAAATATCACACACACACACACACACACACACACACACACACACACACACACATCCTATTTAAATAGTATTTTTAATTGTAGATCCTATATAAGCCTTTTATCGAAATATGTTTGTACGTGTTCGCCAAGCTGGGCGATCAAAGTTGATCGTTTTACANCACACACACACACACACACACACACACACACACACACACACACACACCATAACCTCATTTTTAAGTTTATTTTTTTATGTAAAATCACAAAATTCAAATTTTTAGAACAGAATATTGTTAGCAAATCAATCATTTACCAACGCTATGCAGAGTTTTAAAAAGAGGCACGGCGTCTTACTACCCTACCGGGCTATTTACTTATTTACATCAATGGGGTAAAGATGGAGAAGTCAGTATTTTAGAGTAAATGTACTAACATTTTTTTGGAAGGAAAAAGACTTAATATAGGCCTACCAGGCTGGGTTTCGCAAACCATATTAAATGAACCCAACACTTAGACCGTGTGGCCATTGATGCGTGTCAATAAAAATTGAAAGGAACTCTGTTTTGATTCTAGGTGGTGCAGACCAAGTTAACTACGATTTGTCTAGTAATCGTCCTGTTATCCAATTAGTGAATATCTAGGTGCTAGGGCTGGATATGTTGTGGGCCTATTGAGTGTGCTGTCCTTGGTTAAGTTAGTTTGTAAGTCCTTCTATCCACTTAATCCCATTTTCGACCACCATCATTGATTGAAAGTCGCTAAAATTTGGCATTCTAGAAATATATATTATTTGATTAATTAGCCATAAAGTTAATCTAATAAGTTATCAAAAGCTTTCAAAAACACTTTCCTATGACTTACTTTATAATTTTTCTTTTTATCACTAATTATATGGACTAAGAATGTAAATACAAATGTAATATTATTTTTCCACCTAATGGGCTTCCTTTGAAAACCAAATTGAGGGTGCTAGCTAGGGCTGGTTGTGATGTATTAGACGTGCTGCCCTCATTTAAGTTAGTTTGTCATTCGTGTGCTAAGAAGGTCACGTAAACTGTCTTAAATAATAAATCAAAAATATATTTCTATAAATATTTATAAATTTAAAAAAAAACACTTCAAAATAAACTTTGTAACTTAGTTGCCTTCATCAAAACTTGGAACTCAATTTCTAAGAATAAAATTGTAATATTCATGTAATACGACACACCCCTCCACAAATAATAAAATAGTTCCGATTCAACTGGAGACTAGACCTAGGAGACGCGAACTCCGTCTGACAACTGGTGGGCAAGGCTTGTTTATTTGTCTGAGTACCTTGTTATATAATATAGCAACAACGTATATTTTCTCATAAGAATAGTGAATATTTTATGCTTAAACTTTTGTTCGTGCACATAGGAAAGAGGGTGGGGCTAGGGTTACGGGGGAACTAAAAATAAAAGCATTAAAAAAAACACTACACAAACATTATTGCAAAGTTGGGTTTTTTTTTGTTGTTTTTTCCCCCAAACTACAGGTATACCTCGACTTTCGTCGCTTCGCTTTTTCGTCGTTTTTCACTTTATAACACCGTTTCCAAAATACGTTGCTTTCCTAGCTCTCTCGTCACATATCTCGCAGTAGTTTTTCCAAGAAATGACCGTTATAATGCGAGTGGTGCTATTGACGTCATTTCCTGAATGAAAGAAAAATCCACCCTCACTCGTGTTATTAAGAAATTCAACGCCACTCTGTCTTTGAAGAGAAGTCCATGTTTTTTGTACTGTTTTCATTAATTAACCTCTTATATTTGTGATTTAACACGTCAATTCAAACGTATTATGTTTATTTCTGGTTATTTAGGTGCTGCACGCATTCACAAGTGTTGTATAGTTACAGTATATGAGTTATTTACGTCTGTTGGCAACCCTGATGCATTTTTAAAGCCAAATAAAGGCTATGGCTTCGACTTTCCTCGATATTCTGATCCCTAACAGTCGAAAGAGGGAGTTATACATGTATTATGTTCAATACTATGGTCATTAACGTTTTAATCTAATGGTTATGAATAAGGAAAATTGTTTAGAAGAAGTGCACCCGCATTAACCTATCGAAGGAATCGTAACCTTCACCCCACCTCCCCCCTTCCCATTTTAATGTACACCCAGTTTATCCTAAAAGGTAGCAGTTTTACCTTGACAGATTACTCTGTGGCCCTATGCTATAAGCTACACCATGGTGGAATAATGCGAGATAAGCTTGCTACCCTTCAGACTAAACAAAGGGTGCTTTTATATTTGAACCTTGAGATCCTTTCCTCCGGTAATCTTGTATATTGCAAAACTCATTGCCTAAAACTGCGTGACCACCGGCACGTTAAAACTCTAACTATTATACGGAAACTTCATTCCGACTTCAAAAAGGTCAGCGGGCCAATGAATAGTTACGTCCTTCCTTCAACCAAGGATACAATTTTAAGAGATTTATTTTTATTATGATCTTATTAGTAAGATAAAGTTAATTTAATTGTCATATTTTCATAGAACTTTTTTTAAAAAAAAAAGTTCAGAAAAAAATGCAGAGAATAAAAAATGCACATTTTAATATTTTATGCTGATACATCTGAATGTATTTAGGTTTACGTCATAGATGTTATTTATTTACTGGTCGGTGTTTAAACACGTCTTTTTGGTTTGGTAATTTTAAACACCGCGTCTTACTTCCTGTTCAGGTTATACGCATATATGATAATTACTCTGATGAGGTAGGGATGAGGAAGGAAGCGTTTTAGAGGTGATACTCGTTTTGCTCTTTGGGAGCTCCGCCCCCAAACCCCCAGTGCTTTTTATTTGCAAGTGGATGTAAACTAATGTAATTCCAGCGTTATTTTGAAATTAAAAGTTGTGTGGAAAATGTGCAAAATTTACCTAAAAATCAAAAAATCTTGCTCTATATAATGTGTAACCGATGGAGATACGACAAAAAGTAATAGGACCAAACTTGTGGATCTCACCAAATACGTGGCTGTTGGTACAATCAGTTTTTTGATAGGTCTTACCGTTTAGCCACAAGAGACCTCCAAAGAAAGGTCCGCGCCGACTTTAAGGTTGCTCCGCCATTTTGATTTTTTTTTTCGGAGGTTAAATTTAATATTTTTAACTTTTTGTTTGGAATTTTCCCGTTGGTTACAGGGTATAAGCTATAAGTTTGCCAAGTTTCAAGTTTCTAGTTCATCTGGAAGTGGGTAAATATTCATGGCAATGAGTGAGTGAGTCAGCCATGTGGCTTTATAGTAGTATAATAAAATACCCACCTTTGCGCACCCTCAGTAGACCCGACCGGCATCCGAACCCCGATATCCACGTCTTCAGGCAAGCCAGTCTAACACTAAAGTGATGTCTTAAATTGTTTGGTCACTGAAGCGGGTTTTTGTTTCTCTTCTAAAAAATAATGGTGTGTATAAATATGTTATATTTAATTTAATATTTCAAATTTGTTTATAATATATTGGAGTTTTATTTTTCTTTCGAAATGTTGCGGAAGATGCTAAGGCTATTGTGGGCGTTGAAGCTCAAGCGAAGGAGAATTTTTACCTTCGACTTTGACATTTCAAAAGATTCTCACACCTCTGCTAGTTTGTAGGTCGCGTGCTAACACAATGTGTGTGTTTATAAATTTTACTTAAAATATTCTAATTTTTAATTTTTTTTAGCACTGCGCCTTACCATCCATTCGGGTTGTACACTTATGTGCTAATTACGCTAGTGGTTCTAGGGATTAGGAACGTAATATATAGGAAGTGTACCCGCATTTGCGTGTAGGGAGAGTGTAAAACAATTTAGTAAAAAACCAATTCGAATTTGAACCCCGATCTCCCCGTCATCGGCAGTCTAGTTTAATTGGTAGAGTGACGCCTTAGACCCATTCGACCACTGAAGTGTTTTTTTAATAGTTGAACTTAATTTGAATTTTTTTGTGTGCAAAATTTGGGGTCTATAAAAATCATTTTGTCATAATTTCGATTTCACTAGACTTTCTATTCACTCCGTATATTTGGAGGGAATAAAACATACTTACAGCGAGTCCCTTTTGACAGGACGCTTGAAGGAAGGAAGGAAGGAAGGATACAGTAAAGAACACAACAATAACTTCTCTCTGCCCCGTCGCCTTATTTTCTCTTGCCTTTTTTTTTATTCTTTCTTTTCGTTAACAATAAGCTTAAACAAAATGATTGATGGGTGTAGAATGGGGTGGGAGGTGTGTCGGTGCCACCCTTTCTCTACTAGCGTTGCCTTTTATAGCGGCTATAAAGCGAACTACTTCACGGGACGCGGCCTTCAACAAACAAGAGAAGGTCTTGCTTGCTTGCATTTACCTTGTACATTTACGTAGTACACTTTTGGTCATAAAAAATGCCTGAAATTTTTTATACTTATTGCTGCTTAAGCTAAGTATGTGTGTATATATATATGTGTGTGTGTATGTGTGTGTATGGCCTGTGCAGGAATGACATTTCTACTTCGGGAAATTTTTGGGCGGGAAGTATTAATTTTGAACGAGACAGCCAAAGGGGGAAAAACTTAAAAACAATTTTTCACTTAAGCCTTATATTTATTTTTCAGTAGTTTTAGTCCATTATCATTCATTCCAATAAAAAAATAGATACAAAATTAATGTTAAAATTATAAGCTTAAGGCAATTTGAATCCCTAACACGGACAGGAAAAGGAACAAAAACTCTGATTAGGTAGCAATTAAAAGTTCTGAACACCAAGTTAAAATTATGTCATTTTGTAGAATTTTTTTTTAGAGGAAAACAATATACACACTCAAAATTTTTATATTGATTTATTTTTAAATATTGTAAGCTTTACAAACAAAAACTAAATATTTTGTCTTACAAATTTTGATTGAGGCTGGGTTTATATATTCATGCATAACGCATAACTAATGGTAAATAGTGCATAGCGTACACTACCCTCTTCATAAGAAAAATACATCGGTTTATAATGAAACGTAGTGTATAAAGTCTTACTTAAATTGATTGTCTTTTATTAATAGTAAATGACCTAACCCTAATTTCACTACCAGATGTCTCTAAAAGTCCACCGGCACAGATTTATCTGATTGCCAAACCCTTCCTTCACCTCTGACTAGACGTGTATTAATCACAATCTTGTGAATGTGAGGAATGCCAGGCCTCCACCGTGGTTCGGATTCCACGTTAAACTGTAGGTCCTCCCATTTCATCTCACAATCACTCTACCATTGCACATTAGCGTAAGTGCGTATAACCGGAACGGGTAGTAAGACGTGGTGCTAATAATAATAATAATAATAATAATAATAATAATAATAATAATAATAATCTAAAGTCCACATAATACGGACTTCATATTAAAATGAGGGTATACAACACACACATTTAGTTTATACGTGTGCAGGGGTTTTATTGAATGTAGCTGGGTTACTTCAAGCTTATGGTTTAATAATCAGGTCACGTTTAACTTATTATGTATGATTCAGAATTATATTAGTTGTTTTTTCTTAAAGCAAGATTAACTTGTTTACGTCAAGCATATTTCAATTAATTAATTGCTTACTCTTCAGTGGCTCGTATAAGATTTTGTTTTAGGAGTATTAATAACTTTATCGTGTTAATCTTTACCTGCTTCGATGGCCGCATGGTTTAAGGCGTCACCCTCATTATAGACTGGACTTCCGACGACAGAGAGATCGGGGTTTTGATCCCGGTCGGGTGTAGGCTTCTAAAGATATTTCTTTTTCCTAAATGGTTTCCACTCTCCCTCCATGCGAATTCAGTTTCACTTCCTCTAAATTCAACCTTCCTAATCCCTAACTCATTAGCGTAATTAATACATATTCGTATAAACTGAACAGGTAGTTGTATTAAGACGCGGTTCTAGAAAAAACGATAGCGTTGTTTCTATTCCTTAGAACTCCACCTTGACGCAAATATAAGCTCTTTCATTTTTGAACCATGTATAGCTTATCTACGGTGGGAGTGTAGGTAATTACGTCAAACAGAAGGTGCTTTACTGCAAACATTGCCTGAAGCCTTAAAGTCAGCATATATGGAGATAAATACTATGTGCTTTGTAATAGTATGTTTTTTATCACCGCTTCTTACTATTCGTTCGGGTAATACGCCTATGCATTAATTAAAACGAATAGTTTTAGGGATTAGGGAGGCTATATTTAGAGTAAGTGTACCCGCATTTGTATGGAGGGAGAATGTAAAGCCACTTTGGGAGGAAAACCATCCTCGGTACACCCTACCTAGATTCGAACCTTGATATCCACGTCACCGGCAGTCCAGTCTATTGCGAGAGTATCCCCTTAGACCATGTGACCACCGAAGCGGGTCCAGTCAGATAATATTCCTCCTACCAAAATCAGCCTTATACTACCTACGCCCTTACAGTTGTTGATCCATAACTATCCGTCGTTCTCCGCGAGCGGACTACAAAATCTCTAATTAGGTGGTGTGCTTTTGTTGGCGAGGCTATTGGAAAGGGAAGAGAGGAAGATGGTTAGTATCTTCGTCAATTCTTACATTTCCTTTGATTGTTTTTTGTTTTCATCTCTCTCTCTCTCTCTCTCTCTGTAACACGACCTCCTCTTACATCCTTCACTCATAAGTTTCGGTGAAGTTCAATTACAAATAAACAAATTGACTGGTATCTATCTATATTGGGCCCGCCTAGACGCGTTGCATGCGTCCTGAAAGCGCGCGTCATTTAGTAGGTGGTTTGTAAATTGAAGATGTCACTGTTGTATCGATATAAAATATATACACATTTATTTACAGTAGATTAATGTTTTAGTACCCGTTTAGATGGCCGCGTGGTTTAATAATGTGCTGCTCTAGCGTTAGACTTAAGGCCCCGACACAGACTCCGTGTCCGTAGTCCGTACTTCGTGGTCCTGGTCCTCAAGACATTCTATTCATGATTACACAGCCCATATCCGTAATCACGTGACCATTCCAACCACTGAGATAGTCAGAGACTTCCAATCGAAAACTTCGAAAGAAAATCGTCTACAGCAAGGGGTGAGAGCGCCAATCAGTCAACTGATCAATAAACGAAACTAAAAAAAAAAAAAAGTTGAAAAACTTCCAGGATGTACTTAAAATGTAGTACAATCACATTACATGTATTTATAGCATAGTTTTAACTATCAATCTTAAAATAAATTAGCCTGAAAATGTAAAACAAATGAAGGTACTAATATTCTGAATGTAAACAAAGCAAGCACTTTTAATATTATTTTCGTGCTTCCTTTATGTATATATGGGTTTTGATATTTAACAAGAATACAACCAATCACAAAATAAAATATAAACAATTTATGTTGGTGTTTAAGACAACGCGCATGCACATATTTACTCAGCTAGTCCTTAGAAAGTACGGAGTACGGACTTACGGATAAGGACTCTGTGGCCAGAGCAATTTGACACTGTGGCATCGATTTCTTACGGACCACGGACCTACTGATACGGAGTCTGTGTCAGGGCCTTTAGACTGCCATGAGGGGGAGATATAGGTTCTAATTTCGAGTGGTTTCCCACTCTCCCGTCACGCAAATGCGGGTACACCTCCCTAGTCCCTAAAACCACGAGGGAAATTAGTACATAAGCGTATAACTCGAACGAGTAGTAATACGCGGTGCTAAGAAGAAATGTTTTTACTATCTGAGAGAATGATCAAATTTATTGAAATATTTTGTGCGTTGGAATCCGCGTTTAGGTTTGTGAATCAAACTGAATTGGACGAAGATTTTTTCCCTATATGGTTGTTAAACTTGTCTGCTATTTTCGAAAGCTAAAGAAAAAAGGTGAAGAATAGCATTACAAAACATTAGCCACCTTAAATACCCCTGTTCCAACAACAAAAACAAAATAAGAACGACAGACGCGCCATTTAACGAGCTATTTCAAAGCATTTCACGACAGTAGATGCACTTTTATACTAATATCTCACTTTATCGGCGCATGCGCACTGATTGACTTGGTAGGATTTGAATTCTGATTGGGTTTCCCAAACTGGTGTTTTCGCGCAGGTAAAAGGAAAAACTGAAGTTATTTCGAGTCGTGCCGAGCGGACAACGCAGACGAGGCTGAAGTCCTGTGATTAGTTTAAAGCTCGTCACGTGATAACGGTTATGTTATTCTCTTGTTTCTCGACGAAAGTGTGAATCTCACGTTAAGTCCGTACCGGCGGCGCGGGGCCATCTTAGTTCCACCGACGAAACATAAGCTGGTAACAACTCGTAAAGAGCACTTTAAGAGTCGTTAAGTGCGCGCGCACGCGCTCGAGTCCCGCGAAGTAAGTAAACGACTTGTAACGAGGAGGAGGAGGAGAAAGAGGAAAGTTCCTTCACGTGAGGACCTCCACGTCTTTGAAACCAAAGAGGTCGAAGGAGCGAGCGTGAGGTTGCGTTAATTAAACAAACTTTCCGGTAGAGAGGGCGAAACCCCGCGCGCTCGTTAAATTCGAACGTGTTACACGGGCCTCGCGCTAACCACGTGACTTGCCGACAACTCCCTGCCCCCTCTTCCCACCTAACCACCTATTATTATTATTACTATTACTATTATTATTATTATTATTATTATTATTATTAGCACCGCGTCTTCCTACCCGTTCGGGTTATACGCACTTACACTAATGTGTAGTGGTTGGGTGATTGTGAGATGAAATGGAGGACCTACAGTTTAACGTGGGATCCGAACCACGGTTGAGGCCTGGCATTCCACACGTTCACAAGTTGTGATTAATACACGTCTTGCCAGAGGTGAAGGAAGGGTTTGGCAATCAGATAAATTCGTGCCGGGACCGAGGATTGAACCCCAGACCCCCAGCACAAAAGTCCGACACCTTACCCCTAGACCGCCAGGTCACCGCCTCTTTTAATTGTTGAGGTAACCCCTCAAGACAAGACACCGCACCGGTGGTCATGTGGTTTAAAGCGGGTTGGGGAGGGGAGGAGAAGGTTGAGACCCGAATACAAGCTGAAGGTGTTAGAAGCTTTTTTTAAATGCCTCCTTCATGAAAACGCTAGTGCATTTCATCTAAAATTACCCTATTGAAGACTACCTTTTACAGTAGTTTAATCCATTTTTAACCTTGTTCATAAAACATATAAAAAATAATAACCCGCTCTAATGGGCACGTGGACAAAGGCGTCAGACTCGATTAGTTTTTCCCCCCAATGATGATGAAGTTTGTGTTCGAATCCCAGCTGGGTGTGTCGTAGGAATTTTTCTTGGACAAAATATCACTCATATGGGGAGGGGACATACACACACACACACACACACGTGATTCTTGTTGGTCAATAACGCAAACTATATTAAATTTGTATTTTATGACTCAAATTTCTGTTGATTGGTTGACTCGTCTTTAACCCAAATAATATTAGAAAGTGTCGTCTAATTTGTAACTATTTTTACTACCCATTGACAGAGGAGAGGGGGGCTGGGCTGGGTGTTGAGTTTTTTTTACAGATTTAATTAGTTAAAATATTTACACACTTCTTTGGCCGAACAGTCTAAGGCATCAGTCACTCTCATGTTAGACTGGCCTGCTGATGAAGGGGAAATCGGGGTTAGAATCCTGGTCGGGTCTACTGAGTGTGGTTTTTCCTAAATGGTTTACCCCTCTCCTTCCACGCAAATGAGGGTAGATTTTCTCTAAAATGCTTCCTTCCTCATCCCTACCCCTTTAGAGTAATTATTATATACCTTGCTAATCCGAATTAATTGGGACCGAAGCCTGTTTGGTTTAGCGAAAATTCGGATTAACTGGTAGAATACGGACATGTTGGTG
>CABFWO010000538.1:239243-266743 GCA_902155825.1 Timema genevievae | reverse complement strand
AAAATGCCACAAGAACAACAACAACAACAACACACCACGAGGTATGGTAGCACGTTTGCAGTCAACTCGCGCATGCGCGGATGGAAATGTCTTTAGTGAAAACATAAATTCAGTGTCCTGACCAGACGTCCAATCATGACTAATTGTGACTAAAGCTGTCTTTTACCAAGGCATTGTCGGTGTGCGGCACTACCATATAAATGTCAAGACGTCTTTTACCCAAGCATTGTCGGTGTGTGGCGCTACCATATAAATGTCAAGACGTCTTTTACCCAAGCATTGTCGGTGTGCGGCACTACCATATAAATGTCAAGGCGTTTTTTCTGGTCCGGTGTGCGGCCAGCCTAAAACTACACCCGCATCGGTGCTCATATGGTCCTAGGCGTTATTATCACATTAGACTATATTGCCCTTGACTGCAAAGTCGGGGTTCGAATCCCTTTCTTGGTGTGATGAGGATGGTTTTGTACCAACATTGTTTCCCGCTCTCCTTCCACGTATATATATGTATGTATGTTTCCTTTAATTTATACATTCCTCGCCCCTTGACCTATTTGTGTAGATATCACGTCTGGGTAGTAAGATGCGGTGCATGTAAAAAACAATCGGTACGGGGCGTCGCGCACACTTTCTCGCTCCTTTTGCCTAAAAATGGAGATATTGACTCAAAACTCGTAAGATATGTGAGAAGAAATGATAGCAATTGCTGTAGGAACGCTCCACTAAAGAGCATAGATGAAATAATATACACTGTTACAGAAACAATGAAAGTAGAGGAACATCTCTCTTCACCAAAAAAGCATTAATTTCCCAAACATAAATTTAAAAAAATAATTGTCCATATCTCAGAAACTATTGGTTTTCTAAAAATATATTTAAAATAAACCTTTTTTAACTTTAATAGTACTACAACTTTACAATAAGTTATTTCGTATATCAAAGAGTTGCGGAGATATAATAAAGATTGAACATTTCTGCTTTTGTAAAGTAGCCTTAAAGTCATTTACCTGGGCCAACGAGAACTGCCATTTTGTTTGTAATGTTAAACAGCGCCTGGATACGAAATGTAATCTAAATTGCTAGGACAGATTTAGAAAAAAAAAATATTTTCCCTCTAATAGTCCCAAAAAACCCTCTGAGAAACCTCTATACTAAGTTTTATAACCCGATCTGTAAAATGGTTACGTCAACATACATAAAAATATCTAGTTAGAAATTTTTTTGACGATCACAATACTTTCTCTTCCCAAGGTGTGCTAGAATGTAAACATGTATTTGACATATTCACCTATTGACCTATTCAGTAACCACGAGCCGATCCTGCCTTTTAATATTTTTTTTAGCACCGCGTCTTACTATGGATTAGGAATTGGGAAGGTTGAATTTAGAGGAAGTGAACCCGCATTTGCGTGGAGGGAGAATGGAAAATCGTTTAGGAAAAACCAACCCCAGTTCACTCGACCGAGTATTCGAACCTCGATCTCCCCGTCCTCGGTGGTCTGGCTCAACACGACTGGCGCGTTAGCCAACTACGCCACCGAGGCGGGTATTGATAATATAATCAGCAGTTTTATATTTGCGTTTCAACGCATCGTGGGTCAACAATACAGTTCCTGTTATTGTGTGAATTGCTGAGCCACTCAAAAAAATTCTCTTCTCTATTTTCGGCGAACGTGTGACTGAATATTTATCGAACATGATCGCCTGATTGTTAGGTGCGATGTTTTAACTACATTAGCTCAAGTGTTGTTGTTGATTGTCTGTTTAGTGTCCAGCATTTTACAATGCCGGCTTCTATTCTCGTGCAACAGATGTGTTCGGTTGGTTGGCAACATTGTTCCACATGGGTAATTTAGACTGCTTCATCACACACATTGCGATATGGTAGCTTCTGTGTTACAATCCTACATGATATATGAACACAACATTATCTGCTACTCTAATACAGACATAAGTCTATATAAGCCGATTAATAAATGGGTCCCATCCAATGCACATACAACGTAGTCTCCCTTTCTTGATGCTTAAAATTCATCATCTTCCTGTCCTCACAGATTGGAATAAGAACTCACTTAAAACTACAGTTAAATTTTCATAGGTGGGTCTTTTTTTTTAAAAAAAGTATACCTTTTTTGCGGCCAAAATTGGTAATAATTACTACTTTTTAGTGTTATTTTATAAGTTTTGATAATATCTATTAAAAGTAACACTTTGAAGATCACGGGACTTGACGTATGGATACGTTAAAGAATATCTATTTTCTTCTTCTTCCAGTTGTTGTTCTTTTAAAGTTGGGCTATACAATGGCTATCAAGTATCCTTATTGGTAGGCACGCGGACTAAACGTCAAGCTCATCTAGTCCTTGTTTACTAGTGATGGGGAGATCAGGGTTAGATCTCAGTCGGGTGAGAAAGGTTAGTTCTTTCTAAAGGGTGAACCACTCTTTATTCAAATGCTGCTACATTTATTATAAAATCTGCCTTTCTCGTTTCTACCTCACTGGAGTTGTTATTGGGGATGGCCTGGAAGAGTAGTAATCCACTGTTAAAAAAATATTTAACCTAGGAATGGATCGATTCCCAAATACCATATTTCTTCTTGTTCTTATATACGTAATAAAGAGCAAACCTTGCAAGTACGTTCTTTTTGTCCAATGAATCCCCGGAGCCGACGAATAGTTCCACCAATTCCGTTCAAGCTAGTTTTTTTTATCTTGTTGGAATATTCTTCACATTCCATGTCCCATATGGCAGGCCTTTTCTCCATCTAGTCAACAAAAAGTTCTGTATCGAAACGCTCCATAATTCACTCATGTGCCTACGTCCAAACCGCGCCGAATCCGCTCGTCAACTGAAAGCTCTCAATGAAATTCATAGAACTCGAGCCGCGCGGTATCGAGTTTCTGGCGGTCGGTCAGTGGAGACCACTCGGACTCTTTGACCGCTCCGCCTCGTGTGAACGAATGTATGGAGCTCAATACGACTCGAGACCGCTCGGACGGATCCGCCCCGTCTGAACGAGCTCCAAGACTCCATCGATTCTACGACGCCCCCCGTTTTTAGAGACGTTTAAAGACGCGGTGTTAGTAATAATAATAATAATAATAATAATAATAATAATAATAATAATAATAATAATAATAATTTTCAATTTCAATTTCCTTTATTATAGTGCCGGCCAACAGTCGTAAGACCTATAACAGGCCAGCACTGAAAAGCACACAAGTACATACCCTACAATGCATACATTTACATAAGAAAACATGATAGACAAAAAATGGCCAAATAATGCCATATACCGATAAACAACCACGAGACAAAAAAGTAGTTAATAATGATAAGAATAAAAGTAACATTAAAAATAAATAACCAAATAGTGGTTAAAAGCAGTAACATTATGCAAAAAATAGATTAGAATATTGTAAACTTAAACAATGTAAACTTAAATAGTATTAAATAATATAGGCAGAACCTCTACAAGATAAATTATTGATACGGGATATCCTTAAATAACTCTCTGAGTTTAGCTTTCCTTTTATGATAAAAGTCGAATTCAACAAATCTAGAATTAACACTATGGACACAACGACCTATAGGGCTTACCTTGTAAGAGCTATTAAGAAAAAATAATAATAATAATAATAATAAAAATAGGGTTAAAAAAAAGCGCGTCATGGAATTGAAGACAAACAGTAATACCAATTCTGGTCTTATTATTTCGGTTCCAGGTTCCGATTTCACTCTATCCCACAAAATAATCTAAAACCATTTTGTCTCAATATTTTTGTCAAGCTCTGTAATTTGGGTTAATCGCCACGTGGTGAGCAAGTAGACATAAAAGAGGCAAATTGAATGGTGAAAATTAGACACTATTATTATGTTAATTCTATTTATTTGGTTGTAAATTAAGAATTTACTTTTCACTATTTAACCAAGAAACGTAAAACCAAGATTTTTTTTATTTAGCACCGCGTCTTTCTACCCGTTAGGGTTATACGCTTATGTACTAATTACGCTAATGGTTTTAGGAACTAGGAAGGTTATATTTATTTGAATTGTATCCTCATTTGCGTGGGGGCAGGCAGAATGTAAAACAATTTTATATAAAGCACCCTCAATACACCCGACCGAGATTCAAACCTTGATCTTCCCGTCATTGACAGACTAGTCTACTGCGAGAGTGATGCATTAGACCATGCGGCCACCAAAGCGGGTAACCAAGAAATGAATTAAAAAAACAACAGAAGAACCAGCTTAACCAGGGCAGCAAAGAGCTGATACTACCCTTTCCAATATTAAACTGATCATTTTCAAATATTTAATTAGTTTTGTAAATAAATTAGGTGCTCTTGGCTCACTTTTTTTAGAAAACTCAAGAGCTAAAAAAGGTACACTTGATCGCAGCTAGGATCGCTACTGTTTCCCTTGATTAGACACTGGTACTGTCTCGGGATATTAAGTCAACTAATCAAAATTCCGCCCCGATATCAGACGTCGGTTTTTATTCCAAAATCTGTATTGGTCTTTGGCATTGGCGGACCTACATTTTTGCGGCCCCGAAGCTTTAACTGTTAAGGGGGCCCCTTTGCAACCAGGTCTGGGTGGCAATTGTTATCTTTTTCAATGAGGTTGTTCCACAAGAGATCATCACACATTTAAAAAATGAACTACTAATCAGGTTTTTATTAAAATTGCTGTAATGGATTAACTCACTTGTCAAAAGCCACTTGTGTAAAAATAAATTTTCTATGCCTTCAAGTTTTTGAGTTATAGGGAGATAAAAATTATGAAAATGTTTAAGCCATTGCGAATCCATGATTTTCCATTTCGAGTCGAATCCGAATCTTGGCAAACCAGCTCGAATCGAATATCATGCTCAGAATTTTTTTTTTTTTTTTCGAATCGAATATCATACTAAAATTAAAATTTCTAATAGAATCTGAATCGAATATTTTATTTTGAAAATGTTTCAAATCTAAATCAAACAACATATTTAGGAGTCTTTGAAAATATTTTAAACTTAATCTTAAGTTAAACAAGTAAACAAAGCCTTATGACTAACTTATGAAAGGTTATAAACGAAATAAATTACTATTTTTTTATATTGGTTTGCTGTATAAGACTATAGAAAGTTGAAATTATTCTTAAGTATGAAAAGATTCGAATTTCAAACTAAAACCATCGAATCCCTTCCCACACCTCTGACAATACATGTATTAATCACAACTTGTGAATGTGTGTGGAATTTCCAGGCCTCCACCGTGGTTCGGATTCCACGTTAAACTGTAGGTCCTCCATTTCATCTCACAATCACCCTACCATTACATATTAGCCTAAGTGCGTACAACCGAACGGGTAGTAAGACGCGGTGCTAATAATAATAATAATAATAATAATAATAATAATAATAATAATAATAATAACAATAATAATAATAATAGCTAATTATCCTTAATTACACTATACTATTAATAATTTTTTAAAACCCTTCTCATAAAGTAGACCCACAATTTTTAAGCAATGTGAACTAAGTCTCTTGAAGGGCCCCTCTGGGGTTAGGGGCCCTGAAGCTTAAGCCTCATTAGTTTCATAATAGATCCGTCCCTGGTCTTTGGGCGCTTTCCACTCAATGGTATGATATCTCTTGCAGCTCTGGAGGTCATCTATTGACCTTGTGTGTGTTTGCTTGTGTTTAAGGTCAAAAGGACGGCGGGACGCAGATCAAGCTCATCATAGACTACCCCAACTCTGAGCAGGCTCTCTTCAAGCCGATGAGGTGAGTACAGCTCGCGATTTATCAAGATTGGCAGGTACCAAACGATTAAATTCATGAGTCGAATAGGGTGAAAAAAGAATATTACAACTATCTTAAAAATCCTTTAGATGTGCCGTATAAAAAAAAATACTATATTTTTTCTCTCGCGACCAAGATTTCATAACAAGAGAAGACTTGGAACATTTGTTAGACCTTTTATTTAGTGATTTGGAATACGTAAAAAAAAATCACTGCGTCTTACTACCCATTCGGGTTATACGCTTATGTACTAATTACACCAATGGTTTAAAGATTAAGAAGGTTTAATTGAGAGGAAGTGCACCCTCATTTTCATGGATAAATAGAGAGTGGAAAACTATTTTGGAAAAACTACCCTCAGTGCACGTGACCGGGATCAAACCCCAATCTCCCCGTCTTCAGCAGTCTAGTCTATTGCAAGAGTGACGCGTTTGAATATGCGGCCACCGAAGTGGGTCTCAACCCAAACATTAATAATCCAAAAATTGACTCATGGATTCATATTATTATTTTACTATCAGATATCCTAAAATCTTTAAATTTATACCAAAAGAAAAAATATACTACTAAATCAAAATGTGTACACCACACTCAATTTAAATTTAAAATGTACTTACTCTGAAGAAACATATTGCTTCGTTAAATGCATAAGATCACCACTTGTATCGAGGGACACGCAGATAAAGGCGTCAGTTGCGTCTATTTTTTTAATCAGTAATTGAGAGATCATGGATCAAATCCCGGCTGGATGTTTGGGAATATTTTTTTAAAACTAATTGCTCCTCACTCTTTATTCACGCAAATTCGAGTACACTTCCTCCTAGTTCTTCCTTCATCCCTACGCCGTTAGTGTAAATATGCGGCTAGCTCGGACAAGTAGAAAGACGCAGTAAACAGAAGGAAAAAAGTAATAGCCTTCTACTAACAAATGTATTTTAAAATAATTCAAAGCACGTTATCATAAATCACATATTTTAACGAGAGAATTTGTGAAAAATAATATTTCAGCATGAGAATGCTTATTAAATGTTATGAGCTATAAAATTATAAGACAAAAAACATAAATACAACAGTTTTATAGCTTTCATTTCTCTTCACTACTCTCTAAGGCACGGGTTATTTAATTATTTTTTTTATTGGTTACCGCTTTTTAATGATTAGCAATCCCGGACAGAAATGGTTAAGTAGAATTTTTGTATACTCTAGTGTTAGTTGTTTTTTTTTTTTTTAGCAATTTTGGATCAAATGAGAAACATGAATAATGAACATATTTAATACAAAAATTGCATACGTGCAATTATATTTACTATTATTAATCAAATTTGTATGATTTACAAACTTAATATAATATTCAGTCAATAAATAATATAATAATATTGCGCCCAGTTTGGGAAAGCTTAGCCAGTACTATTGTACCGTTGTCCAGGGGACGCCCGAATGTACTAATCGTACATCCTTTCCGTGAAGAATCTTTCCCTGTTCCGATGAGATTAGATGATGATGATGATACTGAGTATTATTGTGTAGAACCAGTCGAAACACTTAAACATAACTTAAGACTAACTAACCTGGGTGACCTGGTGGTCTAGTGGTAAGGTGTCAGACTTCTGTACTGAGGGTCCGGGGTTCAATCCTCGGTCCCGGCACAGATTTGTCTGATTGCCAAACCCTTCCTTCACCTCTGACAAGACGTGTATTAATCACACTTGTGAATGTGAGGAATGCCAGGCCTCCACCGTGGTTCGGATCCCACGTTAAACTGTAGGTCCTCCATTTTATCTCACAATCACCCTACCATTGTACATTAGCGTAAGTGCGTATAACCCGAACGGGTATTAAGACGCGGTGCTAATAATAATAATAATAATAATAATAATAATAATAATAATAATAATAATAATAATAATAATAATAATAATAATAATAATAATAATAATAATAACTAACTAACTAACCAAACACTGGTGCCCGTTGCGGTAATTCTACTTTCGGGAAACATACCAATAGGTACCAGCCGGAAATCGAACCCGGGACCCCAAGGCTTGGAGTCAGGTGCACTGACCACTACACCACGGGGCCGGGAGTTAATCAATGGAAACATCACTTTTTCCTAGTTAATTATACTAATAATTATTAAAATAGTGTTCGTGTAATCAAGCTAACGACGTTTATTTCTTCAATAAACTAAACAAATATAGAATGAAGGGTTGTAGTTTATTATAATTTCAATATTCCTATACAAAAAAATTAATTTACGCACGTTTGTCAATGTTTGCCGAGGCTCAATCCTTAAGGGGTCGCGACCCATATTTTAAGAACCTGTTCTACAAAATGTTTGAAAAAACATAATGGAAATTTCTTCAGGAAAATTTATAAAACAGAGAAAATGTTGTGTTTAGAAAATAGTAGCAATCCTGATGATGTAATATTTCCCAGAGTTATTATTTACGCCATGAGTTAGTTTTTTACTGTTTTTGTTCCTTTTAGTGAATATGACTTGTCAGATGGGTGGGGGGCTGCTCTGAGAAGTTTTTTTTTTACGGGAGTTGATTTCTGTTAGAAACAGCAGAAAACTTGGAACCAGGAAGATATCGATCTTATCACTTGCAAAGGGGGAGGTTGGATAAACAACACAAAAAAATAATTTTTTTTGGGGGTCGAATTTTATACATTTACTTCGTCAGCGAAAGGTTGTGAAAGAAATTTGTTGGAATGAGGGGAAAGGGTTGTGATGAAGGTAAGACAGAGCGAGTCGAGGGAGAAAGAGATGACAGAATGGAGTTAGAGGTAAAGAGGAAGAAGACCTGTGAAATAACAGATAAAAGGAAACCAAGACAATGAATGTTGGTGTCTCTTTTTGTTTGCGATGCATTCGTTTTTACTCACTCCTATTCGAGATATCCATATAATATCTACATTAATGAAGTAGAGATAAAGAAGGTGGAATTTAGAACAAATATATCCGCATTTTCGGGGAAGGAAAAATAAAGGCTAGAATGCAACCCTCAATCCATCCGTCATTGGAAAACCTAACCAGACGAGACTGACTTCTTTGTCCGCATGATCACCGGTTCTGGTATGTCGCGTTAAAGGATTAAGAATAAATTATCAAATAAAATGACTGTGCTAGTTTTTCAAAGGGCTTAAATTATTTTTTAGTGAGGGCTCCAACATCCTGGTCTAACGTGCTTGACCCCGAACTTGAAAGGGCGGGACTGGGGTTCAAATCCCGGCTGAATGCACATTGGTAAGCTTAAAAAAACCTGTATCTAGGCAGTGCAGTGCATTCACCTTATTCATCCCGTAACCTTGGGGTTGAATATTTTTAACCTCCTGATAGGTATTAAGTTATCTCGTTGGAGCAAACGAATATTGTTATTGTGGTATCTAATGTGTAATTTCTAAACACAAATTATATCAGCATATGACTTACAAACCGACAAGTTGGGACAATATTTTTAATACTGTACACCCAATCCTAAAGATCTACTAATTGTCTATCACTACAA
This sequence comes from Timema genevievae, assembly GCA_902155825.1. NCBI lineage: Eukaryota > Metazoa > Arthropoda > Insecta > Phasmatodea > Timematidae > Timema > Timema genevievae. Next base: position 257,440 of record CABFWO010000538.1, on the reverse strand, counting down.
GTCCGTATGCAATTCGAGGGTACAAGGGAAAAAGGAGGAAAAGTCATATTACACACATTGCCCAGGATAACAACTCTCAAACCCCGTAGGGACCCAAGCAAATATTAACTAATATAAAGATGACAGAGACATCTTTCAATCATAATCTAAGGTCCATTAGAACGGTCTCATGATTGTCTAACACAGAGGTTCCCAATTACCTACCCCAAGAGGCTCTTTGAGATTGGCGGACCCCCCGTTTTTTTCTAATCATTAAAATCTAATCTATTCTCTTTATAGAAAATAGCACCACCTCCCTCCCATATTAATAATTCATGTTAGAAAACCTACAAAACTGGGAATTTGGCACAGTAAATCCGAGTCAAATATGTTTTTACATTAACTCTAGTTCTAATAATAATGAATATAATAGTAATAGTTAACACAAAAAAATTATTCATTTGTGTCTAGTATTAGTGAGATAAGTGAAACCTCTTCTTTTTCCCCATCACTTCTTGAAGTGACACTGACTCGATACTCCGAATGCATGTAAAGTCTATTATTAATACTTGTTTTTCATGTAGCACTGCGTAGAGGGGTAAAGAGGAGGGGAAGCTTGTTATTGATTAAGACTAGGCCTACTGTTGGTTATTATTATTTTAACTTTTTATTTTATTAAATCTTGGCGTTTGCCGCTGACCCCCTGGGAACATCTCGCGGACCACCTTTTGGGAACCACTGGCCTAACAGATGTCAGCACTAACTCAATTTGAGATAAAATCGGACTTTCCTACTTTCGTCCCCCCACCCCCTGTTCCTTTCAATTAGTAAATATATTCTTCCGCATCACTAGGAATCGAACTCGAACCCGGAGTCCCCTTGAATTGTGGTCGACACTTCTGATCATTTAGCCACGGCGGGGGGAGTGTTAAATGGTGTGACCTTCTTTGGGGTCACACCGGGACCACGGTGCGATGTTGGTGTGATTCCCCCTTCATGAACGAACACACCTCTCTTGACTGTCGCTACTGTTATAATGTCGTGGGAGGGCTATTGTAAGTCCTCGCTTCACTGGCACACAATTGTCGCGCCGGAAGTGACCTGTCGGGTCCGTTTGACTGACAGGATGACGTCACGCTTATGTGGAGAGAATAAAATAAACACAGTCACCGCCGTTTCAAGTTGTCATTCGACTTGTGTCGTTATTAGTATGTTGGGTCTTAAAGATTAGGAGACCCTGGTTCGATTTTGGATGTCGCTGAGGAATGTGTTTACTGTTTGTATAAAAGCTCGTTATGCTTTCTAGAGTTAGGTGTGTCGTATTAGACTTACTCTCCAAAATTTAAATCATCGTGCTATCGAGTTAGTAAATATTTAGGGCCGAGTGTGTAGTTTGATTATCACCCAAACAGGTAGTAAGATATGATGGTGCTATCCGTGGGGTGGGACGGGCTCTTAAGATGATCTCAAAAGTCAGTGTTTTTGACGTTTCTATATCAGAACTTTTTTTTGTACAAAATAAATCAAATATTTCTCCAGTAGAAACTTAAAAGAGTTTAATTTTCCTCACGTGGTGATATCTACTCTTGTTGAAGATCTGTCATGAGCATGGTGGCATTAGATGATAAACTTTTTAAATGAAGAGAAAAAGTTGTCATTAAATTACAGGATATTCCAGGGACAGATAGTCAAGAACTTTTGTTATCACCACTTGATAAAAATTAAACTCTATGTTTCTACTGGTGAAATATTTTATTTATTTTAATCAAAAAAAGTTTTAATATAAAAATTGCAAAAATACTGCTCTTAACTCGCGTTACCTCTATTCCCACCTTAAGGCGATTGGCCCTTTTCATTTGGCGTGGAAACGCAAAACCGTGGGAAAAAACGGTTATCTTGAAGAATTTTTATTGTTTTGAAATGTTCTTTTTCGGAAACGGTTTGTTCAAGAATAGAATCATGTTGATTAAGTTATACTTTTTATATACACACCTCCTCTATAATTTTAACAGTGATCAAATATCGATAAAATTGACATTTTTCAATAGAAAACTGCCGGCTTCATAGCAAAAAATAAGAAAATGTAACACCTAATAAACATCGATACATTATCTTAGAAGATGTGTTGAAAATATTAACATAAACATTTCACTCGTTTTCGAGAAAACTGATATTTCCATACGTATGATTTTTCCACAAGACCGGTCCGGTAGCTAGCGCCATCTACGGTTTCCGTGATCCATCTGTTCTTGTTGGCGCGGAAGGATACGTTGGTCAGTTGTGAAGCCACGCCACGCCTTTCACCCTCCCGCCCACCATACCACGAAATAGGTTTTAGACTTGCACTCGACAGGGCCAAGGGCCTTAAAGCAAAATCCTGCTTGGTTATGGCTCGCGAGCACAGGTGACAGGGTCACATGATATCAAGGGGGCGTCGACAGACAATCTGGCTGCCAGAGAGCATTAAACGGACCATGACGATTCGCCGTCTGCTGTAGCGGACAGACTTATCTGATCTTGTGAATATTCTTTTACAGGGGGTCGGCAACCTTTTTGGAACCCGATAGACTGGGCAAACTTCTCGAAGTTTCCGCGATCAAGCACCGTTTCTCCACTATCAGGGTTTCAATGGAACTGTAAAACCTGAAGAACACACGAAATTTTGTGAAATAAAATAAAAAACTGGAATATTTGTTAATTTAGGGCAATTTAACTGAAAGCTTAAAATAGTACGTTGTTGAATGGACGACAAACTAAACTTAAGTAGGCCTGTTCATTGTTCAGCCCGCTGATTCAAACATGTCTTACTATCCTTTAAACAAGGGCTATGAAGCGACAGAAGCCTAAATCATCCTATTTTTGACATAAGTTCCATGACTTCACACTTAGTTTGATTTAGAAAAATGAAATTTTATTAGATTATTACTACTTTCTTCAATTTAAGCTCCCTGGAAAAATGGTAATTCCTTGTGGAAAACCGGAAAAAAAACCAGGGAGTTGGGTAGTAAATACTAGTGACTAACCCGACTCTACTTTTTCTTTTATTTCTGTCTATACAATAGATTTTATATTTCTTCAATAAATTTAACCTTTCCTGAAATACTTATGTCCCCACGGATTCTAGATAAAAAAATATAAAATAAATAAAATGTATTTTTATAACCAGTCAATTTTCCTAAAATTATTATTTTTATTTATTTGAGGTATTTAACGTGCACTTTCTGAACCAACTGATTATATCAACACATGATAATTTATTTTAGCGAGAGCTAAAGGGCCCACCAATTTTTCCGGGAAAGGTATTTTCACACACCTTCCAGGGTTTTTTTAACAAACAACAATCGTCATGAGACTGACGGCCTTACTTCCCCTCCGAAGGAAGTTGTGCTACGGGTGTTTATCGCTCAAGAGAAATCCATCTACCCCGGTTGGGTTTTGGACAGACGAACATCAGGCGAGTACTTTACCCCAAGACCACCTAGGTCGACTATATTATAAGATTATCGTTTATGACTGGTAAAGGTTACTTTGATTACAATCAAATATTATTTGAAAGTATTTGATATATTTTCGAGATTACACTCTAAAGATCGACTTTTAATGACGAAGTAGTTTTCCTACGCGATCGACTAAAGATTGTCGCGAGATCGACCAATTGCTGACCCCTCCTGTAGGCCTACTAGTAGTATCGGCGCTTGGCTCGCTCTGCAATTGTCCCCAGGTGATTACACCGTTACCTACATTTATGTGGGTGGGCGGACTAAACCTGAAGCTCGTCTAGTTTGGTCTCTAAGTGGTGAGGTGGTTTTTATCTCTCTTAAATTGTTTCCCATTCTTCCTCCACGCAAATGCGGGCACATTTACTTAACATTTAAACTTCCTCATGCCTAACCTACTAACTTAATTAAATGTGTATAACTCGGCTGGGTAGTAAGACGCAATATAATTTAAAAAATGCACTGTTAGGTTTGATTCTAAATAGTTTTCCCTTGTGGCGTATTACCACCCGGCCGGGCTACAGTATTTATATGCACTAATGTGCAAGTCATGAGGAAGTTTAAGCTTAGAGGAAATGCACCCGCATTTGAGGGAAGGAACCATCTAGAGAAAAAACTCATTCCAGCTCGATCTGCCAATATTTGAACCTCGATCTACCAAGTCACCCGATGTTCTGATCTATTGACGAGACTGACTGACGCCAGAGACCTTGTGACCGTCGGTGCTGGTCCCGGGTATTAAACTTTCTTTTTTGCGCGTTGGGTCGACGTCATTGTGAAACGAGAGCGCCTGACGTCACACCTCGAGTGTCGTGATGATGGAAGGGGGTGGTCGAAAAGTCGCCAAGAATAAAGAGATTCCGAGGGGTGGTTGGAGGGGGCGTGAAAACCCTGGCTCGACGCCCTCTGGCGTTCTCCGAATTGGTGAGGTTCCTTCCACCGTCGGTGACGAAGTTGGGTCCTGTCTGATGTGGTCACTGGCGCTACCCTCCGACTAGGAGTGGCAATTTTCTTTCATATATTTACCATCTGATATATCGCAAGTTACGTACATCAAGTTGGCCCGCCACTTTCTCTAAATGAATTGAAATTTCTACATGTCCTTTGTGCTACGTTTGTGCTCATATGTGCCCGAAGCACAGCGTTTGTGCTATTTAATTACTCAAATTATAACGATTTTAATGTAGCGGGCCAACTTGATTTCAAGCTGGCCTGCCACATTTTTTAAAACATCATATCTTGATTTGGATTACGCCAGTTTTTTGTGCTCCATTTGTGCTAATATGTGCCAAAAGTTAAGCTTTTTTTACTATTAAATTACGCGCGTGGCAACGATTTTAGTGTGGCGGGCCAGCTTGATGTTCAAGTTGATGTACGTTCGCAAGGTAAATATAGATAGCTACGAGGTATAGATCAAATTATTTATTCTCCCCGATATATTTAATTGCATCAGTCTGGAACGGCGGTATTAAGATGGCTGCCACCAAGGGCGTCGAAAGAGGGAGGTTTGAGGGGTCCATAATCCCCATAGAATTTTATGACCTCCTCTTAGGGAGTCCATATAATATATTTATAAGAACTTTTATTGGCTCACTCGAGTAAAAGACAACAGCCGTATTATGTTGGTATTGTCTTATAAAAGGGTGATTTTAAAAGTAAAATAATACACATATAAATATAATATACTGCGTCACTTTATTTCAAATACATATTTTCTACTTTGTATGGATACAAAAATTTCTTTCGTCTTTCGTGATGACTCGGAAAACCAGTTTTGAATCTTCACCAGCTGAGCTGTTTATTATATTCAGAAAGTAATTTTCTATCTCCCCTCCAAACGAATGATATCCCCCCCTCCCCCACGAAAAAAACTCAACCTAATCACTTTATTGTATTTTAAGAAGTTTACAGATAGTTCATCTGATGCAGGAATTATTTATAACCCGCTTCGGTGGTCGCATGCTTTAAGGTGCTACTCTCGCACTAGACTAGACTGCCGATGACAGGGATATCGAGGTTCGAATCTAGGTTGGGTGTACTGAGGGTGGTTTTTCCATAGTGTTTTTCCATTCTTCCTCCACGCAAATGTCGTTACGCTTCCTGTAAATATAACCTTACTCATCCCTAAAAGCATTAGCGTAATTTGTACATAGGTGAATTAGCCAAACGGGTAGTAAGACACGGTGCTAAATAAAAATTAATTATTCTTAGAGCTTTTCGATCACATAATAATATTTCACAAAAAAATATGAATATGCATTGTGTTCCTAACTTCTTTATATTGCAATATGAATTTAAATAATGTAAATATTGAAGATGATAATCTTCATGAATGTACTATAAATGTAATACTTGAATCCAATAATTAAAACCTTAAGGATAGTTAAATGTGAGGTACTGCGAAAGAGTTTGTACTTTCAAAAATTAATAAAAAATAATTAATGTATACCTTACTTTAATCCAATATAAGAAATATATACGATGACGTACATTTGTTACTTAATTGTACAATTTAATTATGGTGACAACTTAAAGTTTCCATACTAAGTGCTGAGATGGTTGACGAATAAAGTTTCGAAGCAGAATGAAGCCTTACAAGTCTAGTTTATAACAGTCGATCATGGAGGATATCGCTTGGAAGGTGTAATGGTTAAATAATAAAAAGCTGATAAAATCCTAGAAGGATAACGTAGGAAAAGTAAAGACCTATCAAAATGAGAAACAAGATGTGTGACTCACACAATACCTTATTGGTGAATATCCAAAACCACGTGGGGAACTTTATGGGCGTGGCTCCCACCATATCCCACATTACCTCATTGGTGTATATCCAAAACCACGTGGGGAACTTTATGGGCGTGGCTCCCACCATATCCCACATTAACTTATTGGTGAATATCCAAAACTACTTGGGGAACTTTATGGCGGTGGCTCCCACCATATCCCACATTAACTTATTGGTGTATATCCAAAACCACGTGGAGATCTTTATGGGCGTGGCTCCCACCATATCCCACATTACCTTATTGGTGAATATCCAAAACTACTTGGGGAACTTTATGACGGTGGCTCCCACAATACCCCACATTACCTCATTGGTGTATATCCAAAACCACGTGGGGAACTTAATGGGCGTGGCTCCCACCATATCCCACATTAACTTATTGGTGAATATCCAATAACTACTTGGGGAACTTTATGACGGTGGCTCCCACAATATCCCACATTACCTCATTGGTGTATATCCAAAACCACGTGGGGAACTTAATGGGCGTGGCTCCCACAACATCCCACATTAACTCATTGTTTGAACTAAAACTTTTTTGTCATAGCACTATTGCCCTTATTAAATTATTACTTACACTTTAATCTCTTAACATCCAATAGAAAACGCCATTGTGATCCGCACCGGTGCTTACGCAGCTAAGGTTTAAGTTCCGCAACAGTATGAGCTGATAGGTACGAGAAAGTCGAGTTTCAAATCCCGGATGGGTGAATTTCAGGGGTTACTTTCTCATTCCTTTTATTCACTAATATGCTTGGATCTTCCTTTAAATACTCCCTTAATTTCCACCCCTATGTATTAATTCGTTAAATAACCCTTATGTTAAACATTAATAAATAAAATCTCATAGATCTGCATTTTTTATTCTTGAAATTGCAACAACCTGTATATCCAGGCTGTATAACAGCCACTCTAGCTTTTAGTTCGAGTTGAACTTGTTGGAAAACAGATCAATTCAGCCCGGGACGTAGGTAGACCGGTCACTTTGATAAGTGAAGTACAAACCAAACTCGCAACTCAAGAGAAGAGGTCTTTTAAAGTTCGAATCCCTGACGGGGCCCTGGAGGATAATTGGCCAGATCTGGGAAACTTTCAAACTGAAGCCGAGGAACTGGTGTTGTTGCCAACTTGCGACTGTTTGTGGGAGGAGCTCAGCTAGAAGTACGCTCGGATTTGTTTTGGTATGAGCGTCTTGGGAACTTGTAATGTACACTCTGCTATTAAAAAAAATTGCCTCCTTCATACTCAATATAAGTTGAATGTTTTAATAATTCACTACATCATGTATGTTCTGCGGGACTACTTATCCTTAGGGTTACTACGCACTCGAAAAACCGAGAAAATACAGGCAACTTCACAAAAAAAAACCACTAGGGTATTTGTGAGTTCGGAATATTCAATTGCAAGTTTTAAATTATGGGCCTTTACATCGAAGAAAGATTGGACTGAATAACTAAGCACTCTGATTCGAAAACATTGTAATGTTCTTATTTTTCCACCACATGTAAATAGTTTATATTTTAATACCTAATAATAATGCTAAGTTATCAGATCTTACCCTTCCTTCTAGACGATACGATCTCAAGTTAGGGTCCGTCCTTAAATTACGTAAGGGTTTTGGAGGTGTGGGGGTCAGTATTTTCTAACGTTTTCTTAGGGTGGAGGGGGGATGTCAGAATTCATCTTACGTAAGGTTTTATTTTTTCAATGTGTTTAGTGAGACGAAATCTAAAAAAAAAATTGTCAGAAAATTAATATATTAATTATAAAATTTCACTTATATTTAATTTACTTATGAATGATGTTACACCTAATTTTACTGTAACCAAACAGAGTGTCCATTGACCTGGAAAACAGGAAAAAGGAAGGGAATTTGATAACATTTCTGTAACTTTCACATATTCACTAAAAATATTATACAAATTTCGTTTACAATAGTATGGTAAAAATAGCATATTTCTTCCATTAATACACACTGCAAATCTATTTTAACACAGTTGTCCCTGTTGAGTATACTAATCTCAATTCTCAAAGTCGTCATATGATTTTCACTTGTCTTTTCCTCCTTTACTGTAGGTCTTTAGCCAAAGTTGGATCATTGTTATGCGCATGCGCGAGAATTGATCACGTCATAGGAAGAAGAAACTAAAAAATAACGTGTCTCCCAACAATTTTAAACTATATTGATGAAATGCTATATTTTAATGTCTCTATATGATTTCGCTGAAATTTAACTTAGATCGCTTTACCCAATAGCCCATCACTTTAGGTTGATACCTTTTAACACCTGCATAGAGTTACATAATTTCATAATGTGTGTTTAAAAATATTATTGTAGTAAATTGCGATCTTAATAAAATAATGTTTGAATGTATAGTGACTGGAAAAGTTGGAAATTGGCTCTGGAAAACCTGGAAAAGTAAACGAATTTTAAAATATAGTTTGACTTGACACCTTTTATAAAGTATTCTAAAATTCCATATCACTCGCTTTATTGCCAATCCTTATGTCTATAAAAAACTAAACGAGTAAAATTAAATAATTTATTAAATCGTAAAAAATTAGGTAAGATAAAGGGAGGGGGATGATGGAAAATCTTACTATCACTTATGTGAAGGTTACAGAGGGGGTTGAAAATCTTGAGGAAAAAAAAAAGTCTTGGGTAGTCATGAACGGGCCCCTTATTGTAACGTTGCACTTTCTCGCGCGCTCTCTTACTACAGGCAAACAGGTAGCCTACGTTCAAGGAAAAGGATGACACAGTATTGCAGAAAGATTCTTCTAGAAGGAATACCATTGTTCGGGGTTCATTGCCAACAACGCTCAACGCAGTCTCCGACACCTGTCTCTCAAACCTCATACGTGGAGGACGTGTTGCTATGTACATTATATACACTATTCTTAATTAATATAATCGAGACACGTATCTCAAATTACATATCTTATCTCGCCAAACATCCCTTCACTTCATCCACAGGGCATAAGACATTGGGTTGCTTAGCGACTCTGCATATTTCTAATCATCCTGTTATAAACACCTTCTCACTCTCGTCACTTTTTAAGGTGGATTGGAAGGGGACGCTATAAAAGAACAGTGTTTCTGCAGTTTTTATGGCAAAAACTTTTTTTTTTGCTAAAATAAATAAATTATTGCTTCAGTACAAGCCTAGAGTTTAATTTTCCTCACATGTTGGCATCAATAGTTCCTAAATATCCATCATAAGCATAGCGGCATTAGATGATACACTTTTTAAACTAAGATAAAGTGTTGTCATTAAATTCCAGGACATCCTTGACAGATATTCAAGAAATGTTGATGTCACTATGTGAAGAAAACTAAATTTTATGTTTGTACTGGAGCAATATTTTATTTATTTAGTCAAAAAATGTTTTGCAGTGAAAAATGTAAAAACACTGGCTTTTTCTTGCATCCCTTTCAATCACACCTTAAGGTCTTTGTTAAAATGGGAATTCCTTCTGTAAAACCTGGAAAACATAGGTAATTAGGCAAGTATTAAGAAAAAGGGGGTTGAAACTCTTTTCCTACCCCTGTACCAAATTGTGTGGATAACTCTACATTCAACATTAATGTTCTTCATTTCAGCTTAAATTACCCCTTAACTTGCGAGTTGTGCTAAAAACATGTTTTATATCCTAACATTGAATCCCGCTATCAGGAACTGCAGTCGGTGAACTGAGGACTTGACGTGTGTGTGTGTGTGTGTGTGTCGCCCCACCACACCCCGCTCACCCCATTAAATTAGTTCCCTCAATCTTCGTTCGCATTCTTTCCGCATGCAATTTTAGCTTAGCTCGATGTTATTGCAATCACTTTGTCGATGAATTGCCATTTTCCTCCCTATATTTTTTATTTCATTCTTAATTCATACTCTTTCCGCATATAATGTTAATGTAGCTAGTTTGAGCTACAGTCGGTGAGCTGATTAATTGACGTTTTCCTCTCTCTCTCTCTCTCTCTCTCTCTCTCCTTTCTTTCACTCTTAATTCGCACAGTTTGCTAGTGTAGTACAAAAGAGATACTCTGCAGGGCAGTTTAACCCAACCCTGTACCTACTAGTGATGTCAATTATTCCTCCAGAAATGAATGCTCTAAGAGTCATCTTAACCTTCTTCTAGTCCAGGCTTTCTTAAACTGTGGGTCACGATCCCATAGGGGGTCGCGTAACTGAATGTAAGGGTAGCAAAATATTTGGCAACAGTAAAAGATTTCTGAACGTTCAGTGACCAAAAATTAATTCAAAATCAAATGCTTAGTGAATCCGAGTTGTTTCTGGCAGCACTCACCCATGTTGCGTCACGCGACTTCACTGCATCTTTGGTTCTAAACACACAACAAATTGTAAAATTTTCTGTTAAAAGATACAATTAAAAGTTTAACTAAAAAAGTCAACATATGGAAGATTAGGGTGGAAAATGGTTATTTAGAAATGTTTACAGCTACAGACGGTTTTATAATTGAAAATAGCCTTCGAAAAGATTTAATTGTAAGAGTTATAATTGATTTTCTGAAGTGCCTGAAGACACAGTTTAAGAATTACTTCCCCTCAAATTTTGATTCTAAAAAACCAATTTGCGTTCATAAACTTTATTCAATTAATCTTAAATAAAATAAGTCAGTCATCTGCCATTACAAGTTCAAGAAGAATTTGCTGAGTTATCAAGGGACACAGGTTTAAAACTCGAGTTTCCTAAAAAAAATCGTTAAATGAATTCTGGCTTAGGATTAGGACAGAATTTCCAACACTTTCTGGTAGTACTAAACATACTTCTGCCATTTTGTACTACGTATTTATGTAAAACGACGTTCTCAGCATTGATGATTATAAAATCAAAATATCGATAAATTCTAAAAAAAACGTTGAGGATGCTCTACGTCCTGCAATATCAAATATTCAGCCAAGATTTAATTCTTTATGTAAAAATAAACAATCACATACATCTCATTAGCATGAAAATTTGCTTTCATCTTTAATAAAAAGTAAAATAATATGTATATCAAAGCATTGTTTTAAAATAATTTTTTTTATGGTTTATCATCAGTAAATGTTTTATTTGAATACTTATTTTATATACCTATATACCCGGGGTCACCTAAAAATTTCTCGGGGTGAAAATAGGTCATGAGTGGAGAAAGTTTAATAAGCCCAGGTCTAGTCTACACCTAAAAGGGATGTCCCACTTTTTTTTGTTCACTACGCATGATCTTCTAAGGTTTTATGGTAGGGGTCTACATTTGGTAGAAACACTGTGTACAATTGTTGCTTACGTAGAATGTTTACACTCCCATAACCTGCCAATATGTGTATGTTATTTTTTATAGTATTGCCACATTTGAACAAGCTTACGTTTTACTTTCCCGACCCTTATAATTTCTAGAAAGTTATAATTTACATTAATTATTTCTAAACTAATTATTGTGACTAGAATAAACTTATACACAGACATATAAATTGTATTAATAATAATAATTTAGAGAGCATTTATGTGTATACCCTTTCATCAATTAACGTGTTGGAAAATTTTGCGGAATTAAAATAGTATCAAAATTAATAGAGGTTTTTCTTTTTCTGTGTTACTAAACAAAAAACCCTTCAAGCCAAAACAGACTCTACAAAAAGAAGCAATTAAAATTACTTTACAAATGTCTTTGATAGGTTAATAAGCTACCCGCCGACTTAATGAATGTTAATTTAATATAAAGTTGCAACTTCCTACACCCAACCCACTCTCACCTTCTTTTTGTTCCGTTCAAATTGGTGGTAATTCTTTCATTTCAAATGTTCACGACGTCAACCTTTAATTTAAAAAAATTTTTTTATCAAATACCACCAACTACTTTATTAAAGAGTTCCCCTTACCTTCGCTTGTTTTTCTTTTCGGCTTTTGTGTTTCAATCCGCGTCACTATGGAGTTGAAATTAAAATGTAAACTTGTTTTCATAACTCCGCGAGTTTGGTAAAGTTGACGAATAATTTATTACTTGTTCAAGACAAAAAAAAATGAATGGAAACACATTTCAAGGGGAAATGTTTAATTTGCGCGGTTGTCTCACCCGTTGTTTTTTTCTTTCTTTTCAAAGAGCATTTTTAATTCCAAATGTTATAGATAGGCCAGTAGTCCATGTCTTACTACCCGTTAGGGGAATCACCATTTAGCGAGCGAGCGAGGGAAAAAGGTAGATTATAGATCCTCATTTGCTTGGAAAGAGAGTGGGAAACTATTTAGGTAAAACCACCTCATTTACACCCGGCTCGGATTCAAATCGACCTCCGCGTCACCGGCGAAACCAAACTAGACGAGTCTGACATTAGTCCGCATGCCCACCAATGTTGGTATTAATAAATATTGTGTTGTATTGATTCTTAAGAATCGAACTAAATTAAAAACATAATGTTCTACCAATAGAGTCACTGATTTATGTAATTCACGTTAGTTGAATACTAGAATTTATTCTTGCAATCAACACCTCAATGCTGATGACGAGGAGATTGGGGCTCGCATTGCGGTTGGGTACACTGATTAAGTTTTTCCCTAAATGGTTTTCATTTCTCCCTCCACGCAAATTTGTGTTACGCTTCCTCTAAATTCAACCATCTTAATCCATAGCCCATTTAAGTCTATTATAATTATTGGGGGTAATTATGATGGGAGACTAATAATGCCGGGATCACGATCAACTTGACTTTAACTTAACGTAACGTGCACTTAAAGTTAACTTAAACTTAAAAAAACAGATGTGTGATCACGTTCCACGTAACTGAACGTGACAACTCGAGCCAAACCTTCATTCTCGAGTATTATCTGTGATTTGTACTAGTTGTACGGTGAATATCTGTGAGTGTTTACAGTTTTCAATCGATATAATAAACATCTATTACAAAACTTTTTTGATAAATTGAGCTTTCCTATTTTAGTTTGATTATTTTGTTTCAATGTCTGATCACTAGAACTTATGCTAAAGAGTAAACCTTGGTCATAATACCAACAAATGAATTAATAAATAGCCCTGTTGACGTCACTCGCATAATGATTGGCTGGCTAGATCACGTAATACCCTTCATGTGACGTTCACTTAAAGTAAAATACCTCCCAGGGCATCTCTTACGTTAACTGCATCGTGATCGCGTCCATTTAAACACACGAGGAGATCCTTTACGTTAAGTTAACTTTAAGTTAACGTTATGTTGATCGTGATCCCGGCATTAGTGGATACAAGCGACATTATATTATATTATCAGAATGTTGGTGGTCTTAGAACCAAAGCTAGTCATTCGTTTACTAATGTTTGTGCGAATTTATTTTCTATCTGGTCGAAACTTGGCTATATAGCGATTATATTAATGACCAATTACTTTACTCCCGATTATAATGTTTGTAGATCTAATATACTTTATGTTGGGACTAATGTTTCAAGGAGAGGGGGTGTTTTTATTTTAGCAACGCGTCCTACAAGTTCGGGTTATACGTTTATGTACCAATTACTCTAATGGCTTTAGTGATTGGGAAAGTTATATATAGAAGTGTACTCGCATTAGTGTGAAGGGAGAGTGGAAAACCATCCTCAGTACACCCGACCGAGATTCGAACCTCGATCTCAACGTCATCGGCAGTCTAGTTTACTGCGAGAGTAGCGCCTTAAGCCACGCGACCACCGAAGCTGGTAGGAGGGGAGGGATGTTCTAATCTCCATTATGAACTTTATTTTTTCTCTGTAGTCAGAAGACCGGATTCAGAAAATAATATTTAAAGTATCTGGGTTGAAATACCCACCCTAGATAGCCGAAAACACTTGATTGATAAAGTATATACCCCCACCCCCACAAGACACCAGTCGAACACTTTTGTAGCTACTTTTTATCTCTCAAATGAGTTCTAGCCGTCTATCCCTATCGTATATGATTATTTGGTGATTTTAACTGCCCTAAGATTGATTGGGAGTAGACCCTAACATTATGTTCACAATATTTCTCATGACTACATTAAATTAAAAGCTCCTCAACTTGTATGTTTTTCCACTCTCCTTCCACGCAAGTGCGGGTTCACTTCCTCTAAATTAAACCTTCATAATCCCTAAACAATTAGTGTAATTAGTACATAGGTGTCTAACCCAAACGGGTAGTAAGACGCGGTGCTAAGAAAAAGGTACTGAATATAAGATTGTTAATCTTCTATACCTTACCTTTGCTAATTTCCACCATCCCTTAGTAACACACACCTTCCATCTCTAGTTAATATTGATTTATATTATACCTCTTTAATTATGGAAATGAATGCACCACATATCATGAACATAAAATAATACTCCCAGAACTTATTTAGATTACCCTCATGGTGATTGCTTTAATCTATACAACGCTCTGGCAGCCACTGAATGGGCATGTGTTTACTCAGCTGTTGATGTCAATATAGCTACTGAGAATTTTACTAGCCTAGTCCAAAAAATAATAAATATTCCTGTTCCTAAAATTGCTATTAAAAACTCCTCAACATTTCACCACTAGTTTTCATCCACACTTAAATATTTTATAAGAAAGAAAAATCAATTTTTCTAAAAGTATAAAAAAGAAAAACAAATAATAGTAGATTCTATTCATATTTTTCATACTATCGTAAATTAGTTATTTTATTATTATTATTATTATTATTATTAAATTTATTACTTCATCATTATGAAAGTTGACTGTTTTTTATGTCTGTACTACGCCCTGGTTAGATCTAAGTTAGAATATGCTACTGTTGCTTGGAATTTCATTACCTTGACTGACTCTCTTAGGTTGGAAAACGTTCAAAGAAAATTTGTCGCTGCGTGCTATGATAAATTCTTTACTAACCGGATTTATTATGATTATGACAGAATTCGAAACCTCTTAGGGCTCGCTTAGACTTTATTGTGATGCCCTTTTTGTTTTTAATATTTTCAATAACAAAATTTCTTGCACATTTGCCCTTGATCATGTAGGCGGTCATATCCCTTCTCGGGCTTCTCGTAATCCAAAATTATTTTTTCTTAATAGCTCTTATAAGGTAAGTCCTATAGGTCGTTGTATCCATAGCGCCAATTCTAGATTTGTTGAATTCGACTTCTATCATAAATGGAAAGCTAAACTCAGAGAGTTATTTAAGGAAATCCCATATCAACAATTGATCATGTAGAGGTTCTGCCAATAATATTTAAATTTACAATATTCTGATCTATTTTTTTGCATATTGTTACGGCTTTTTTTTTTAGCACCGCGTCTTACTACCCGTTCGGGTTATACGCTTAAGTACTAATTACACTATTGGATTAGGAATTGGGAAGGTTGAATTTAGAGGAAGTGAACCCGCATTTGCGTGGAGGGAGAGTGGAAAACCACCCCCAGTTCACCCGACTGAGATTCGAACCTCGATCTCCCCGTCCTCGGTGGTCTGGCTCAACACGACTGGCGCGTTAGCCAATTACGCCACCGAGGCGGGTGTTACTGCTTTTAATCACTCTTTAGTTATTTGTTATTAATGCTATTTTTTTATTCCTATTAATAACTTTTTTCGTATCTATTTATCAGTATATATCATTATTTAGCCATTTTTGTCTATCATATTTTCTCATGTAAATATATGTATTTGTAAGGTACTTGTGTACTTTTCAGTGCTGGCCTGTTATAGGTCTTACGACTGTTGGCCAGCACTATAATAAAGGAAAACTAAATTTAAATTATTATTATTATCACCGCGTCTTACTACCACGGTGGAGGCTTGGCATTCCACACATTCACAATAAATTAGTTAAATACACTTCACAAATCGATAGAGCCATCTGGATGAACCTAATAGAAACCATCCTCAAGGGAAATCCAAGTATTTTTGGAAATAATCGCGTAAACAGAGCTTCCCCATCTGATATTGAAAATAATGGGAACATTATTAATGATACTCTTTTAATAGCAAATGAGTTTGTAGATTATTTCATCTCACTGTATGACTCCACTTTACCATTTAGGCTTTGTTCTATTATTAAAAGCCAACATTCCCTTGTATCCACCTTACTTCTTTGGCTGTATCTCCTACTTTTAAAAAATTAAGTTCATCCAAGTATTCCTGGGGGGAATGGAATCCCAAGTTTAATCGCTAAAAGGGTATGCTAATATCTTCAATTCGTTGTAAGCATATATTTTAAATCCTAGTTTATCAAGTAAAACATTTCATGAAATAAGAAAAAAATATATAGACGTTCCCATACACAAAAAAAAAAGGGTGCTAAACCAACGTTTGTAATTATAGGCTTATTTATATACAAAAAACTTTTCCTAAAGTATTTGAGAAAATAATACATGAGCATATATTTCACCAACTGAAAAACAGACTGTCTGAAAATCAACATTGGTTTGTAAACAGTAAATCTATTGTAACCAACTTAGTAGAATTTCTGGGTCACGTTGCCCCTCAAGTCTCTACTCAATGCCAGATTGATGCAATTTATTTTGATGAAAGTAAAGCTTTTGATCGGTGTCAACAAAGTATTATTCTCTCAAGACTTAGTAATGTTGACCTAATATGTAAATTGATTTGATTTAGGAGCTACTTGTAAAATAGATCTTTTACCATCAACATTTATTCTAGCACCTTCAACTTTCTTTTAGCCTCTTGTGGTATAGGCTTCCTCAAGGGTCTAATTTAGGTCCTCTTCTCTTTAGTATGTTTATTGATGACATTGGTAAGTAGATACAATCTTCAAACTATTTACTGTTTGCTGATCTCAAACTATTCAAAAAACATCCATTCATTTACAGATCGTTTGGATTTGCAAATAAACATTAATGTTATATTAAGCTGGTCTAACTAAAATGGAATGTCACTATATAAATCCAAAACTAAGGCTATACTTTCACCAGGAAAACCAGCCCTATTGTTTCACTTATTAACTTGATATTAATACTACTGAACATTGTATTTATATAATTGACCTTGGTGTTATATTAGACCATAACGGTGACCTGGTGGTCTAGGGGTAAGGTGTCAAACTTCTGTGCTGGGGGTCCGGGGTTCAATCCCCGGTCCCAGCACAGATTTATCTGATTGCCAAACCCTTCCTTCACCTCTGACAAGACGTGTATTAATCACAACTTGTGAATGTGAGGAATGCCAGGCCTCCACCGTGGTTCGGATTCCACGTTAAACTGTAGGTCCTCCATTTTCATCTCACAATCACCCCACCATTGCACATTAGCGTAAGTGCGTATAACCCGAACGGGTAGTAAGACGCTGTGCTAATAATAATAATAATAGACCATAATTTCTATTTTCGTTCTCATTCTGATCATATAGTTTCTCACGCTCTTAAATTAGTCAGCCTTATCAAATATATCACTTCTTCACTCTCTAAAGTCGACTGTATTATAATTTTGTATTTTTATTTGTTCAGATCCAAACTAGAATGCGCTAGTGTCGCGTGTAATTCCATCACCTTAACTGACTCTCAGATTGGAAAGTTTTCAACGCAAATTTGTCGCTGCTTGATATGATAATTTATTCTTCAACAGTTTTTACAATGATTATGATAGAATTCTAACTAAATCTTTTAAGGCTCCAAACTCTCTTCTCACCCAGACTCTATTGAGATGCTCTTTATGTTTTTAATATTTTTAATATCACAATATCTTCTCAATCCACCCTTGAACATTATTGTACCCTCTCGTGCGTCTAGAAATCCTAAAATATTTTCTATCAGTAACACTTACAAACTTAGCCCACTCGCCCATATATTAGCAACGTTAACTCTAGATTTCTGGAATTTGATTTTACCATGAAAGAAGTACCAAAATTAGAGAGTTATTTAAGGAACACCCGTATCATTAATTCTTACCTGTTTGTTTATTTTGAACTTTTCCCTACAAATAATGATTATTAGTGAATCATTTCCCCCCCCCCCCCCCCCC
>CABFWO010000538.1:210979-234837 GCA_902155825.1 Timema genevievae | reverse complement strand
GGGGGGGGGGGGTCCTTTTCGACTCTTCCACTGCTTACACAAGTTTCCTTCTGAGACAGTAATTGTTACCACTGTGCCTAAAGGACCGGCTACAAGGAGCCGCACCGCACCGCACCGCACCGCATTTTTCCGGTGGAATGCTATCCATGTTTTTAAATGCAAGTGGCTACAAGGTCCGCACCGCACCGGCGCGGACGAATCGCGGAGAGAGCATTGCTCCGCACTTTTGCGGTGCGGTGCGGACCATGTAGCCACCTACCACCGGAAATAAAATGTTCGGGAGCTTCCGAACTTTGTTTTCATGCTAAGCCCTTAAGCACTGTAGGGATGGGTCAAACAGTTATTTTACGATATCGGTGATCACAGTGACCTTGATTTTAAAAGAGCAGTGATTTATACCAGTGATTATTCACAGTGCTTGGCAGTCACTGTGTCAGCACTTGTAAAACTAGGGATTTCTTTCATAGCCGTTTCACGTATGACGCTGTAGTCATTGTTTCCAACATTACGTACAAGATAAACAATATTATATACAACAACTTATTGAGCAACAAACATTCTTCTTCTTAGTTATTAGCTAACTTAAAACTTTATTCTTCGTAATTAATAGCTAACTTAAAACTTTATTCTTCGTAATTAATAGCTAACTTAATTTTATTAAAATAGGTGAAAACCTATGCAAGTAAAAATAAAAACACAAACCTATTTTGTAATAGAACTCAGTCTATAAAGAATATAAAAATGTCTAGAAAATGTGGTGCGGTGCGGCTCGTGTAGCCATACCTTAAAGCAGATTTTTATGAAGTAGGAAATGTACCCGCACCGGTGGCTTGGGAACAAAGGTGTCAGTCTCGTATCGTCTCGTCTCGTCTAGATTGCCGGTTACAAGGGAGGACGTGGGTTCGCTTCTCCTCCGAATGTACCGAAAAGATTGTCATCAAATTTTAGGACACACTCGCCTTGGACAGATATTAAAGAACAATTGATGTAATCATGTGAAATAAATTAAACTCTTATAGGTTTCTAGTTAGTAAATATTTTCTATATTATGGCAAAAAAAAGTTTTGCTCCAAAAAATGAAAACATGTTGCCCTTAACTCTCAATCCTTACCAACGTAAGACTTTTTTTTTTAATTTACCGTACCCACTTTTTTTTATGACATCGATAACTCTAAAACTTCCATACACTCACCGGTTAGCGTGAATTATATTTAAATTATCTAACAAGACAACCACCTATGTTTGCAAACTCTAACAAACAGTTACATTTATACACAATCAAATGTGTGAGCGCACGATTTAGCTCAACCTAATACAGCAACACTTTAGACGAAACATCCCATATCTACTGTGTATCGTTATTATATAATTATGTTTAGTTTAAAGGACGGTGAAGTGACAGAAAATCCTGTAGGCTTCGAACTAATGTCCTGTAGTTAACAGGATGCTAAATTCTGTATATTGCTATACACAGTAAAAGTGGAGCTAGTGCTGTTCATTCAAGCAATTACAAACTATAAGGTGCTTATCTGTACAGAAAACAACTTAGAGTAAATTAACATTAATTAGATAGCGTAGTAAATATATCAACAAGACTTAAAAAAGTTCTTATCTTTACTAGCTATTAGATTGAGTAAACTTTTCCCATTTCTAACAACAGCACTGCTGGTGTTGTGGTATCATGCAAGATTCCCATTCTTGCGACCCGGGTTCGATTCCCGGGCAGTGCACTCTTTTATTTTTACAATTTTAGTTTTGATTACGGATGAATACAGATTTGTTTTACAACATTTAAATTCCAATTTGGAATATTATATTGATTACTAAAACAACTTTTGTTATAATTATAACTATGTTTTGCTCAGTCTACAGTCCATCCAGCATAAATATGGTGGAAACTGACAGCTTTCAAAAGCTACCAGTTCTACTTTAATGTATCCATCCGCTAAACCATATGACCTGCAAGACCATAATATGTTGAGATGCTGTCATTTTTGTCAGTCAAAACTTTCACAACAAACTATTTTGTATTCAGTAGTTTTTTTTTATATTCTTTTAAATGTGTTTACATTGTTGAAATACGAACTTATGAAAATCACTGTTTGGATGTTACTTTGTTGAAGCTACGTATGTTGTTCACTTAAAACTGCTTAACAAACGAGAACTTCTAAAATGTTTCCTAAATAAAGATGGCGAACTGGATGAAATCAGGGCGATTGATGACGTCATACAAACTGTATTCGGTTGTGTTCATGAGCACGTGTTTACAAAAGAAAACTTTTTGTTTTGTAACTAATATTTGGAATGGTTTTTTTTCTGTAAGTTAAAAAAATATATTTATTTATTATGGTGGCCAGTTATATAACAAGACACAAGTGTGAATATAGTATGTTTTAAATTATTATTTCATATACTATAATATTATATCGTGTTGCCACAACAGTAAAACAAAAACATAATAGTTTTATTAATTATATTCTGTTCTTTCAATTAGTTATGAAAAAGCCAATTATACAATGATATTTAGGGAAGAATTATTAGAAGGGTGTATTAACACTTTGTATAGATAATAAAGTGTTAGTAAGAAAATAACTACGAGTAGTATATACATACCAGTAAACCCTTGCGAAACTTTCGCACATTCAACCTTCCCCTTCCCCCCCTATCCCCCCAAATGATTTAGTCTTTTGTTGGGTTGTTGAAATTAAATACTCAGCGAAGTGTAACCTATACACAAAATAGTAAAGAGAGTTTATTTTCGTTAATTGATACAAAGATATTGTTAGATTTTTCTTTTAACTTTAATTTTAAACAATGTATTTTAACGTAAACTGAGTATGCTATGTCAAAATTCGGTAAAAAAAAAAAAAAATCCTATCCACTGATACCTTATTCATCGCTGTAAGCTTTGTATTAGTTGAGAAAAAGGGATGTTGACAACAGGAATAATATATAGAATAGTTTAAAAATAGTGATTTTAAACCAATATTTAGAATACAAATCTTTTGCTAGCTGTCAGTCACCACTAATATTACTCAGGGTGGACTGTACAAGGCAATTGTTTTTATACAGCTTTACAATAAGTAGCTGGAATTAAAGAGTGGAAGGACAGTAAAAGGAACTGTACCAGTATTTATCTGTATCTGTGTATTACCTAATTATAATAATTGATCTCAGTATTATAGTTCCTAATTCCAGTAATAATGTCGGGCGCCAGTTGCACCCTTTTTCTTCTAACCCTCACGAACAGGTAAATTTTATGTCCAACAGTTGGTGTCTTCAGCACAGCTTCGAACAGCTTCTGCCAAGACTACATATCTTTTATTTCTTCTTCAAGGGTCTCCTGGTTTTTGTGTCTGAGATATATTCCTTTCAACATTTTATTTTATTATAACTGTAACTTCCAGAGTGGAATTCTAGGAGGAGTGCGGTAAAAAAAAAACACATTTAGAAGATAAACAAATAAAATTAGAATGGTCAGTATTAGGCAAAGACTCAATACGTTTATCTTTAAACTGTCCAAATGTACACCATATGTCGAGAGCGAGACCGGTTCATGTTACGGTTTGGCGTATGAATTCACTAAACTAGAACGCGTTGGTTCTTTCTATGACGAGTTGTCAATATTTGCAATAGTCAACCTTGGTGGTCTTTAGATAAAGTGCTCGCCTCAAGACCCGATGTTAGTGGGTTCGAACACAGCTGGGGTCGATGGATTTTTCATGAGTGATGAAAATCCGTAGCACAACCTCCTTCGGAGGGGAAGTAAGGCCGTCGGTCCCATGTCGATTGTGGCATGTAAAAAAGTTCTGGAAGGTATGGGAAAATACCTTTACCGGTAAAATTGGTGGGCCCGTTCGCTCTTGCTCATGGAAATTATCGTGTGTTGATATAATCAGTCGGTTCAGAAAGTGCTAAATACTTCAAATAAATAATAATTAAAAATATATATTTGCGGGAATACCCCACCATATTGTCAGAACTATTTTTTTTAAACTCACATTTTTTATCACTAAATTATTATTTAAATGTTTAAACTCCGTATTATTAGCCATTCAAGCTATCTGCATTTAGTTACACTTATCAGGAAGGGCTAAGGAAGGCGGAATCTAGATTAAATGTACCCGTATTTGTGTGAAGTTGGAATGGTAAACCATTTAGGTAAAACCCACTCGTGATGACACCCGGCTGCGACTCGAACCCCGACCTCTCAATTACCAACAAACCAGACTAGACGATATTAGTCCACGCTCCCACCGATGCGAGTAAGCTCACGTTATTATTTTACTTACATGAACTACTTGCTTTTTATATACTTATTTAAAACTCCAAACTTTTAAAATAATTCTCACTTTTATTTTCTCTTGACTCCTCGGAGAGAGAAGTATTGTGATCTTAAAAAAAATTGAACTCTATATTGTTTTTTTATAAATGTTACCGTCTCATGTCTCCCTGAAACCAAAAAAGGGGTTTTTCGCTATTTTGTCGGCGTGTCTATCTCAGCCTAGATCCTAAACCATTTTACCGATACGACTATAACTTTGTATCTAGAGTTTACATAAGGTTACCACGAAGATTTTTTAGAATTAAATATCCAACCCTAAAACTAAGAGTACTTTACTGAAGGGCAAAAAGAGATAAAATCTGTTTTCTCACATTTCGCTCTAAAGATTATTTTATCATGTTTCGTATCTATTCACTGTTTAATATAACAAACAAAATGGCAGTTCTCGTTTTACAATGAAAATAACTTTTTTAGGGTATCTTACATTCAAACGTAAACATCCAATTTTGATCATAACTTCGCGAATATTTGAGATACGAAAGAACCTGTAAAGTTGTAGTAGTATTTAAAATTAAAATCTTTTATTTGAAATATATTTCTATAAAACCATTAGTTTCCGAACTATAAGCAAATATATTTTTAATTGAGGTACTTTAAAATTGTGACTTGATTGTTATGCTATTTGATGGACACAGTTGTTTATTTTATCAATGTTTCTGTAAAAGTGTATATTATTTCGTTTAGCAAGTCTTAATATTTTTAAGTAAATGTCTCCATTTTTAGAAAGAGGAGAGAGAAAGTCTGTTCGGTACACCGTATCATTTATTTTTGGTATGCTTACTACCTCTCTAGCATCCCAACAAAACGTTGATGGACGTAAACCATTCACCCCGCCCCTTGGATCATTTGTCAAATGATCGTGTATGACGTCATGTTGTTTGAGAACGAATGATGGATTCGTTCCCCTCCCTCTTATATTCCTTTTTATTCGTTAGAACATGTATCTATCTATTCGTGATGCGCTATCACTGAGCATACATTATGTTGGTTGGTTTCATGTAAATAGGTGTCCATTATTTATCCCTTTTTGGATGCCGTTTGAGAATAAGAGAGTTATTTCATCGCTAACGTGTCTAAATCTTATTCCTTAGTTTATCTGGATAACTTAACGTGCAATTATAAACAAAATGTTCATTTCTAAACAAAACGTGCAGTTATTAAAAAAAGTGTATTTCTAAACAAAATGTGCTGTTAAAAATAAAATTGAGTTGTTATTAAGAGATTGTGCAGTTCTAAACAAAATGTGCAGATCTGAATAAAATGTGCAATTCTAAAAAATGTGCAACCCTAAATAAAATGTGCAATTTTAAAAATAATGTGCAACCCTAAACAAAATGTGCAATTCTAAACAAAATGTCCAACCCTAAACAAAATGTGCAATTCTAAAAAAAAATTGATTTCTAAACAAAATGTGCTGTTAAAAATAAAATTGTATTGTTATTAACATTCTAAATAAAATGTTCAATTCTAAACAAAATGTGCAGTTCCAAATAAAATGTGCAGTTCCAAAACAAATGTTGAGGTCCAAACAAAACGGTTGGGTCTAAACAAAATTATGTAATCCTAAACAAAATGTTTATCTCCAAACAAAATGTGCAATTCTTAATAAAATGTGCATTTCAAAAAAAAGCGCTGTTAAAAATACAAATATGCTATTATTAACAAACTGTAAAACTGTAAACAAAATGTGCGGTTAAAGATAGAATTGCGTTGCTATTAACAAAATGTGCAGTCCTAAACAAAATGTGTAATTCTAAATAAAATGTGCATTTCCAAACAAAATGTGCAGATCTAAATAAAATGTGTGATTCTAAACAAAATGTATAGTTCCAAACAAAACTTGTAGTTCTAGACAAAATTGTGGAGTTGTAAACACAATTCTCTACCGTTCTAAAAAATGATGCCTAGGGTAGCAAGAAAACATAGGATAGAAAATCAAAATTGGTTGAACTTAGTGGGTAACATTTTTTTATCTTAAAATTATATTTGAGTATTTTCAGTTTTTAACATACATGGATAACACATTTTATCTTTAAAATTATAGCTTATGGAAAATGTTGTATCTCTAAATCCAGTTTTATTGTTCTAAGAAAAATCTTTACTTTCTCCTTTGCTTAGGCCTGTGTTCTAGGGGATAAAGTTTTTATACATTGTAACATAATTTTTTTATTCTTACCTTAATCCAACATATCCCCAAGTGATTAAAAACCATATATATTTTTAAATGTAATGAAAAGTTAAACTTTAACCGATTCTAAACGATGTGATATCAAAGTAATTGGTTAGAAACACATGCCCCAATTTTATTACGAATGGACATATCTGAGCTAGAAAAAGTTACTTGATCTACATTCACGTGTTAATACGTCAAGTCGTGTGATACTCAGATATAATTTTTTATGTATAAATTAAATATGTAAATGTTTTAAATAGTAAATTAAAGTTAACAAACACAAGTATTAAACCACACTAAAGATAAGAACAAAATTAAAGTGTGATAGTTTAAAATTAGTGGACTAAACTTGTAAGCTAGGTGTGTTAGAATACATTATAAATAAATTTAAATTAAATATGTAAAGATTTTAAATATTAAATTAAAGTTAACAAATATTTGTGTTAAAAATACACCTAATAGCTATAAAATAACACTAATAATATAGCAAAATGTCATCATCGTAAACAGCAAAAAATGTGTTTGCATTTTCTAAAAGATGCTTTAAATGTCCTTTCTCAAACAATTTTTTTTAACAGGGCCACAAACTCACAATAGGACATTCTAAAATAAATCAAGATTATTTTATTGGTTTTGTAAGCCTTAGAACTGATTCGCGTGGTAAATAAGAGCATTGTGACATTTCTCTTCAAGAAGCGGCACCCCCAAGGACATTGTACAACTCATGCTATTCGTTTATTCACGGAAATTTCCTGTAGGAATCTTCCTGCCAGGATGTAGATTTAAAAAGTCCGTGGCAGCGTGTATCTATTTATAATTTTAATAAAAACAAACAAGAGAAAGTTAATTTTTAAATGCAAGTCAATTATATTCAGGAGCAAATAATAGAGTGATTCTGTACGATCGTCAGCGGAAGAGGGTAAGTAAGTATCATCATATAAACAAGAGGTCTCGCAGGGCTAACTACTCATTTTATTCCCTTTTTTTTTTCTTATATTTATGTCTGTGTCAAGTTAAGATGCAACCCGCTCCACACAGTATCTTGTAAATTGACCAAGCAGGTAAAGTCGTTAACTCTCTAATCGGCGTGATCGCTCAAGAGTCGAACCCGGAGTCTCCTTCGTTTAGGGTTCCTGAACCGTTGTCGTCCTGGGCTACTCCTCCAACCCTCCCTGTGAAAGTTATTTTTTCCCTCCCAGCGCTTCTCTCATTACTCACACCTCAAACCTTCTTATCTTTATTTTATTCCGTCTTCCCCATTATTCATCTGTGTTTGGAACCATCCCCTCTTTCGCGAAGAGGGTGAATTGCTTTTGCGGGACACACCCACCCCTCTTTCCATACGTGCACCCCTAATATTAGTGGGTGGTACTCGACATAAAGAAATAATATTATATATTTTTAGAGGCCCGTATAGGGATGGCAAGTTTCCCTAAAATATTTCGATATATTTATCATTTGATATATCGCAAGCTATATATCGAAAACTCCGATATGTCGATCATATTATATTGTTTCGGATATGTTGAATTGCATTTGTTTGCGCGAATCGGAGCGGGGGTATTAAGATGATTGCTGCTATTATTCGTCGTGTTTCACTTTTTAATGTTTTATTTATTTGTTATGTAATATTGTATTAATCTGTAGCCCAGTTTGTGGAAATATTATCCAGTACTAATGAACCGTTGCCCAGGGAAGCCCGAATGTACAAATATTACATTCTTTCCGTGGAGGCTCGTTCCATGTTTCGATGAGATGAGGTGATGGTGATAGTGAGTATGATGGTGTGGAACCAGTGGAAACACTAAATCTAATTTAAGACTAACCAAAAACAAACCCTGGTGACCGTCGAGGTAATTCTCCTTTCGAGAAAAACACCTACGATACTGGCCGGGAATCGAACCCGGAATCCCTAAGCTCGTAGCCAGGTGCACCAACCACTACACCACGAGGACGGTTTATTTACCCGTGGAAAATAGCATATAAGGTTAGTAGAAATAGGAAAAACTTTAGTTGTTTGGGAGAAGAAAAAAAATTAGAGAAAAAAAAGTTTAAAAAAACTGCATTCACAAGGCTTAGAACATGAATAATATCGATACATTAATTTATAGACTGGATACTAAAATATCGATATAAATATATGTTTTTAAAGTCAACAACCCGAAGGTTGGTTTAACGTGTTTTCTAGCCATCCGGAGCCGAGCATGCATTCAGGCTGGTTAGTGCTACCTGTACCATCTGGTAGAAATCCCATATACTAGGGGAGTTCAGGAGATGTGGTAGTTCCCCTTTGTCTCCCACACTGAATTTTTATGAGCGAAATCGAAAGGGCCTACCAACCAATTTGGCCGAGAAAGGTATTTTCACATAACTACCAGGGTTCTTTTACGTGCCACAATAAACAAACACGAGACCGACGGCTTTACTTCCCCTTCGAAGGAAGTTGTGCTCCCGATTTTTATCGCTCAAGAAATATCCGTTGAACTCGGCTGTGTTTGAACCCACGAATATCGGGTCCTGAGGCGTGAGCTCTTTACCACAAGACCGCCGAGGTCGACTGATATAAATATATAAACTTATAAAATATTAAATACATAGATATAAAAAATCTATGTTTTTTTTAGATACATCTATTTATATATTTTATATCGATATGTCGTTGACAATCATACTTACGGGTTCGATTCCCGTTTCTCGTTGTCATTTTTACACGTAATTGAAACTCTTACGAAAGAATTCGGGCTTCTTTTTTTATTTATTTTTATTAAGACTATAAAATAACCATTATCGTCTTACCATCTTAGCTGGGTTTCGAAAATCAATTCCCAGGTTGAAACATCTTACCACGAGATCCTGAAACCGTATTAATTTGGGTAGTTTAATCTTATAGATAGGTAAAATATAATGTTACTGTTCAACGGCTCTTTCTTCCTCTTTCGAACATCGCGACAACAGTTTCTCGACATTCTCGCTCAATAAAGGAACGGAAGTTTCACGGGCAACTTGTAATTTACTTATTTTACTAGCCCCCCTCCCCCTATTACCCTCCTCTTACCTTCCTGCACGTCTGTGAAGCTTTATAATCGGAGTATCTGGTTCACCAGACGCGGGCGCATCAATTCCTCTGAAACGTTATGGTCGAAATCGCGGCGAGTTTACCTTAAAACCTGGTCCTTATGACACGCGTGTCGGTTGGGTCGTTTTAGCAACCGAGCCCGGAGGGGTTGTAAAGGAACAGAGCTTGGAAGATATTTTAAACATTGGCTGTGGAAACTGGAAGTGACTATCAGAATGTGTGGGGTGAGGGTGCTATCAGAATGTCTGAGGGAGAGGGTGGTACTATAAAAAAAATTGTTCCAAGGGGTGGAGGGGAAGAACTATCAAAAGCTGCCAACCTTCATCAACGCCGTAAACTTTAATATCGTCGTGTTCTTGTTGTGATGCTGTTGAATCAAGAAGGTTTTTAGATACTTTGTCCAAATTGGGGCAAGTAAAATCACCATCGATTTTAAATAGTATATATATATACTATTTAAAATCGATGGTGATTTTACTTGCCCCATATATATATATATATATATATATATATATATATATATAATAGTAAAAAGCGAAGAGTATAATATATATATTTTTTGTCTCAAAATATATATATATATTATACTCTTCGCTTTTTACTACCCCTCCGGGTTACACTGAGACACCCGATACGGTAGTCGAATGTTTTGAGGCAGGGTTTATCAGCTGGCGGTCCGCGGGCCGCATACGGCCTACGTTGCTTTTTTTTTTCGCAGCCCACGAAGTTTCTTGGAAAAGTAATCTACTGTAGTAAAATGGATGTTTTTAGCTAAGAAACGAAAAGTTTTGACTTTCGTAGGACTTGACAAAAATTAGTCGATTATGATGCGGCCCCGCCATTAGACTCGTGGATTCATTTGTGGCCCTCGAGCACTTTTAAGTAGGAGACCCATGGTTTAAGGAGTCACTCTCTCAATATACTGGACTGCCGATGACGTCTGATGGAGAGACCGAGGTTTGAATTCCGGTCGGGTGTATATAAGATGTTTGTTTCCTAAACAGTTTCCCACTTTAAACTACACGCAAATATGGGTACACTTTCTCTAAATTCAACCTTCCTCATCCCCAACACATTCGTGTAATTATTACCTACATCAGCGGATATATATAGTCGGAACGTATAGTAAGATGCGGTGAGTAAAAATAAATAAAAACTGCCAAGACAAGGAAGGTAAAATTTAAAGGAAATGTATCACCATTTGTGGTCAGGAAGCGCTATGAAGCCAATTAAGGAAATCAATCCTTAGTTCACCCGACCAGGATTCGAATTATGATCTCCTCGTCAATGGCGGTACTCTCTTTTGTGAAGGTGATGCTATTAGACCAGCGGTTCTCAAAATGTGGTACGCGGATCACCTGTGGTACGCGTATCACCAGTGGTACGTACAATTATTCCCGGTTGTACGTCGGGAGAAGAAAAATAAAACAAGCAAATTAAAGTCGGGGAAAAAAAAGGCCCCATCAAATCTTATAAATATATTCAGATCAAGTCTAACTAAAAGTAAGCAGATATAACCAGTTTTGGAATGGGATGGGGGGGCGGAACACTGATTCTAGCTCAGACAGTCGGTGCAGCCGCGCAATCTGTGTTATTATATCCCTGGGCACCATAAAAAATGTACCGAAATAGTAAATATTCGGTACTATCTCGGCGGTACTCCAAATTACGGAGATTGTTGGAGCGGTGCTCCATTCATATCATGTTTGGGGCCGCTGCATTAGACCATTCGACCACCGAAGCGTTTTTTTAAACCGATGTTAAGTAGTTCATAGTAGGGTTGTATCATAATTGCAAACAGTCCAGATTGCGAACAGGGCCAAATTCATCCAAATTACGAACACACTCATAAATGTTATGGCCACATAACTATCCACTGTCCATATTGCGAACAAGTAAAATAGCAAATTGCGGGAATTTCTACGTGAGGATGATGGTGACTAGTATGTAAGGGGTTACTGGCAGCACCCACCGGCCACCGGAGCTTTCCTCCTGACCAAGCTTACCCTAACATAACATAACCTAGCCTGACGTAACTTTACCTAGCCTAACCTAACCTAGAAATACTTATGTATGTAATTTAGTTAAATGAAGACTGATGAGGCTGAAAGAACGTATGACTGCTAGACCCCCGTGGGGCGCCCATATTATTAGATTTGGCTCGGGATGGCATAGCAATCTGGACTCCTCTTCCATGTACCAAATAGCTCATATTCGGAATCAGGAGGCCGGCCACCTGTAGTACTGCATCTGTAGATCGAGCGCTAGTTAACTTAAATACGCTCAACTATTAAAACGAATACGATTATTACATTACCCGCCTCGATGACGTAGTTAGCTAACGCCCTGGTTTCATGTTGAGCTAGACTGCCGAGGATGGGGAGATCAAGGTTCGAATCTCTCTCGGGTGAACTGGGTTTTACACTCTCCCTCCACGCAAATGTGGGCTCACTTACTCTATATTCAACCTTCCCAATTCCTAACCCATTAGCGAAATTAGGACATAAGCGTATATCCCGAACAGTTAGTAAGACGCGACGCTAAATAATAAATTATTATATTTAATTTCAGATTATAGAAATAGTAAACATACTTTAAAACTATTATACATATATTTTTGATTACACTATCCTTTTGGGAACTTTAATTTAAAATCAGATTTAATGTGTTCGCTACTTTTATTTATTGTGTTTGTGTGTGTGTGTGTTTGTGTGTGCGCGCGCGCACTACTTTTAAAGCACATATGGGGTTATCAAATCATTCTAATAACAATCCACCAACTTTTAAATAATAAATTTAATTCACAACTAAAATATATCTCCCCTTCTCCCGCCCCATTCAACTCCTCTATACAAATTAAACTAAAACCATAGCAGCTTGTTAAATCCGCACACAATATTCGTATGAATCCTCCCCCTCCCCCCATTTCCCCCTCATGGCGGTGGTGTAATTCATTTATAGTTGCAGAAACGACCGCTAGAGCGTGTGGGTGGATGCTGCTATCTCTCCCCAAGTATGGTAATGAACCGAGGACCGTGCGGCCTAGAGATGAGTCCAACCCGCGGGTACCACCGCATGCTCTACGCGTACCAGTTAGTAACGCCATTATTCCTACCACCCCCACCCCCTCACCAGTACCTATACCCCCCTCCCTCCGTCATTAGCCACATACACACATGTTCTGGTCTGATGTGTGGCTTGAAACCAACATAAAGGCATCGGGTTTTGTATTTATATTTCAATTGTTTTAAATATTTGAGAAGTAAATAAATAACTATAAAAAAAGTATTGGTAGGAACTACATTTTGTAACCCACTACTGTGGGCACGCGGACTAAACGCCAAACTCGCTTGGTCTGGTTTATCGGTGAAATGGAGGTAGGGGTTTTAATCCCAGTCGTATATGTTAGGGAGTATTTCCTTCCTGAAAAAAAAAATCTCTCCACGTAAATGCGGGTACATCTCCTTAAAACCTCTAGTTCTTTATATCTACCGCTTCCTATTATCCATCCGAACCGTACGCTTTTAATTTATACTAGAGGGCTAGATTTATATAAGGTATAATTTAGAGAAAATGTACCCGCAGTTTCTTGGATGGAGCGTGGGAAACATTGTAGGAGAACTACCATCAATGCACCCAACTGAGATTCGAAATCCGATATCCCAGTAATCGGCGATACAATGTAGGCCTTTTACTAGATTGATGTCATAGAGAACATAACTTTGTTTGAATTATTACTTTTTTTTATTTATCTTTAAATGTTGGTCTTGGTCCTAACACATCTTCTACCAATATTCTTTTACTGAGGGAAATAACTTCCTTGACTTGGGAAACTTTAAAAAAAATTATTATTGAGCTATTGATATCGTTAATTTGCATTTAATTTAACAGAATTTACCATAATTCACATTTAAATGGTTGTAACTTTTGTGAAAATATTGTATTTCTTTTTGTTTTGCGCATGTATCATAAATAAAAAAAATGATATTTAATTATGTAGGCCTATTGATATGCATTATTAACTCAAAAACGATACAAGGAACTTTATATAACTTATATATAGTTTTTATAAGTCCATTTCCGTTAGTTTAGAAATATACGTGAACAAAACTTTTACACAAATTGCAGCATTCCCTGCACGCTCACATAGTGTTTTATATTTGTACAATATTATTAGTGTTATTTTATTGGTATTGACAATCTTTATCAAAAGTGAGTTTCGAAATATATGAAGGTAGATATATTATTTTTTCTAGATATCAGATAACGTCCTTCCTCTGAAAATTGGACTGTATTTGTTCTCGTCATATGTAGGGTAAAGTGGGGTAAAAGTGAACGTAACGTGACACCTTGCACTCCTTCCCGCGCTTTTATTTTTATTATAAAGACAATGCAGTTCCCCTTCATTCGGTCTTGCATCACTCACCCATACATAACATCGTGGCGCGTAGTGCAAAAAGTTGACAAGTCCTAAGAGGTATTTTGCTTCACTCTTACATCCATTTAAAGCAGGCTTGGACAAATTTTTTTGCTGAAGATCCATTTTGACTATTTAAATATAATAACAAGCTGCCAAATGAAATACGAATTTTAGTTAGACGCACTTTATTATACATAAAACAAATTACAGACAACAAGCTTGACAATAAAAATAATTGATTTTCCAATAAAACACAACTTAATGAGTTGGATGCAATGTTTTCATAACTTTCCTAATTTCTTTAATGTCAGGTGTAAATTTAGTAGTTGATAATTTTAACACATACTATACATGTTTATTGGTAATGGTTGATCGTAAGGAGTTTTTATCTAGATTCTAGACTATTGAAAATGTTTGTTCACAAATAGCCCTATAGGTTAATCAAAAAATAACCAGCATTTTTCGAGCAAGATCTTGAACATTTGCTAAGTGGTCAGAATCAAGAGAATTGTAAAATGTAGGCCTACACATTTCTTAACGAAGCTGTAAATCTCTTGGATTTGAATTACACTGCAGGCTTATCATATAAAGTTGAAGTTCATTCGTTGATTTCTCTTGAGTAGAAATGGTACATTATACTTCAATAATAATAATAATAATAATAATAATAATAATAATAATAATAATAATATTTTTAGCGGTAATTTTGCTTTTGTAGATAGATAGTTATAGCTTTCGTGCCACATAAAATTATACGTGACGGGCTGAAATTTGCCAGGGGGTGATTTAAAGCGTCTTGCCATTATTTATTTTCCAATACCACAGCCATTCTTCAATGCATTAATGGAATGCTCTAAAGCTGGGAACAAACCAACCTCCACACTGATACAGTTTTGAGGCTTACCGGGAATCGAACCATGGATTCTCATACAGGCTTGACACGTTTCTGGACAGCCATGGAACGAACAGGAGAACTCTTGTGTCTGTAAAAAAACAAGGAAAACCCATAGAATTTCACACACACACACACAAAAACAAACTAAAAGCGCTGGAATATTTGTGAATTTTAGAATTTAACTGCAATATTTAAATAGTGGAAACTTTTTTATTGAATAAAAAAGGAACTAAATAACTAAACATAGCCCGCTTCGGCGGCTGCGTGGTTTAACACGTTACTCTCGCAGTAGACAGAACTTCCGACGACGGGGAGATCTAGGTTCAAACCTCGGTCGGGGTGTACTGAGGAGGGTTTTTACAAAACTGTTTTCTACTCTACCTTCACGCAAATGCGGGTACACATCCTATATATGTAACCTTTCTAATCCCTAAAGCCATTAGCGTAGTTAGTACATCAGCATAAGTATTGGAACGTGTAGTAAGACTCGGTGCTAAAAAAAAACCCACGATCATTCAAACACATTAATATTTAGCCCCGCGTCTTACTACCCGTTCGGGCTATACGCTTTCAAACATAAAAAAAACATACATATTAATCTATCCTCCTCTTTGCCCCTTCCTATCTTCCCTGAAACATTAGGTTAAGTAATGATTACATTTATTCATCAAGCTCAAATCATCCTGTTTTAAACAATAATTACATTTTTGAAAAACATAATAAAATAGTAGTAAGGAACCGATAATTATTATTGATGAAGATAGAATTCAAAGTTGTAAAAATGGAAAAAATTATAGTTATAATAATAGATGGTGACTGATGAGAATTTTTTTTATAAAGATTAATAACAAATTGAATAGGTGATCTATATTATGATATCATTTTATAAAATTTCATTAGACTTTATACATAATGAACATCTAAAAAGTTGATAACACGTTAAAAATGTAAACTTTGAGTAATTTATTGTTGATGATAAGTTAAAATACAATTATATAGACGATGAGATTTAAGTCGTGTACAATGAGACAACTAGGAAAAACATATATAAATATAAGTTAGAAAAACAAAATTGTGTGATTAAAAAATATTATATAAAACTTGAGAAAATATAAGATTAAAATAAATAATCTATGACAAGAGATAGTTGAATTATTTTTATATTTTATTTTTTATTTAGCACCGCGTCTTACTACCCGTTCGGGTTATACGCTTAAGTACTAATTACACTAATGGATTAGTAATTGGGAAGGTTGAATTTAGAGGAAGTGAACCCGCATTTGCGTGAAGGGAGAGTGGAAAACCATTTAGGAAAAACCACCCCCTAGTTCACCCGACCGAGATTCGAACCTCGATCTCCCCGTCCTCAGTGGTCTGACTCAACACGACTGGCGCGTTAGCCAACTACGCCACCGAGGCGGGTTTCTTTCTTTCCTGATCTGTATTTTTAATTCCCTGTCTTTTGTGTGCTGTTGTCAAATTCAGCAAAGATTCTACATGTTTCGACGCATCACCGGCACCATCATCAGGACGGAATAAGATACGTGGTATGAGTCCTCTTAGATGTTATAAGAGTAGAACTGTTCCGCATTTGCGCGGATGGGAAAAAGGAAAGCCATTTAGGAAAAAAAAAACTCTTTCATTACACGGGACTGGGACTCGAATCCCGATCTCCCCATCATCGGCAGTACAGCCTATTGATATGGTTACGCCTTAGACCATGCGGCCACCGAAGCTGGTCTAAAATAATTAAACTAGAAACTTCGTGAAGCGAGTGACCTTTTATTTGAAGATACCCGAAGGACTTAGCTCGCTGTTGCAGTAATCCCCACTCCACCCCGGTGTTGCAGCAATGCCCCCCCGCCATCAGAACACAGTATACCTCTTGGTCCTCTCACCTTTTTCACATGACGCAGTTCGTTACCTCAACTTAGCGCTGCGATAATATTCGACGAGAAACTTAGAGAGAAGGCTTAGCAAACTAGCAACTCTCATCTTGACGAGAAAGTTGGGACGATGTTTCTGAACACATTTTATCTGTTTACATCGCGCCCGTATCGGTGGGCACACGGGCTAGGACGTTATCATAATCTGATCCGCTTCGGCGTTCGATTATTTGTCTAAGAGGCGTCGCTCTCGCGATAGATGGAATTGTCGATAACAAGGAGATTGGGGGCTAAAATCTCGGTTGGGTGTACTGAGGTTTGATTTAAATAGTTTTCCACTTCTCTCTTCACGCAAATGCGGGTACATTTTTACTAGGTCCTATCATCCCATCCATACCCCGATAGTGTAAATACGTGCATAGCCCAGAGGGATCTGTTATATTTATCTCAAACAATCTTTTTAATTTTTAATTATGAACTTTTCAAAATTAAACAGTCCAAATACGTGTTGAAAAATAAAACCTTGTACACGGGAATCAAACCCTAGGACCTATACTCTACTTATATAGCTCAGTGGCAAAGTACCAACGTGCTAATACAAAGTACCCAGGTTTGACTTCCATTTCTAGGTTTCATTTATTTTTCAACATAATATTCGAGTTATGTTTTTATATAATTTTATGGTTAACTTTTTATTTTGTCACCGCGTTTCAATACCTCATTGGGCTGTACGCAAATAAATTAAACAATTCGAACATGTTAGTAATGAGGAAGGTTAATTTTAGAGGAGGTGTACCCGCATTTGCGTGTTGAGAAAAGGGAAAATCAATTAGGGAAAGATTTGGACCATTCCACCACTGACGCGGCTCCCATTAAACTTGAATCAAATATCAATGTCATTATAATGTAGGGAGGGAGATAAAGAGGTTCATCGTTGAGTACGCAAACAAAAAAATCTCTTGTCAAATGTCTTGTTTGGTTTGCAGGTAAGTTAGGAGTGGAAATTTGAATCCTGAGTGTACTTTTATTGGGTTTTTTTTACTAGCGCCAATGAGAGCACACTTTATCTATATTCTACCTTACTCCTCCATGACCTATTGATATAAATATGCGAATAGATCTAAAATTGCAAAAAAAAAAATTTTTTTTTAATTAAAGATCAAACTATTTTTTTTATTACCACTATTCCAATCTTTTAATCCACCTCGTTCTCCGACTAATTTCCTCTTTGCACGTAACTGTGGATTCAAACATTCGCTGATGAGACAAGAACAGAGCGGGAATGTGAAGAGCTCTAAACGAATCACAAGATTTCAGCCTCGTCGGCGTTGTCCGCTCGGCACGACTCTAAATAACTTCAGATTTTCTTTTTATGCGTGATGACATCAACTTGAGACACCCAATCAGAATTCAAAACCAACTTACTTAATCAATGCGCATGCGCCTACAAAGCGAGATACTAGCAGACAACTGCAGCTACTGTTGTCAAATGATTTGAAACAGCTCGATAAGAGCCCTTGGCCCTGTCGAGTGCAAGTCTAAACCCTATTTTGTGGTATGGTGGACCGGAGGGTGAAAGGCACGTCGTGGCTTCACAACCAATCAAAGTATCCTTCCGCGCTAACAAGAACAGATGGATCACGGAAACTGCAGATGGCGCTAGCTTCAGGACAGGTCTTGCGGAAAAATCATACGTATGGAAATATCAGTTTTCTCGAGAACGAGTGAAATGTTTATGTTAATATTTTCAACACCTCTTCTAAGATAATGTATCACTGTTTATTATTGTTACAGTTTCTTATTTTTTGTTATGAAGCCGGAAGTTTTCTATTGAAAAATTTCAATTTTATCGATATTTGATCACTGTTAAAATTATAGAGGAGATGGGTATACCAAAAGTATAACTTAATCAACATGCTTCTATTCTCGAACAAACCATTTCCTAAAAGAAAATGGCAAAACAATAAAAATTCTTGAAGATAGCCGTTTATTCCCATGGTTCTGCATTTCTACGCCAAATGAAAACGGCCAATCGCCTTTAATGAAAAGTACTTGTTTTGTTTATATTTGTTTCACGACACATAAAAATAATAATTAGAAAGCATCCATCTTGAAACTAACCCTAAATATGGTTTCCATTGAGCTGGAAAACAGGGAAATGTCAGGGAATCTGATGAAATTTCTTGATGTTTTTTCCGTATCTACTGAAATAACACGCAACTTTTACTAACAATAGTCAAAATCACCTTTTTATTCCGTTTAATGTATACCACGGATCTGTCTAAACACTTGTTGAGTATATTAATATCAATTTTCAAGGTCACCGTGTGATTTTCGAGTCGCCTTTCCATCCCTCTAGCGCGTGTCTTTAGCCAAAGTTGAGTCATGGTTATGCGCATGCGTGAGGGTTTGATTATGTTATAGGAAGAATACACTAAAAAGAATGTTTCACAACAATTTTAAACTTTACTAGTTTAAGGCAATCTTTTAATGTCTTGATATGGTGGTCTAAAATGAGTGAAAAGAGAACCATTTTGGATGGATCACTTGAAGGAAAGAAGAAAATTCTGTTTGTTAAAGGAGGAGGCAGAGGATGGGGCGCATTGGTGGTCTAAGTTCACTGACAAAAGGAATGGATCTGTCGTAAGACAGAACACATAATAATAATAATATCTCACTGAAACCTAGCTAACTATCCAATAGCCCATTGCTTTAGGTTGATACCCCTTCATAGAGTGAAGATATTTCAGAATGTTTGTGTATCTAAAAATATTATTACACTAAGTTACGATATAAATTAAATAATTTCAGTAATATACTTAATATTTGAATACAGGTTGTTCGGAAACTCATTGCTCAAACTGCACATATAGCTTGTTTGAACCAAAAATAATTTAAAATCCTTATAAACTTACATCCGGAAAACTAATTTTGTTCAAAGTTTCGGCGTATAGCTCCAGGATAGCAAAGCTGTCAAGCATGAGTGTACAGAAAGTTGCATAGGAGCTAGGTGCACGGCACTGCATATGTAATAATGGCAAGCACTTTCTGTGATGTAGGACCGTAAATGATGACTCTCAGAACGTATTCTCATTTCTAGATGGACTGGTGTGATGTTTACTATTAATTGTGGTATGTTTTGGTGCCGTGCTCCAAGATGTTGAGGTCTATAGTGCAGCGTGCCTAACTCTTATGCAACCTGTTGTACATGCGTGCATAGCTTTGCTCTCCAGGCGCTGTACTCCGAAACTTTGAACACAATTTAATGGTATTAGCATAGCTTTCCAGCTGTAAGTGTGTGTAGGGATTTTGTATTACTTTTGGTTCAAACAAACTATAAGTCTTATGTGCAGTTAGGGCTATGAGTTTCCGAACATCCTGTATATAGGCTGGAAAAACATATTGGCTCTGAAAAACCTGGAAAAGTAAGGTAATTTTATATTATAGTTTGGCTGATAGCCCTTCTAAGAATCTTTTTATCCGCTAGAAAATAAAACACGTTGGTAATCAGCTGTTTTTAGTTTGTGTTGCAAAGCACTATGGGTCAACTTGCTGCGAAATTCGAGCAGATTCTGCGCTCTCTTTTTTTTTTTTCCGGCAAACGCGTGAATCAAGCTTAATGGCCCCCGAGTCGCGCACGTGTTTAAGATTCAGTGTCGCGCTGACAGGGTCAATAACTCTACCCCTCATCAGCTCTGACAGGGAAGGAATACGACCCGGTCATATCCCTGAGACATCTTTATCCCTCCCTGTGCACGTACACACCGTTAGACTCCGAGAGTAATTACATCCACTCCCTCTGTGGCCATCAAGGGAACCTCTTTCATATAGCAACCAAGGAGGTGAAGAATGAAACCTCTTCCATATAGAAACCAAGGAGGTAAAGAATGAAAACTCTTCCATATAGAAACCAAGGAGGTAAAGAATGAAACCTCTTCCATATAGAAACCAAGGAGGTAAAGAATGAAACCTCTTCCATATAGAAACCAAGGAGGTAAAGAATGAAACCTCTTCCATATAGAAACCAAGGAGGTAAAGAATGAAACCTCTTCCATATAGAAACCAAGAAGGTAAAGAATGAAACCTCTTCCATATAGAAACCAAGGAGGTAAAGAATGAAACCTCTTCCATATATAAACCATGGAGGTAAAGAATGAAACCTCTTCCATATAGAAACCAAGGAGGTAAAGAATAAAGCCTCTTCCATATAGAAACCAAGGACGTAAAGGATTAATTAAACCTCTTCCATATAGAAACCAAGGAGGGAAAGGATTAATTAAACCTCTTCCACAAAGAAACCAAGGGGGTAAAGAATGAAGTCTCTTTTATATAGAAAACAAGGAGGTAAGGATTAATTAAACCTCTTCCACAAAGAAACCAAGGGGTTAAAGAATCAAACCTCTTTTATATAGAAAACAAGGAGGTAAAGAATGAAACCTCTTCCATATAGAAACCAAGGAGGTAAAGAATGAAACCTCTTTTATATAGAAACAAAGAAGGTAAAGATTAATTAAACCTCTTACATCTCTAAACAAAGGAGGTTAGTGATAAAACTTTTTTAAATTAGACTTAGACCTCATTTTGCCGTGAACCATATTTTGAAATAATAAACCATTTGTCAAATAACAAGGGATTTTCTGAACGTATGCAACGTGCTTCAGAGTTTTTATTATTTTTGATATTGATTCTAAAAGCCTCTTCTTGTGTTTACACGACTATATCATCAACTTATTAGTCTAAAAAAAATTATGACTTCTGGGCATTTCGCACTTATATCCTCTTGATAACTTATCTCCTAATTTCACCAATCTAGAGTCGACCATTTCTATTTCAACAAAGATAATTTCCCCTTTTCAGCCCTTGTCTCAAAATCTTGCCGTCTTACCTTTCTCTCCCTCCCCTTCCTTTTCCCGTATTCAATTGTTTTCCCACAGAGATATTGCGAATATTGTTCGTCTCATAGTTTCTATAGCTCGTTCCAAGGAGAAATGTGAGGTTAAGAAGAAACTAAATGATCAAATTATAGACCAAGAACCTGAGTGTGTACGAAAAGGCAGGAAAAAATAGCTATAAAACGAAAACAATATTATTTAAAAGCTCGTCTCCCACAGCCGATGAACCAGAATGTTAAATAAAAGATTACGCTCTAGCCAAAAATCGCATCTAAGTACATTCTTCACTTTACAACAGTAAAATTGAAATCAATCAAGTACTTTACGGACGTTGAACGCTTTAATCTACCAAGTGGCACTATTTACTGGACGTGTTACGCGCTAACCTAACAAGTGGCTCTATTTTATGGACGTGCTACGCGCTAACCTCACAAGTGGCTCTATTTTATGGACGTGCTACGCGCTAACCTCACAAGTGGCTCTATTTTATGGACGTGTAACGCGCTAATCTCCCAAGTGGCACTATTTTGTGGACGTGGCATGCGCTAACCTCGCTAGTGGCACTATTTTATGAACATTTACCTCACTAAGCTCCCAAGTGGCAATATTTTCTGGACGTGTTACGCGCTAACCTCACAATTGGCAATATTTTCTCGACGTGCTACGTGCTAACCTCACAAGTGACAATATTTACTGGACGTGTTACGCGCTAACCTCACAAGTGGCGATTTTTTTTTATGGTTAAGGCAATTGCTAAGAAAAATACTTCATAAATCAAAGCCATTGATTTCCAGGAACAAATGTTAGAGTGAGTGTTAATACTCGTCATTAGAAGAGGGTGCTATCAACAAATAAACAAGAAAGCTCGCAAGGTAATCTGTTCCTTTTTTCTACCTCTACGCTCTCTTTCTACTCTGTACATTGACGTTTAAGTGTGATTGTAAGTTGAGTGCTTAGATTAGACAAGCAGAGATGCTACCCGCTTCACAGAATAACTTTCTACTCAGCAAGTAGGCGACGTCTTTAAACATTTCCCATAAGGCTATAAATATGCGGCCGTTGAGGAACTTTAGCGCACACTAGGTGACGCTTATTCGCTTCTTATACGTGATCCCCCAGTAATTACCTCTTGATGCTCTGAAACAAACCTGAACCCCTGCAACAAGTGGGGGGAGCCAATAAACAGAACAAGTGACACCATCTCCTGGAGAGATAATTCCCTCCTCCACAAAGGAACTCGACGCTCATCACCCGATAGGAACAAACCAGCTTCATTCTTGTGGGGGGTATTCAATTTAC
The DNA here is from genome assembly GCA_902155825.1 of Timema genevievae. Lineage (NCBI taxonomy): Eukaryota > Metazoa > Arthropoda > Insecta > Phasmatodea > Timematidae > Timema > Timema genevievae. The sequence continues at coordinate 211,851 of CABFWO010000538.1, read as the reverse complement.
ACCGGGCTAAATATCTCATTCAAAACTTTTTTTTATATATACATAAAAGGGGTAGATGGAATTATGAGCAGGGGGAAGACTGAGGCATATTCTTGCAATTATATACCATGCGTACACTCTGTCTCCATCAAATACAGACCTTCAACGCAATAGGTAAATTTGCATTGAAAGTCTTGCAAAAAAAAAAGTAACATGGATTTTTTCTCCAAGACTGATCCTGGTTAGCCATTGACTCTGTATCGGGGCGCAATCAACATTTTTCTTTAGGTGTAACGTCATTTTAACTCACTGCACATGCGTAGACTTTTATTACCAGAAAGCAGCGCATATGTGGCCACTTCCCTTAGGTTAAGCTCAACCAATAGTTTTATATTGCCATGACGTCTTTAAAGGCGGGAGGTGTTATGGCTTCCAGCAGTGACACATCCAGGGTGACAAATGGTGTAATTCTTCTCACCCCCCCCCCCTTCCCTGTGACCTCAAATTAACTTTTAATTACTTGCCAGCAAAGGATCACTCCTAATAATTTTTAGGCGCATCAATTTTTCTTGTACCGTTTTTATGTAGAGGGTCCTTAAACTTTCCTTCGGGTCGGAGGGAAAAGCCCTTTATGTTTTCAACTACTACCCTCTCTGCCCCCCACCACCGACACAAATAAGGGCTCCACCAACACTATATTTTCTCTTCGAGTTAAACACTATAAGTGTCCTGTTTTGTGGGGAAAATACTATGGTAAGTCTACCATTACACACATTAAAAGTGCCCCAAAAATTACAAATAGGGGAAAAGGACTGAAGAAATAGATTTGATACATTTTATCTAAACTAAGACCACTTACATTATTGAAATCGCTGCTCTTAGCTACCATAAAA
>CABFWO010000538.1:172868-209440 GCA_902155825.1 Timema genevievae | reverse complement strand
CCCCCCCGTAGGCTTGATTTTTCAGGATGGCTTGTGGAAGGGGTTAGATCACAGTCAAGGTAATTGTGTAGGTTCGAAATAATACCTATGCTTACGAATGTTGGTTTAATAGAAGTTACTAAAAGATATTACAAAATGTGATGTTGGATGAAATATAAAGAAATAAAGAGACTGGACGCCCGCGCTCGTGGAAGAATTGGCTTAACTCGTGGAAACTTAGACCGATGGAAGTGACTGACACTGCTCTTGACCCGTACAGAACTCGATCTCGAGACCCTGGGCTCGACGGATGCCCTCTAAGTACAAGTGTTACTGATGACCAGTGATAGTGTACGGCGTCGGGCAGCGTGACTGCCTGCGATGTCGATGGAATTCTGACAGCCTTGATGCCAAAAAATAAAAGTCTTTTATACCTCGCTATGTCCCCTTTCCTTGCCAACTAGTTTAACATTGTTATGAATTCTCAGTGTTCTCTTTTATCTCTTTAGTCCGTGCGTCCACTCGATTTATGTGAATCAAAACAACATTCAAACATTGCTCAGTGGTTATGACACTTTTTAATCCCTAAAACCATTAGCGTAATTAGTACATAAGCGTATAACCCGAACGGTTAGTAGTAATACGCGGTGCTTAATAAATAAAAAACATACGGATAGCCCTACTAGGGAAACAAAAAAAAAATCGGTGCTAAACGTAGGCGTACTACTATTAATACCTATAAGAGGGATGCATGGTCTCTACAAAATTGTTAAATTTTGAAGGATGTTAAATGTTTCTGTTTATTTATCTTAGCATTGTTAATTTTGATTAAATAAAATCAAGTAAGCACAAAAATGATCTTTCAAAAAAAAAGTTAAAATTAACACAAAATTCGCATGAACATCCTTAAATTATATGAGAATCCTCCTACCTAAAGTCATATTTTCATAGAAAGGGCCTTATCTGACAGCTAGAAAATATACTAGATCTTGTTTCACGTATTTATACGTCAACTCATGTTATTTGCGGCTGTCACTTTTTATAGATATATTATCAATACCTTGATTCACACGTTTGCTGAAAGTTGAGATCAGAATCTGTTCTGGTGTCGCAGCAATTCACAGGCTGACCCATAATGCTCTGCAACATAATCTTAAAACAGATGGTTATCAATATATTTAATTTTCTAGTGAATAAAAAGATTTCTTAGATTGTTATCACGATGGATGTTTTTGAGTTATTACGTTGTGTAGAGAAACAAATCAACACGGAATGAAAAAAAAACACTTTTTGCCAAGCGAGTTATTTCAAATAATGTCTTAACAGTAACACAGATGTCTGCCTGTATCTCGCTTTGTTGATTTTAAATTGGATTGGATTCTCCACGCAGATCTTATGGAGAAGCTCGGACAAAGCTGATATTGCCTCTTCTACGGCATAATGGGTAATGGCAGTTGGCGCCGGTTTATGTGCTTGTCACGTGATCACATTTCAGTTCAGCTCTTGTTTTTTCGGTGAACTTGTGAATCTACAGTAAAAATATAGTAAAATAATATTAATTTTATCCCTCCTTAAAAGCGTGTTTTTATTTTCATAGAAGGCCCGTCTTTTGAAAATTGGAGTATATCTCACTGTCATGACTTGTGTTTGGTTTGCAGGTTCCCCAGAGAGCAACAGACCCTGCCCAACCATTTCTACTTTACGGATTTCGAGAGGCACACGGCAGAGATTGCTGCCTTCCATCTTGACAGGTGATCAACGCTTTCCTTCTTCTTGACTTTTTTACCAGATACCTACCACGTATTAGTTTAAACAGCGTAAAGCACTTCCTTCCCCCAAATATTAAACATTATATATATATAATACTTTTACTAACCAAACTGTTTTCTTTTGTACCCTGTTCTCATCACAAGACATTGTTAGAATAAACATAACTCGCATATTACGGTGGGCAGGACATGCAGCGATAATGGAAGATTCTAGAACCGTGTTCAGGGTATTGAATGGTAAACCCAATGGAAAGAGACCACTGGCAAGACCTAGACGCAGCTGGGGGCTTAATATTAGAATTGACCTTAAAGAGATAGGGTGTAACTAGGGGGACTGGATATAACTAGCTCAAGATAAGGATAAGGTGTAATGAGGTGGACTGGATAAAACTAGCTCAAGATAAGGAATGGGTATATTGAGGTGGACTGGATAGAACTAGCTCAAGATAGAGATAAGGTGTAATGAGGTGGACTGGATAGAACTAGCTCAAGATAGGTATAGGGTTAATGAAGTTGACTGGATAAAACTAGCTCAAGATAGAGATAGGGTGTAATGAGGTGGACTGGATAGAACTAGCTCAAAATAAGGATAGGGTGTAATGAGGTGGACTGGATAGAACTAGCTCACGATAGAGATAGGGTGTAATGAGGTGGACTGGTGGACTGGATAAAGATAAGGTGCAATGAGGTGGACTGGTGGACTGGATAGGGATATGGTGTAATGAGGTGGACTGGATAGAATTAACTCAAGATAGAGATAGGTAGCGTACTTTTACAAGTGCGGCAATGAACTTCAAGCTCCTAATGTCATGGAACCAGTAAGGATCAAAATCACAATTTATGCTCGAGGTTTCGCCATGTAACACCTAAATATAAAATTTAAACGATATTGATCGAACCGGTTTTGACGTTAGTCCCAGTTAGACAGACAGACAGGCAGAGACATACTGTACATGATGGACCAAGGGCGGATCCGATGGAGGGGTAGTTAGTTTTAAAGCTTTTCAAGTGTAAATATATTTTATTGATAAGGATATTAATCAATAATGATTTGGTTAGTAATAAGATTGCGAGTTTATAAAATAAAAAAGTTATTAATAAAAATAGGGGTTGTAAGAAAAAACATGATTATTTTATTAAATTTGTAAATTATATATATAGCAATAAAATTAATAAATATATACAATACGTAGACCTAAAATGTTTTAGAATTAATAGAAAAATTATGTATTTAAATACAAATACTTGGCTATCATATGATGTTCGGTGGTCTAATTACTGCAAAAGTTTAGTTTCAAACAACAAATTTTACTACTATAAAGCCACATGGCTGACTCACTCACTCACCCACACACCCTGACATTAATTTTTACCCACTTACAGATGAGCTAGAAACTTGAAATTTGGCAAACTTATAGCTTTTTGCCTGTAATCGACGGGAAAATTGCAAAAAGTTTAAAAAAAAAGTTGTTGCGGACCTTTCTTTGGAGGTCTCTTGTGGCTAAACGGTAAGACCTATAAAAAAAACTTATTGCACCAGCAGCTACGAATTTGGCGAAATCCACAAGTTTGATCCTATTACTTTTTGTCGTATCTCCATCGTTTATACCTTAGATAAAGCTAGATTTTTTGATTTTAGGTAAATTTTGCACATTTTCCACACATTTTTAAAATTTTCTGGCACACTTATGGGACAGCTAGTATCATAAAATTTGCCAGGCATATTGGCACATCTAATTTACATAAGAATGCCAAATTTGATGATTCTAGCTGCCCTACAAGTATGAATAAACTAAAATAATGTGTGAAAAATACAATACAATACCGGTAACTTTAAGTTGTTACGTTCAAAACAACGCTGGAATTACATTAGTTTACATCCACTTGCAAAGAAAACTCACTGGGAGTTTGGGGGCGGAGCCCCCAACGAGCAAAGCGAGTTTGAATCTACGATTGCTACCGTTTTCGAAATGGTTAACAGCCCCTTGTTCACATCCACCGGAATATCAAGATGGAGATTAAAGTATTGCATGACCTTGAAAGCCATTCCTCCGTCTTATTTCCTATGTCAGTCATGCTTTACATAATTAATTAGGTTATAGTTTTCAATAGGTTTGAATATTTTTGAATCGGGAAGAGAGAAAGGGGGGAGGATCACCACAATCGCTCCCCCTTCCCCCCCTCCCCCACCGCTGTTTCCGGCACTTGAATAATTTTAAGACTCCAAAGATCCACTTTCTTGTGTTCTTGGTCAGCATCCATCTTAATCTTTAGGTAAAAAAAAACTTTCCCGATTACTATATTTATATGGGAAATTAAAAAAATTGATAGAGAATTTAAAACTAAAATAAATAAATACCAATATCTGGTATTTAGCTCTAAAGTGATCCCCTTCGGTGGCCACATGGTCTAAGGCGTCACTTTCACAATATACTGTCAATGGCGGGGAGAACGTGGTTCGATCCCTGTCGGGTGCGCTGATGGTAGTTTCCCACTCTATCTCTCCACGTGGATGTTGGTACACTTCCTCTAAATTCAACCTTACTCGTCCCTATCCCACTAACGTAATTAGTATATAAGCGTATAGACCGAGCGGGTAGTAAGACGTGGTGCTAAAAACAAAATTCTAAAGTGACATTCGCCAGTGAAGGAAATGGCTCATCTGTACTCGGGGACTCGAGTAACACACCTGTAAATGGTATCGACGCTCCAGACATGGGTGGCTCAGTATCGCGCATGCGCAGTCCACGCAGGTATTTTATCCAGTCTAGTTTGTGGAGCCTCTTGACCGTTTATTCTCATTTTCTGTATCTCGCCTCGCCACTGCTGGCCGGACATTATATCCGCCCAGATGTGGTCAACCGCTTATACAAGTGACTCTGGTTCGATTCCGGGTAGCGCTATAGAAGATATTAAATATTTCTGGCTATTGTTATTAACTAAGGAAATAAGAAAATTCTGGTAGCTGAAGGAGGAGGCAGAGTACAGGGCGCATTGGCGGTCTAAGCTCACTGACAAAAAGAATGGACCCGTCGTAAGACAGAACACCTAATAATAATTGCCATTAGTCTGATTTGCTGGTGATGGGAAGGTTGGGGCTTAAATCCTGGCTGAGTGTACATAAGGTGTTTTCCCTCCCAATATTTTCTCACTCTCCCTCCACGCAATAACCTCAGATTTCTAGACTAAAGCCGCTACTTGTTTATTCCAGTAGATCTTTATTTGGCCTCACGAAGCTGAGGCCTGAGTTTGACCTTGTCCCAGACCCACTGCTTCGCTATCTGGAGGCGCCGGGGATCGAGCCCTGGACCTCTGGATCTGCAGCCAGTGACTCTGACCTCTGGACCACAGAGGTGGTTCAACTTTAGTTAAAGTTAAAATATAACTTAAAAAAAAGACGTTGTTTAAGGCGTGTTGCCACTGACAAACTTGTTTTAGTAAATTAATTATATCAACACTGGCTTCGGTGGCCGCATTGTCTAAGGCGCTACTCTCGCAGTAGACTAGATTGCTGGGTTTACTCATGATGTTTTTTTCCAAAGCGATTTTCCCACTCTCCCTCCAAGCAAATTGGGGTACACTTCCTATAAATATAACCTTCTTCAACCATAAAACCATTAGTCTAATTAGTACCTAAGTGTATAACCCGAACGGGCAGTAAAATGGGGTGATAAAAAATAAATATATTAATTTAGTTTTGTTCTTTTTTGTGATTGCTTTATCAAGACAATGTCTTCATAATTGTACTCGAGGTATTTTTTCGAGATTTTTACGAATTTCGAATCTCTCGACAACAACAAGGCTTGAGGATTCAAGCCTCCCCCCTCTAATGATACCTATTTACACGTAACATCGGAATATTACATCATCTAAGAGTCTAAAATATATATTCCTTTTTACGGTGTAGACGACGATTCCGTTAAAAGACAAGAGGTCGTTAACATAAATCGTTTCTTTTCTTCCAATAGGACAACGCTTTAGATTACGTGTGTTGAAAAAAAAAGTTACACTTTTTTTTTCCCTTGCAAATCTTAAATCTTCCCTACAAGTTTGAAAAGACGTGGAATCTCCTTTTGACTACAAAAGGGCTCGAAATGTAAATTACAACTTTAAAAACTTTAACTCTTTTTTTTTTATCTTTCTTTCTCTGTACAAATTATGTCTTGCGATAAGAGCAACATTTATATAAATTGACCCCTGCCCTTAACTCTCCCCCCCTCCCTACTATCTTTTAAAAATATATTTGTTAAGGCCTTTGTGTGTGCCTTCCAAAAAGTTTGGACAATTTTTCTTCCGATTCGAAAGTTTTACCTTGCAAGTTTTGATAAATACAAGAATACAAGTATTAGCGGGTGTACAAGAGGTAGCATGGAGACGATGCCTATACCAGGATTTTGATAAGTTCGTTCTAGATGGTCTTATTTCTTACCAGAATTATAGTATATAGTACAATTTTGGTAGGATAAAAGTCCTTTCAAAATGGTACTAGGATGTCCGTTCTATAAGACCTTTTATCTTATCAAAATACTACTGTACAGTAGGATTCTGGTACGAAATAAGGGCCTCCCCTTCCTACCAAAATCAGGGTGTATATATATATATATNAAACTGAATCAGTTTGGATAAATAAATAACTATGCATTTTTACTACATAGTAAAATATTTAATTTCACATGTACAAGTGTAAGCGAGTGTAGGAAGGCTCAATTTGTGGATATATATATATATATATATATATATATATATATATATATATATATCAACCCCTGCATCCCCTTGTCGAGCTGGTGACGCGTTAATTCCCATCATCTTCTTTATTTCACTCTTGGTTCTCTTTCCGTGTGCGATTATAAATGGCATCATTTCAAGTTGAGCTATTTATTATAATTTTGAGCTAATAATTATAAAAAGTATCTTAGGTGCTAGTGTTGATTGAAGCGTAAGGGGTAGTATAAGGAATAATGTAGTTTGAAAAGCATGATTTGATTTCCGTTGGCAGCCACTTTAGTAGACATTGATGTGTTATTTTATTATTATACTATTAGGAAAGTTTACATGTTTTTTTATACGCATGGTATTTTCAAATATAAAAATTGAGTGTGCACTCTGAACAAACTATTCCCATATGTTTTATTGGACCAATTCCGCAGAATTTAACGGGGCTTCTTCTCTTTGTCTTCTCCAGAGAAATACGATCCGTTGAAAGGGTATTAGGTGGCTATAAGCTCCCAGGAGGTGATCTAGATTTAAGAGTGTTGGGGACGGCATGCCTTGCCGGTTGATCGATGGCGCAGACCGCCACGACCATTTTGGGGGCGTCCCCGCCTGTGCGCGGTGAGGGATCCCCTGGGGAAGACGACGTCTGGCACAGAGCTTACTGCTGACCGTGTTCTTCTCCATCGGGGAAAGTGGCTCCCACTTGGTGTATCTGAAACTATTGGAACTCCTAAGAGCTCTTGGGCCGTTCGGGGAGTCATCTTTCTTGTACGAATTTTGTAAATCTTGGGAGCGATTCATCTACATGACGTCAGTGGGTATAACTAGCCACGGCATCTCTTTTTTAGTTTTCATGAGTAGAATTCTGTCTTTGTCATAAGATATTAAACAACGTCTTTTAGATAGATTCGTATTCAGATACTAAACAAACACGTTTCAAGAGTTAAATTCTGTTTTAGGGTTTCAAGAGCTTAATTCTATTTTTGCCTTCAGTTATTAAACAACAAGGTTTCAAAAACTAAATTTGGTTTTGGCCTTGAGATATCAAACAATAAGTTTTTAAGAGCTGGATTCTGTTTTCCTATTCTGATACTAAAGAACAAGTTTTCAAGAACTAAATTTTGTTTTTGCTTTCACATATCAAACAACAGGATTTCGAGAGCTGAATTTTATTCTTGTCTTCAGATATTAAACAACCAGACTTCAAAAGATAAATTCTCTTTTTGCTTTCAGATACTAAACAATAAGTTTTCAATAGCTGAATTATATTCTCATATTCATATACAAAAACAACAAGGTTTCAAGTGCTGAATTCTGTTCTCGTATTCATATACTAAACCATAAGTTTTCAAGAGCTGATTTCTATTCTCATATTCATATACTAAACAACAAGGTTTCAAGTGCTGAATTCTGTTCTCATATTCATATACTAAACAACAAAGTTTCAAGTGCTGAATTCTGTTCTCATATTCATATACTAAATAACAAGGTTTCAAGTGCTGAATTCTGTTCTCGTATTCATATACTAAACAATAAGTTTTCAATAGCTGAATTCTGTTCTCGTCTTCAGATACTAAGCGATCAGGTTTCAAGAGCTGAATTCTGTTCTCGTCTTCAGATACTAAGCGATCAGGCTTCAAGAGCTGAATTCCGTTCTCGTCTTCAGATACTAAGCGATCAGGTTTCAAGAGCTGAATTCCGTTCTCGTCTTCAGATACTAAGCGATCAGGTTTCAATAGCTGAATTCCGTTCTCGTCTTCAAATACTAAGCGATCATGTTTCAAGAGCTGAAATGTTTTCTCGTCATCAGTTATCAAACTGCTCCTCCCTTCCTTACTGCGCTCTAATATAACTTCTCGCCCCTCTGTTCTTGTCTTCTTGAGATTTCATAAAACAACGATTCAAGGTTTATTCTCTATTCTCATGTTCACGCTATGAAACATTAACGTCACGAAACGTTTATTATCAACATTAGAATATAACATTATGTATTTATTTTCACTTTTGTCCGGGTTGATAATTGCTAATAATAAGTATTTCAGAAATACACCGTTTCTCTTACCTTATTTCACTTGATGTCCTAGCCGGTATTCGAAACTTGGCCGATAGGTTGGAAGACCTGATTGATTCAGTATGCCAAAGACAGATTCCAGCCTAACTAATAGTTTTTCCACGTATTTTTCCATATTTCCTAGTTAACGCTGATTTAATTTCTTTAAAATTAGCACTCCTTTTCCTATACCCTTAAGAGTATATAGTTTGTCATCAGCAGGTTGCAATATACCTTACGATTATAAATTACTAGTTGATTTACCGACTTTGCTTGGGATAAATTATTTTAGTTTAATGACTGTACGTGGAATTAAACTTTAAAGCTAGTGCCTTTAATCCCTGCACTGCCAATTACTTTTTTTGCTTCGGACTCGGTTTTTAATTAACTAAACAAAGAAGCTAATAACAATTTTAAAATTCTTGCTTTGAGGTGGGCACGTTCGTAGTTCGTACACTAGAGCTATTAATTTTTAAAATGCCAAACCTCTGCTTGGGGTAGACATCGAGTAGTGCTCATGACAGACAAACTATACTTCATTTTATTAATACAGGTATTCAACTCTTAAAATATAACCAGACATTTTCGCCTCTGCTCTGATAGTTTTCTAATATTGCTTCTCTTATATCTATAGTGGGATTGTGGTAGAAAATATATTTAGAATATACAACCCTTTTTTAAAATCATCATTGATAACACCCGCTTCTGGGGTCGCATATTCTAAGCCCTGAGGCATCACTCTCGCAATAGACTGAACTGCCGATGACTGAGAGATCATGGTTCTAACTCTGATCGGGTGTTTTTTTCCCAAACAGTTTTCCAGTCTCTCTACGCAAATGCGGGCACACTTACTACACATTCCTCTACGCTCCATATTTATAACACATTAATCATAATAGTATCCGCATTCCCTTGCAGGAATAGTGAAAAACCATTCATGGAAATTAACCTCTATAAACCCCGGCCGACATTCGAACCTTGACCTCTTCTTTACTGACAAACCAAACAGGATTTTACGCCTATGTCCGCGTGTCCACTCGTGTGGGCCTGAGGAAAATTGAACCTTTATTTAAAATATGTATATGATATTGACTTAATGAAATGGATTCAAGTTTACAATATAAAAAAAATTCGCTTAAAAATTATGAAGATAAAATTATTTCAAAAATATTTATAGTTTTCCAACCGAAGTTTAATCTAGTCTTGATGATTCCAGCATTATTTTTTTTATTGGAAATCTTTGTCTTCCGTTAAATCCGTTCCCTATCTTCAATTCCTTCCCCCCCCCCTCTCTCCCCGCCTCCCCCTCTCATCCTTCCCTTACTCCGCACTATTTCTCACCCCTCTGTTTGCTAGAAGCCCACATTAACCCCTATCTGACCACCCTTAATTTCACCACTCTCTCTCCATGATCTATCAAACTTTCTCCACCGCCTCCTCCTACTACAAGAAAAACTTTATATTATTTGTTCTGCCTTCTCTTTTCTTCTAAAATAAAAAATCGCCAACCCTATTCACTACTTTTCTTTCTCCCTACGACTTTGTCCTCGCTATGTTGAGACTTAAGAGCAATAGAGGCCTAAATGCGATCGAATTTTGAAGTCCACTGAGATTTTTTTATAATTTGTTTTGTTGTGGAGTGACTTCACTAGTTGAAATAAAAAGTATTTTCTTAACACCACTTGAATGAGGAAACGAACAGAGATTTTGAATAATAATATTATCCTCAAACTTTACTACCAACATTGTGGCTACGGACAGGGAAAACCTGAAAAAGTCAGGGAATTTTTTGATTTCATGGAAAACAAGGGAATGTCAGGGAATGTATTCAAAAATAGGGAAAAGTCAGGGAATATAATTACTTGACTAGCTCTGCACATAAACATTTAAACAAAAGTGAGAAATTTCTTTTTTCTATGCTAACAAAATGCATTGGATATTTATAGCATTATGCTAACATGAGATGGTTGTACAGGGTTTGTTTTATAACACATTTACACAAATAATACCTAAAACATTAAACATTTAAAAAATGACTTTAAAAAAAGGATTATCTTTAGTAGCTGTTAGGATTGATTTCGAAAATAGATTATAATCATTGTAATAAACGAAAAAAATGGCCCCCTATGACTTAGCTAGAAAAACTGCAAAAAGTTTGTCAGAATTTTTTTAAACTGTTTCCTGGAAAACCAGAAAAAAAGTCAGTGAGTTTTAAAAGTAAATGTTTTGTAACCACCCTCTTTCAATCACCTGCCATCATTTAGCACCACGGCGAGAAAAGTTACAAAACTCGAGAGAAAAAAAATCAGCTATTTTGAGTGAATACCACAGAGAGATGCATCAAGCTGGTATCCACCTCAAATAAAAACGTCACATCTGTAATTCCAAATCTGACCGTCAGATGGTAGGTGCGTCACTTTTCTCATGGTTCGATTTAGCACTCATTTCATTAAGAGATCAGTGTTACTTCAGAGTTGAAGCACTGAAGTCTATGTTTGTTGGAGAAGAAAAATGACATATTTTGACGTAACTAAAGTTAAAAGAGTCACAAATAAGAAAAAATAAATGAGCACTGAGAAATGTCGCAGACGTTTAGAAATACCGGATTATTTATGAAGTGGTTTGAACATTTTTAACATTGTTTTCAACAAAATGTAGGCGAAATTTCTTGTTAGTTAAAAAGTTTAAATTATAAGTTTAAAGGGTTTTAAAAAAAAGTGTGATATCTTACATAAAAATCCTACTAAACAATCTCATATTATCTTACAATTTTCTGTTTTGATCCTATCAAAACGTAACTTTATTTGATAGAGGAAAGATACATTATAGGTTCACAACTTCTTGCTTTCTAGTGAAAGTGATATTTTGTCAATATTGCCTACTCTTATTTAATTTTTTTAAACGTTGTAAAGAAAATACCTATATTTATGGCGATTCTGTTCTATTTACACTACGTATGAATATATGTTTGCGCACTGATAGAGTCGGTTGGTGTTTTTGTTATTTTTCAAGTCGCCCAAGGCGGACAACTCCGATGATGCTGAAATCTTGTGATTGGCTTAGAGCTCGTCACGTGCTTACGTTTTGGTTTTTCTATGGGTTTCCGGCAGACGTGTATAGTCTCAGTTCCTCTTCGGTTAGATGCAGTTGCTGGGATACCCGCTTCGTTTGCCGTGGGGTCTAAAGAGCTACCCTCGTGTTAGACTAGAGTGCTAAAGACGGGGAAATTGAAGTTCGATCCCGGTCTGGTGCACTTAGGGTGGGTTTTCCCTAATTTGTTTTCCCCTTCTCCCTCCAAGCAAATTCGGGTACACTTCCTCTAAATTAATCCTTCATTACTAATATACTAGTGTAATTAGTACATAATCAGATAAACCGAACGGGTAGTAAGATGGGGTGCTAAAAAAAGTTGGCTGTGATGAGGATTTTTTATGAAGGGGTGGTTTTGAAGGGGGTGCTGTAGTTCAACAAGGGTTGAGACCCTTTATCTTTAATCTTTGTCCTTACACTCATCCGGGTTATTTGCATATTTACAATAATCTAGGTAGGAATGAGGAAGGTAGAATTGAGAGGACGTGTACCCGTATTTTCTTTTAGGAAAGTGAGGAAAATACTATCTATAGTTTTAAAAATATCCTCAGCATTCTCAGTCGGTGGATTCTAACACCGACCTGGCTCCCGTCAACGTCATACCAGACAAGATGATACTGACGCCTTGGTGCACCGGTGCGGGTGGGCTCTTGTTAGCGTGGGGAGAAAAAAAAGAGATCTTCCTCGTTACGTGACGTAAGTCGCCCACTTCTAGGCCGCCATTATTTCATCTAGTTTGATTAGTTGCGTTTCTCCGGATAGTTGGCGACCGCATTGATGGGTCAAGTTGGGTCTTCTCGTCCGCCAGGGGCCCCCCTCAGGGGGTATCCACCCTTTCATCTTGAGTGGTGGAATATCTAGGAAAAACCACCTTCATTACAGTAGACTGGGGTTCGAACCCCGATCTCCTCATTACCGGAAGCAATCTAGTCTATTGTGAGAGTGACGCCTTAGACCATTCGGCCACCAAAACTAGTTAATTTTTTTAGAAAGTGATAGAAATAAAATAACTAAATTTAAGATAGTAATAAAATAAAATGACTCGTTTTTTCCCTCTGTGACTTTAGTAATACCAGCAGTACTAGTGAATTCTGTAGGTACCAAGTGTAAATAATATACCTACACTGGCATTCCCCACTGGTGCCTATACTTAGTTTTACTTACTTTATAATCCATACCATTATTTTTTATGAATTGACATTTGGAGCACTTTTTAGAAAATACAATATTTTTTTACATTCAATATTGAAAAAATTTTACTTTAATGTCATTTCATAGATATTGATAATATCTATCAAAAGTGTCGGCAGCAGTTTATATGACTTGGCGAATGAATACTTGAAAGTAGATAGAGTAGCTTTTTTTTATCGAAAGTAGATAGAGTAGCTTTATGTAGGCCTACATTCGTAGGAAAGTTGGATGTATAATTAGTCTTTTAAGACGAATCGGCTAAGTAAAATCCAGCTCGAAACTACGTTTTTCCGATCCATTGATTGGCTGCACTTTAATTGCCTTCAGCCATCCTAATCCATTGGTACCTTCCTCCCTCCCCTTACACACACCCCTCTCCTTCTTCGTGTTATCTATCACGCTGTGGCTGAGTGCAGAGCTTAAAATATCTCGTTCTTATCCAAGGGGATCTATAATATAATTACACTCACCTGTGGACTCGCGGTCTAAATGTCAAGCTCATCTTGTCTGGTTTTGCCTGTGACGTGGAGGGGTGGGGTTTGAATCCTGGCACGGGTTCACTGAGGGTGTTAAAATAAATTGTTTTCCACTATACCTCCACATAAATGCGGGTACACTTCCTCTAAATTCAACCTTCCTCAACTCCTACTCATCTCGTCTGGTTTTCCCTGTGATGGGGAGGGTCGTGGTTCGAAGCTTGGCCGGGCTTACTGAGGATATTTTTTTTCTAAATGGTTTTCCACTCTCTCTCCTCGTAAATTCAGGTACAATTCCTCTAAGTTTACCCTTCCTTATCTCTAACAGAATAGCGTAGCTAGTACACATGCGTATAACCCAAACAGACAAGTGAGACGTGGTGTCAATATAATAATAATAATAATAATAATAATAATAATAATAATAATAATAATAAAGAAAATGTAATTTCAATACAACCAATTGGGATTCGAACCCCGATCTCTTCACCACTGTTAAACCAGACGAGGAAAAACTTACTCCTTTATTCCACGTACCCATGGATGTGTAACACTCCTGGCATGATAATGTATTTAGAAAATAAATCCAAAGGAGTTTTACCAACATGGGTGCCGAGTTCCTCCACGACAAAGGTCCCGGGCTCTATTCTCATGTCCAGGTGTCATTTTTCAATCTATGAGATTATGATTGAGATACGGATCATTTCCGTAATTATAATCATATACATACCCCAACCTTCGCCTGTCATTATACTTAATTATTATAGTGTTGATTTTTTCCCATCTAAAGAAATGTTTTGTTGTTTAATTTTACAAACCTCCTAAAATGTATTCGCGTACCCGCAGGTTGAATACCTTTGATCTAGACTTTCGTAACCACTCGACCAAGAAGATCGGTTTAATAAAGACGTGATCGTGAGATAAAATGAGAGAAAGCCAACGTTTTGTCGCGCCCGATATGTTTTATTTTACCACGGGCTTATCTCCTTGCCCTTGACAAAAAAAAACTAGAAGGGAGAGTTTTGGGGTTTTTCTTTCGGTTGTCTTCGCCTGAGGGGGTTGGTCACGTCTCGTGCCAACAAAAATACCCCCCTCCCCTTTCCCTTATCACTCTCTCTCAAGAACCCTCTCTCAATCGAAACCACCCTCCTGTGTAACACATCTGGCAATCTGGGGAAAAAAAGGAAGAAAAACTGCCAGTTGCCACACTGCCAGCTTATTTGGGTTACAAACCTTTATCATTTTCTTTACCCCCCCCGCTACCTCCCCCAAATATTTTTTCTTCTTTTTTCCCTTGCGATAGCACACCGCGAAAAAATATACACCTCACCTCATTTTTTCTTCATCTTTTTTGCACCCGATTCTATGTTTATTCCCTTACGTTTGTTTATCCATCTATCCATCTCTGTCATTCTCTTGTTCTATCTTAAACACACACAACACACTCAAACTGTATAACCGTACACTCGGCTGATGTTTACATACTGAATTCAGTAAAAGTCGACTGTTACCGTCTGTACGACCAACTATCATAGTGACTATTATCAAAAAACTTAGTGAGCAACCCCCTTCGATGGCCCCATGGTCTAAGACGTCCCTCTCGCCATAGACTAGACTGCTGATTACGGGGGAGATTGGGGTTCGTTTACTGAGTTTTTTTTTACCAAATAGATTTCCACCCTCCACGCAAATGTGGGTACACTTTCTCTAAAATTCAACTATCACTAAAAGGGCCTACCAACTTTGACGGAAAGGTATCCTTATAGGGTTCTTTTACACACCACAATCGACATGTGACCGACGATTTTACTTCCCCTCCGAAGGAAGTTGTGCTACGGATTTTTATCGGCTGAGTTTGAATCCATGAACATCGGGTCCTGAAGCGAGAACCTTAAACCAAAACCACCGAGGTTGACTTTTTATTGTTTTCAGCATTAATTGCTACCAAAAAGAATGAAATGCAATTGCCATGTAATGTGCGTCGTATATTTCGTGATTCGCTACAATTTTCTCTACAGAATTAAGAATCTCATATTTTTAGCGCCGCGTCTTACTACCCGTTCGGGTTATACACTTATGTATTAATTACGTTACTGATTTTAGTGATTAGAAAGTTATATATAGGGTAAGTGTACCTGAATTTGCTTTGAGACATAGTGGAAAACCATTTTTGGAATAACCACCCTCAGTACACCCGACCGAGATTTGAAACTCGATATTATTGTCTTCGGTGGTCTAATCCACTGTGATAGTAGCGCCTTAAACCATGCGGCCACCGAAGCGGATAGCTAAGAAGTAAAATATAGCCTACGCGTATGGGGTACAACATTAGTATGGATATGGTCTGGCTTATTCTGGGTAATGGCCAGACCTGAAGCAAAAGTGGGGGGAAGGTGGCGGGTTTGACCATTTCGATCACACGAAATGGCGTAGATATTCATCTTGTACGAAAAACTCACTGAACGCCGCCAATTATTTCTAAGCCCCAGCAGCCAAGTGTGGCTTATTAAGTTCCCGGGGGGAGCTGGCTGGCAGTGGGAGAACAAACAGGGGAAGAGAACACTACAAATTATAATACAATTTGTGTTGTGACCCACTTATTAAATGACATCAATCTATTCACAAAGATCCATTCTACGCTCCTATACCAGTGTGTTGTGACCTATTAAATGACATAATTCTATTCACAAAGATACATTCTACGCTCCTATAACAGTGTGTTGTGACCCTCCTATTAAATGACATCATTCTACTCACAAAGATCCATTCTACGCTCTTATACCAGTGTGATGTGACCCTCCTATTAAATGACATTATTCTATTCACAAAGATCCATTCTACGCTCCTATACCAGTGTGTTGTGACCCTCCTATTAAATGACATCATTCTATTCCCAAAGATCTATTCTACGCTCCTATAACAGTGTGTTGTGACTATTAAATGACATCATTCTATTCACAAAGATCCATTCTACGCTCCTATACCAGTGTGTTGTGACTATTAAATGGCATCATTCTATTCACAAAGATCCATCCTATAACAGTTACCTTTCTTTTTCCGAACATTTTGCTCTTAATAATCAACATGAATATTTATTTGGTTTTTTAATTTTAAGAGTAGAAAATGTCAACTTTTAAACTATTTTTACAAATCTATATATGTATAGGGTGATAGAAAATAGTTTTGTATTCATTCCATTAAATACCAAACTCGTGTACTGTTAAAGGTTTTGTCAGTATTCAACCTAAGTTAAACATCTTATTGGCGCTATATCAGCTACCAAGGCAGCCCCCTTGAGCCAATCTCTTTGGCTGGACTGCTCGCTCGCTACACGATTCAACCATCTTTTATGGACTGAAAACACGCGGTACAGATATTTTAGTTTGACAGTAAAAAATTGTTCCTATAGGTGTCTATTAACCTTCAAATATATACCGATCAAAAAATAAAAATACTATCTTCATATTAGGTATTTCCGGCTTCACTTCAGCCTTTATTTTCCAAGGACCTTTTTTTTACCTCATATTTTACTTTTTCAGATTTACTTCAGCCTATATCCTACAAGTACCTTTTCCCCCTCTCATATTTGGTCTTACCAGCTTTACTTAAGACTTTAACCTCCTTGAAACTTTTCTGCAACCTCCAAGGGACTTTCCTGCTTCACTATTATCAATCTATCTCTATTCCATTTCTAGAACCTCCGTGGACTTAACTCCCCCCGGAGAAAATTCTCCAACTTTCCGCTACACAAACACGGAAAAAACAAACTAGTAAGGCTCAAAAGAGGAAAATGTTGAAATATATTTTATTTTTTAAAGATTTTTAAACGGTTCCGCCCCCTTTTCCCTCCACATCAATCACATGCTTTGGAACTTTTTTTTTGTATTGTCGTAGTGGCCTTTCGCGTTTCACCTCTATTTCCTTCCGGTCAGGCTCGGGCCGTGTGTATTGTTGGTCGAGATTCGAGGCTTGTCCGGGGATATCAATTTTTGGTCGTTGACATATCACCCCCTACCCCCTTCTAGTCAAGTCCTTCCGTCGTGTTTTGACGTGACGGGAATGGTATTGAGAGGTTGGAATTTTCTATTATTATTTTATTGTTTGGCAGAATGGGTTTACCGAGTGTTTTTTTCCCTCTCCTCCCCCCTCACTCCCTTCGCTTGTTCTTTACAGAATATTTATGATTGCTCTTTTGTCAAGAAATGGCCACTTCAAGGTAAACTCGAAGCTTTTTTTTAACAAATATATTTTATAATACCTAAAAAAAGAGGGGGTAGTTCATGTTGGCACTTTCTAAACACAAACATATCAGCCCACGGCATACAAATTACGGTTTGATTTTCATAGGAAGCCCGTTATTTGTTACTATGATTTTTTTTACGACTATTACTGTTTCCATCCTGTGGCCTGCGTCATTTTTTTAAGCCACATATTTTCCACTACCGGCTTGCTAGGCCTGTCGTAGCTTCATATGCCTTATAACCTGACTTAAGACTAGAACAGACACAACATCCAGTCCCCAGCCCCATCAATGTGAAAGAATAAACCCATATTTCACCAATGATAACTTTTTCGTCCATGCCGGGAATCGAACCCGGGACCTTTAGCTCAGTAGACAGACACGCTAACGACTGAACTAAGGTGTCGGGTCGTTTCTAAAATGTCGGACATAGCCATATTACAACTGTACATACATTGCAAGTTAGTTTAATTAGTAATGTAAAGATAAATTATACAGTGATGCATAATAAAGTGTTATTGGGGGCTTTTGATAACTTTTTAGATTAACTCTATTGCCAAACCGGATATGACTGACCCCTTTGCCCGCACGACCACCGAGTCGGGTCACTGCGAGCTCTACAAGTTGGATCTAGTGCGCATGCGTGTAGTTGAACAAAGAACTGATCGCTATATTCTAATTATCAACCACGTCGTTAGGCTAGCTGATTATTCTAATCTGTTTGATCGAGCTAGAGTAAAAATAGTCTAAACAATAACACTAAGTTATTTTATTGATTTTGAAATAGTAATTTTGTAAGTGTTTTCTTTAATATTCTACAACTTAGGCCACTTGGTTTATTCACAAAAATGGCCAGTAGGAATCTTCCTGCCAGGATGTAGACTATAAATGTTTTTACTCGTAAGAGGAAGAGAAGTGTCATCAACTAATAAACAAGAGGCCTCAAAGGGGAGGGGGGAGGACTGCTCATTTTCTCCCCTCTCTTTCGTATATTAGTGTCTCTAGGTGTGATAGTTCATAAAGTGCCTAGGTGCGTGAGGTTAGATTGCAACCCGCTGTAAAAGATGGCTTCAAATCCACCAAGGAATAAGAATACTTCGCGTCTGGACTACATCGCTCATAGTTCAGTTTGTGGATAGATCAGCCAGTACTAATGTACTGTTACCCAGGGTACTCCCGAATGTACTAATCGTAAATACTTTCCGTGGAGGCTCTTTCAAAGACTGCCAAACCCTGGTGACAGTTGGAGTGATTCCCCTTTCAGGAAAAATACCAAAGGTACAAGCCGGGAATCGAACCCGGGACCACTAGGCTCATACTGACACTGGCACTGACATCACGAGGCCGGCTATCCACCAAGTAGGCGAAGTCGTTAAATACCTCAACTATAAAAAAGAGTGTCCACGGCTGTAACCCTTAGCATTGCGTGTGCCCCGCAGGCTGCTGGGTTTCCGGCGGGCCATGCCCGTGACGGGACGGATCCTCAACATGACCACGGAGCTGTACGCCCTGGCCGAGGTGGGATCTCCTCAAGACGTTCTTCGTGTCCCCGTCCAACAACTTGTGCTTCCACGGCAAGTGTTCTTACTATTGCGACACGGCGCACGCCATCTGCGGGAACCCTGACACCCTAGAGGGGTCGTTCGCCGCCTTCCTTCCCGCCAAGGAGCTGGCGGCACGCAAGGTGTGGAGGCACCCTTGGAGGAGGTCCTACCACAAGAGGCGCAAGGCACAGTGGGAGCAAGGTACGTGCAGTGAACTAGTCTTAAGGTGTTTGTTTGTCCCTGCATCTTACTTCCCACTCGTGTCTTACGCAATTTGTACACCGTCTTCGGTGGCCGCGTGGTCTAACGCGCCACTCTAACAGCAGACTAGACCGTCGAGGTTCGAATCTCGGTCAGGTGTACTTAGAGTGGTACCTACAAAAATTGTTTTCCACTGTCCTTCCGCGCAAATGCGGGTACATTTTATATAAATATAACCTTCCTAATCCCTAAAAATCATTAGAGTAACAAGTACATAAGCGTATAGCCCGAATGGGTGGTAAGAGGTGGTGCTAAACAAAATATACGTCAATGAGTTAAGGATTAGTACAAAATTTAAAGGAATTTTCCCGCATTGGCATATGGAGAGAAAAATCACCTTAATTATACCCGACTGAGGTTAGAACTCCAATCTTCCCGTCATTGCCAGTCCCAGTCTCTTAACTAGAGAGACGCTTTAAACCATCCGACCATTGAAGCGGGCTTGTCTTAAGTTGCCACCCGCTCCGGTTAGACACACGGGGGGGCGGGGATGCTTTAGTTTCGTATTGTGTGTGTTTACAAGGGAGGATCGAATCATATGTCGAGTTGTACCAAAGGTTTTTTTTATCTTAAATGGTTTAAATAATTGTCACTTTGCGAAAATGCGGACGCATTTCATCCCTCGTCTCTACTCCTCCATTTGTGTAAAATGTGTTGGTTGCCCAGTGGAAAAGAGGGTGGGGAGAACTTTAGTAGTTTATTCACACGTGTCTTAAGTTTATCCACCGTTCCGCCTGTTAGGTATACTTCCCAATATGGCTACTCAGTCAGTTGTATTGCCTAGAGTTTAGGAGACAATGTATAGTCCAATAATTTTCATAGGAAGGGTCTTCTTATTACTGTTATTTCAGAGGTATTGATAATATCTATCAAACGTGACCGCTGAAGGTCACATGACTTGACGTATGAATACGTGAAAGTAGATCTAGTAACTTTTTTTTCTAGCTGTCTGACACAGTTCATTCACTATAAAATTGTGGTATTGTTTATATGTTCCTATGAAAAAAAAACACCTCGCGTTTACCTACCTCTGTATTTTTGTAAGCTTGATTTTGTAAGCTTCTACTCAACTTCTTTTTCCACCCCCAGAAAAGGTCCAAGGTAGGATTAATCAGCCCTTATACACCTTTCTGAGCCGGACTTCTCAAGTATTGGGAGATTTGGTTCAGCTGCGTGGGTTCTTTTTTACGACGGCTATCAGGAGGTCGAGAGGGGGGTGTAGTGAGGAAAGGGGGGTGGAGGGCACTGCTTTACGACCATTTCCACGGTCACGCCGCGGTGCGCTGGACCACTAAGTGCTTTGGAGGAGAATGGAGAGGTAAGAACTCCCCCAGAAGCAGGTTACAGCTCGAAACTAGGGGGGAGGGTGAGTCCCATCTTAGTTCGCTTGGGATACAAAAAGTACTCTTCAACCGTGGTTCTTGTAACTTTTTTTTTTATTGCGCGCACATGGCAGGGGTCGAGTGGTTAGGGAGGCTAACAACTGGTCTAGATTTGATCCCAGTCTTTGTTAAAAAAATTGTTAAGCCTAAATGCCTTCAACTCCAAATGTAGTGAGCTCCGAATCACATTTACTAACCTTAGTTACGCTGCAGGTCTTTGTTTACGTCCACCACGGATTACTGGTCATCCTGTATATTCGTATTTAAATCTGCCAATAGAGGATCGAGGTAAAGTATTAGAGTAAACTTACCAGCTTTTGAGTGACGGGAGAGTGGTAAACCATTTAGGGGGTGGGTAGGCCTACGTCATAACCTACCCCTGCGTTTGTTACTTTGATGTTTACTTGTTTGCGCCCGCCTGACGCAAGAGAATGCGTCTTACTAATTGGATCATCCGCAGTTTACACTCATTTAAAGATCTAGACGGTGAGATTATAGGGAAATGTCTTGGCATTTGCCGCGGAAGAGGGCGGGAAATATCACCCACACAGTGCCAGGACACGAATCGAACCCGAGGTCTCTAAATCAGAGCCGCGTTCACTCAAATATTGCCCACACCGATGACCAGATAGTGTAAGACGTCAGGCTCACAATATGCTATATTGACACTGATGAGGCGAAGGTCGGGGTTTGATTCTCAATATTTATTATTATTAGCACCGCGTCTTACTACCCGTTCGGGTTGTACGCACTTACGCTAATGTGCAATGGTAGGGTGATTGTGAGATGAAATAAAGGACTTACAGTTTAACGTGGGATCCGAACCACGATGGGGGCCTGGAATTTCACGCACTCACAAGTTGTGATTAATACACATCTTATCAGAGGTGAAGGAAGGGTTTGGCAATCAGATAAATTTGTGCCAGGACCGAGGATTGACCCCCGGACCCCCAGCGCAGAAGTTTGACACCTTACCCCTAGACCGCCAGGTCACCCTCAGCCGGGTACACTGAGGGTGGTTATCCATATGTGATTCAAACTGAATATTTTTTTCCATTCTCTCTCCACACTAATCTGGTGCACGTCCTTTTAAACACACCTTAATTCTTAGTCCTTAGATGACGCTATAAATAAACTTGGGGCTCAACATAATAATGTTGACAGGTAAAGTTAGCTGATGAATATAATTATATAAAGTACAGTCTAATTTTGATAGGAAGGACCATATCTGACAGCTAGAAAAGCTACTATTGTAGATTTACTTTAATATATTCATACGTCAAGACGTCTGATCTGCAGCTGTCACTTTTGATATTTATTATCAATATTTATAAAATAACCCTCATAATATAGTAATATGTCATCAAAGTTGGCCACAAATAAATATGTTCGTGTTTTCTAAAAGTTTCTTTATATCAAAATACTGCTGTGGAAAACCTTTTATCAATTTATGCTGATTTGCAGTTACTTTTTAAACTTTCCTATGCCGATCCTACTATTTTATACTTTCATATGCCGATCCCACTATGTACCCTGATTTGGTTAGTACTGGAAGGCCTTATTTCGTACCAGAATTCTATCATATGATAGTATTTTGGTAAGATAAACGGCCTTCCTACATCAGTGGTGTTCTCATACCGTGAGTGAAAAATAGTTTTCTTTTTCTCTTCTTTTCCGAATCCCCCCCACCTAATTCTTTTTGACCTTTAAAAAAAATTGTTTTTGTTTCTCTCTCTTGCATCTCTTCCATATCAGTTGGCCACTTCTCAATGCTCCTTGGACACTAATTCAATGGTACGATCAATCGGCGAACTATTTTTAGAGAAACAAGTTGGAGATATTTTTTTTAACTCCTTGTTTTTGAGATAAAAGTCACGATGATGTTGAATTTTTTTTCTAGTGAGCCCTCATCTTTCCATCCAACATTTATTCTTTCTTTGTGTTTGATTTTATCGTTAAAAAAATTTGGCTTTTCTTTACAAAAAAAATATAGAAAATAAATTGAAAAAATATCTTAGCTTTTTTAAAAATATTTTTCGTGTTTCTTTCAACGTGTGAGATATAATTAAGGTGACATAGACAAGAATATATAGTAGAACTGTGGAAGGAAGGCACCCACAGAGCTGCTCACACATTATAAGGCGTCAGTCTTGCAAAAGAATGGATGGCCAGTGAGTGATAGGGAGGTCGAAAGCTGAATCTGGAATATCAGCTCGTCGCATTAAAGAGGGGCTAATTTTACCACTGTGGTTTACCCATTACTATTTCCACGCAAATGCGGATGAACTTCTCCTATAATTCAACTTTACTCATCCCTAACACACTATCGTAATTAATATATGTGTATAACCCCCGAAGCGATGGATACAAAAAATAATAAAACTTTTTGAATTTTTGTTTTGTGTAAAAAAAAGTGGGGATGGAGTTTCTCTCACCTTTCTCCTCTCCCCCTACTCTTTTCATACACATATATATATATATATACAAACATACATATATAGATACATGTATACATGCATACATTCACATAGATACATACATACCCATACATACACATATATACATACATATAGTTATGCATAAATACAGTAGCCTCATGGCTTCTTTGGTGCTGACTGACAGTTCACAGCTGACTTCTGACAGTCAACAATTAGATATATACCTAAATGTTGACTCTCAGAAGTGACAGCTGCTAAACACATGTTTTTTGCAGATCATATGCTTCGGCGTAGGGATACATAATTTTGTCTGGTAGCTTTTCAAAGCCGTCAGCTGTCAGCTGTGAGGTGTCAGTCAGCACCAAAGAAGCCATGGGGCTACTATACATACAAATAGCTATAAATACATACATACATACATATATAAATATATACATACATACAAACATACATACCTAATCATGCCGTTCCCTAACGGGGTCGGCAAGTAACTATGAATATAGCTCAAAAAACTACATCTCCTAGCTTAATCCATCCTCACTAACTTTCTCCACACATCCCTATCCTTGCATACTACCTTCGCTTCAACAACATCCTTACACCGAGTCATACATGCTCTTGTATTCTTAAAACTCTTAATGTTTCTCTTTTTACACACATTCGTCTGCAACATTTTGTCACGTCTTACATTGCCTACCCCTTTCTTTTGATCCACACACTCTACCTTCATATATTTGCATCGTCGCTCAATCCACAATCATCTTCTCAACATGACCAAACCGCACTCCTTCAGCACTTTCACTCTCTTGGTTAAATAAAGACCCAAAATGGACCCTTGTGATTGACATTAAACTTATGTTTATTTTATACCTGGTAAAGCAGTTTCTCGGTTCACTTTCAAACTTTCCTTCCTTGTTACCACCTAAGGGGGAGGAATTATCGTCCTGTCTTTCTGACAAGACTTGGAAGGAAGTTGCGACATTTAAATAAATGTTTGAAAAGATTTAAAAAAAAAAAAAGAAAGACATTAAACTTCTGCATGCTATTGTGACCTGTACCTGTAGTCAACACGGTCTTAGACGTCAGTCTCACTATATAGGTGTTTACCTGTGATCGAGGAGGTCGTGGTTTGAATTCCTAAAAGGGTTTCCTGGGGGATCTTGGTTTTAACCGGCCCCTGTTCATATTGAGTACTTTGCGTGTTTTAGAAAGATGCATTCTACGCTCCTATACCAGTGTGTTGTGACTATTAAATGACATTATTCTATTCACAAAGATCCATTCTACGCTCCTATAACAGTGTGTTGTGACCCTCCTATTAAATGACATCATTCTATTCCCAGAGATCCATTCTACGCTCCTATAACAGTGTGTTGTGACCCTCCTATTAAATGACAACATTCTATTCACAAAGATCCATTCTACGCTCTTATAACAGTTATCTTTCGTTTCCCGAGAATTTAGCTTTTAATGATCAACAGAAATATTTGGATTGTTATACTTTTCAGAGGAAAAATGTCAAATTTTAAACTATGTTTACAATTCTATATATTTATAGGGTCATAGAACATAGTTTTGTGTTCATTTCATTAAACAGCTAACTCGTGTATTGAGGTTTTGTCAATATTTAACCTAAGCGCAACTTCTGATTGGTAATATGTCAGCTACCTAGGCAGCACCCTTAATATATTACCTTCGTTTGATGAAAAATGTGTTTTTGTAGCAGATTAAATTAGAGCATTTGGCTTCTACTTTGTGTAAATTTACTTTGCTGTTGTTGTGTTGTTGGACCCAGTGCAAATGTTTACGAAACCTGATGAAATGTTATGCTGAAACATCCCCGCCGCCGTTGGAGGAAACCCAAATTACAGTTTGTTTGTTCTTTTGGTTTCCTTTCGTGTTTTTTTTTTACCATCTCACTTTTTTTTCTAGTGCAACTATAAAGGAGAGTTTTAAATTAGAGACTAGGAGAAATATTATTTCCTCTAGGAAATAACTAGCCTGGGAGGGAGGTAAGGGGGGAAAAAGGTTGACCGGTCAAAGGTAGGGTCAGTAACTATCACGCTTTACTATAGCTATAAACTTCCGGTCGTTCTCCACGTCTTACCACCCGTCTAGTACGAAACTCAAGTTGGCCCGCCGCATTGCTGATTTTTTAATTTATTTTTTTGTCCAATGGTTTTGAGCTCGAACATGAACATGTGGGCTGTAAATTAAGTTATTTTAAAGCAGCGTTTTTCAAACTGGGCTTCCGCCAGCTATCTAAAGGTAGGATTCCCTCGTCGTGACTCGCGTCTGCGACCGCAGACGTGGGCTACAGTGTTTCCCTAGGTGCGTCTCTTGGCCGCCAATCGGGGGTAATTTTATGTGCAGTACAGATCGTTCCTCATTTATCAGAGTTTTTTACTTGTGTTTTATTTAATGTTCCGTGTTATTTTATTATTTTGGAATAGTGTGGATAAAAAATACTAACTTGATCGACCAACTATTCCTGAGATCTATTTCCATGTGCTGTCCTTCACACGTTAGTCCCGATACACTGGCGAAGATAGGTCAAAAATTTAAGGGTGCTTTGCCACCTCTTCAATGAAATTTTCGTCCTCTTCTGTGGATAAATCTTGGACTATTTTCAAAACCAGCCCAATCAAACACAAAACTAAATACAACTCTACTAAAACTCAAGCAAACGCGATGTAGAGACGCTGGACACGCACTCTGGTCGCCAGTCGCAGTCGCCTCGATAGAAGTGACCACACAACAAACCATGGAAACCGGTCGCTAGTCGCAGTCGCCTCGAAAGAAGTTACCACATAACAAACCATGTAAATCGGTCGCTGGTCGCACGTCGCAGTCGCCTTGAAAGAAGTGACCACATAACAAACCATGTAAACCGGTCGCTGGTCGCACGTCGCAGTCGCCTTGAAAGAAGTGACCACATAACAAACCATGGAAACCGGTTGCTGGTCGCACGTCGCAGTCGCGAGACGCGCCGAGGAAATCCTACCTGGCTCCGCGAAGAAATTTAAAAATATTATTTATTTGTTTTTCACAATATAAAATAGCATCAGTAATTTAGGATTGCCATTTTTTTCAACTCTGAATAAAAAAAGGACATTAGCCAAAGGCCTAGCCAGAACATGTGATGTTTTTCTCCCGTTTGTTTTATACTTTTAATACGTATAAAATTTAAATGTATTTAATGAATGTTCATTATATTAGTGTTATAAATACTATTAGGGTTCCAGCATGTATTTTTTTTCTAGTGCAAGGTCTATTTTGGTCTGAAAAGTTTGAGAGCCTCTTGTCTGGAGGATATTAAGACGAACCAACTTGAGTTCTCCTGACTAGGTTCCATCCCAGTCAGAGAAAACTTGGAAAAGTCAGGGAATTTAAAACTACTCAGAAAATCAGGTAATTTTTGGGTAATTTTTGGAAAATTCTATATTTGTCTAGCTGGGGAAGAGAAAATGATGCAATCTTATCCAAACACTCGTTTTATCAAAGTCAATGTATATTTATTTTTTAGTTCATTTTTACCCAAATATTCATAAAAAAAATCGAGTATTATGATTTATTTTTTTCGTCTTTATAAATCTCATTATGGGTTTTGTTCAGGGAAATTCGGATTTCTAAATCAGGGAATTTTCTTTATGAGATTTTGTGTGATATATTGCTTGAACTCAAGTTTTCCCTTCACAATTAAGGAGGCCGCCTCGGTAAGCGATAAATTGCCTCTCAGACGTTCAGCTCAAACGCAATATTTAACTCTACGATGCCTTATTTTAAAATATGGTTCACACCAAAATAAAGTCGAAATATTCCAATAGAACTCTTTTTCCTTACCTACCCCATAGTTTGAGTTTTATTAATATAACAAAATGTGTTAAAGTGGGACACTAGCTCATTTTCAACGACTTTTTAATCATATTTGTGGAGAAATGATACTTGGCTTGATGAAAAAGGGCTCTAGAGTTAACCTTCCTCCAAAAAATACAGTTTTTGAGATCACAACAGAACATTTTAAGATATTTGAGAAATAGCAGCTTGCTTTTCTCTTTATCTTGAGATAATAATTTTCGTATTTTTCTTTCCCCTCTTTCTTATTGATATAATAAAGGGTGTTTTTAGGTAAAGGGCGAAAAAGAGTATAATTTTCCCCAACTAGAGAAGTAGTTTCAGAAAACAACAGACCATGGTATTTTAAGCCGTTTGGCCTGACAGCGATTGATACTTTCTCGCTGACCTAGGTGGCCGCCTTAAAGGTTCTTGAGTCTAAAAGACCTGCAGAATAAGACAGCACACATGCTCATTTTCTGGAACATGAGCACAAACGATTGGACAAAAAACAAAAACTATTGGTGATGTGACAGGCCAGCTAGAGTTGACCTCCGCATATTAACGCTGATGGGTTGAGAAGAAGTAAGGGAGAATTCATAAGAAATATACCCTCATTCCTTTGTAGGAAGAGTGGTAAACTGTTTAGAGGAAAAAACACTACCTATCACACCCAGCTGCGAACCTCTATTTTTCCGTCACCAACAAATAAGACAAGACGAGACAGACTCCTTTGTCTTTATGCCTCAACGATACGGCTTAAGACAACTATAATTCGCTTGGAGAGAGAGAGAGAAAATCATGGTAAAACCCTCCTCCTGTTCAGTTGGTTTGGAAGTCTAGCTCGTAACGTTGGGCACGCGGGTAAAGACGTCAGTTTATTCTTATCGGTGATGGAAAGGTCGCTGTTTGAATCCCGATTGTAGGTACTGAAGTGGACTTTTCTTAAATAGACCTGTTTACTCTTCCTACACACAAATTTGGATAGATTTCCTCTAAATTCTACCCTCCTCATCCCTATCTCATCAGTTTGAATGTACGGATGACCCGGACGAGACGTGACGCAATTTTTTTTTTTAAATTCATACTATTTTATCTCTCGCTGTAATCGAACCCGGGTCTCTCTAGACCTGCAGCTGGCCGCAAGAGACTGGACCTTTTTTTCCCCCACCAATTTTATATTCTTAAGAAACGTGCGATTCAGTCCGAGCGAATTGGTAAAGACCCGGCCCTGAATTTAACCAGAACTAAAATATTCAGTTGGTGGTTCGCGGGAGGGGGACCGGGGTGAGGGGGGGCTTTCTATTGTTCCGCGTGGGCATTCAATACCATAGAGCAGGGAAGGAAAAACGTCACAATTCCATATTTTCTGTCCCAAAATGAGAGAACACTTCTGTGCCCCATCTAGTCATAGACAGATAATAAAACAGACCGGATCAGAAATGTTTCGATAATCCACAGTTTATGTTAGGTTTTTTAACTCGACGTCTGAGCCATCAGGGAGATCACAATCAGGGGCAAAAATCACTGTTAATCTTAGAGCTAGAATTTTGATCGCGATTTCAAACCAAATATATATTTATCAATCTATCAAATTGTTTCTGATGTAGCCCCAAGTACGGACAGATAATCATGGAGACAGTCAGAAAATATATATATATATATATTTTTAGTTTTGTGTAAATTTTAACCTCAAGATTTACCGTAATCTTGAGGTTGAAGATTTTTAAGACTGTTTTAGAGGAGATGTAACCGCATTCGTCTTAAAGCAGAGAATGGTTAACCATTTTGGACGCAAATAAACACCTTGTTGAAACCCTGTCGGGATTTAAACCCGAACTTCCCTCCCTGTCACCGGCAAACAAGAGACTGACGCCTTAACCCACTTGTCTCTCGCTGGTATGGATCGCTCGAATGTTGAGACGTCACAAGCCTCTCTGGGCCAGTTTCACTTTAAAACTACAGGGTGTCTAACAGTCATAAAAAAAAAGGTCATGAAATTAGTTTTCAGGTCATACATTTTTATGAACCGAATTCAATGTGTAGATAAAAATAGTATATATTTTTTACAGTGTGCTTAAAATTAGCTTAAATTTACAACCCAGCCAAAAATGAGAAAATTTTAGAAATCATAAAATTGATGAAATTTTCAGTCTGAGAAAATAAATAGCTAGTGATTTTTTTTATTTTTTTTTGCCCTTTAGGAAGTTTTATTGGTGGCTAATGGTATCTTATGTGTGACATAACTTTCTACTTTCTCCCCTCTGCTTTCCATCATCATCATTCTGACGTATCATCCCACCATCTGGGGCTAATGGAATTCGCCTTAATGGTTTCCCCACCTCAGAAATGAATTCCTCCACACGCCAGGATAGCAGAGGTCAGATAAGGTCGAATGGCCAGAGCATTAGCTTCACTCAACCCCACTTTCTACTTTCTTTCTTGACTTAAAAAAAATTAATTCTGTCTTATCATTTGTATTTTTTTGGGTCATAAATATTGATGTATAGGTAATGAAAAAGTAATTATATCTGGTCTACATAATTCGATATACACCTTGAATTTTTACCCGGGTCTTGGTGGACATAGTAAGTTTATCCTCTATAAACTCTTGATTCTTATGCTGTGGTAGGGTAGGGTGGGGTGGGGGTAATGAGAGGCACCCAATATCAGGTAAACAGCGCTTTGTAGGTATTCGACACTTCTTTGTGAACTCAGTGGGGAACCTCAAAAAAATACTCTCCAGTTTGATAAAAATAACTTTGGGACTAGAATTGGACGGAAAGACAAGGAAGCCAACAAAAAAATGCTAGTGATAACTTATTACTTTAATTAATAATCTTATTCTATTCATCTTACATCGCTGATTTAAACGAGAATATTCAAGAGGACATGATGAGAAGGGATTATAAGCACATTATTATTTGTTTGTAAGTTTAAGGGGAGATGAAAGACAGCAGAAGTTAAGAGCGTTACCTATCTGTGACGTCACGGCAAGTCAAGATAGTATTTAAGTTTTATTCTGAAACAAACGCCATAAATTATTCAATAATTCTAAAAATAATCTCACATCATCACAACACTATTTTATTTATCTGGATTTTTTTTTGTGAATGTATTTTCTTAAAAATTGTCTAGAGCTCAGGTTATATTTTGGTTTATTCATGGAAATGGCCAGTAGGGATCTTCTCTGACCGTCCAGACACAAAAAGTAGAGTGAGTGTGTATGTATACTCGTCAGCGTAATCTAAAGACCTCTATGAATGAAATGTTACTTTTCTTCCCTTTATTTCTATTTGGTAGATTGGTGTTTGAAGTATGGTGCTTAGAGTGCTTAGGTACGTCAAGTTAAGTTGCAACCCACGTTGTAAAACAGCTTCGAATTCACAGAGTCGGCAACGAAGTTAAAAAAAAGTTGTGTATCATGATGCTACAGTTTTACCTTTGTCCTCACCGCCCAACCCCTTTCTTCCCTTGCTTATAATCTTCTCCGACCGAGCAAGCACACAATTGCAGGTGAATAAACACAAAACGAACACAGGAATAAACGAGGGAAGAAACCGAAGCGGGAAATATAATGTCATCACTTTGGTAAAGTGTTGTGGAGGTAGTTTAAGGAGTGCTTGCAGTCTCCCATGTTCAGTTTATGGAGTGCTTTGCAGTCTCCCGTGTTCAGTTTATGGAGTGCTTTGCTGTCTCCCATGTTCAGTTTAAGGAGTGCTTTGCAGTCTCCCATGTTCAGTTTATGGAGTGCTTTGCAGTCTCCCGTGTTCAGTTTAAGGAGTGCTTTGCAGTCTCCCGTGTTCAGTTTATGGTTACACCTGTACCTGAGAGTTTCACACTGGGTAAGCAAAGCATTAAAATACCTCTTCGGGAAACGCACAGAGATAAATAATTGCTCCTAAATACGTTCCCCAAACATTCTATTACATGTGAGAGAAAATATTTACAGATTGATAGATTGGTTCCAAAAAAATTTACTGTTGACGATTTTATTTGTTTTATCTAAGCTTCAAAACTACTTTAAAATCCTCAACTATCTTAAAATATTAACGTGGGTATTTAGGGGACGGGAAAAAAGCTAAGCGGTTTTGCTGCTTTCATATAGAAGAATTTTTTTCAGACAAAAAAAAAATTTAAAAAAATGAATCCAATCGAAACATAATAGTTTAATTTTCTTCACTTGGTGATATCAACAGATGTTGAATATCTGTTGTGAGCATAGCTGCGTTAGGTGAGAAACTTTTTAAATCAAGAAGAAAAGTTCTCATCAAATTTTAGGACTCCTTGGCAGATATTAAAGAAATGTTGAGGTCACCATGTATAAAAAAAATTAAACTATGTTTCTACTGAAGAAATATTTGATCCATTTTGCTAAAAAAGTGTTGTTTGCTTTAAAAACTGCAAAAAATACTTTTATTAACCCACCAGTTTACCATCCCATCTTAACAATGACTTTATTTGTTTGCTAGATCTTATGTTTCTAAGACAACACGTGTGAAATGTCCTTGAAAATGAGATAGTTTCACATAGAAAATATATATATTTTTAGCTACAATTTATTTTAAGGTTTTTAATTCTTTATAGAGATATGTTAAAACTTTTCCCTTACAGTTTGGTATGAATTATTTTTTTAAATTTTAAAATAACAAATCCCGTCTTAAATAACGTGATATTTCAGGACGTCTGTAACGCGTATCAACGTTCCGAGTAGCATTTCAGTGATGAGGTAGGCCTTAGTTACACTAAAAAGTCTACAGCCATTTGGTCTTCTGAAATACATGTAAACATAACGACACTAACTAATAAATACACACGTGTAGATGTAGCACCCCTAAATTTAAATTTATTAATATGACGTCAAAATTCTGAGACGAATAGATTCACCGAAACATAAGAGTATTTAAAAATTCTGGTTTCTGAGAGTCTTGTACCTCTAACGCCGTGAGATGGTTGTAATACTACACTCCATACAGTTATGTTGGGCGGGTAGTCTTTGTAAATAAATCAGGGTGTTCCGTAAACATAATATAATATACACTCGTAGTAGTGGAATAGTCAGGGTCTTCAGCTCCACCGGTTGTGTCTGAAGAACCGGTACCGGTTTTGGTTCATAAAAAGCTGGTCCTTGGTTCTTATTATATACTAGTAATCCCGTACGGCGTTTCCCGTGACCCACTGTGGTATGATAATTATATAAGCTCCCCCCCTCCCCCCTCCGACAAAAATTATTTAGAATTACGGTCGATTTTGTACACTTTTTTTTTCCGAGGAGGAGGATGCGGCATATTTGTATCACAGTTATCTCTGAAACGTAATTCTAATCCAGATTAAAAATATTTTCTTCAAAAATTTGTTAAAAATAGCCTAACTAAAAAGGTAATTAAAAATTTTAAAATTCTGCTTTGAAGTGCATTCAAACCCCCTTCCGTCCACCTATGTTAAAATTTTCAGATCTCTGCGTGCCGTAGATTTGTCTGGGCATCGCACACAAACAAACACTTCCTTTTATTATTATAGATATATACACATATATTTTCCAAATGTATGTGTGTATCTTTACCCACCCTCCAGAAGGAGTCCTTAGATGACCTGGCCAGCTGAAACTCTTCTTCACACTTCACACTTAGTATAGACCACGGAACAGAACCTAACGGAAACGAACTTTCGATCTGTGTCTATTCAATAGAAATATAATTAATTTAGTTCACTTTATTTTCTAGTATATAAACAGATCTTTTATATTATTGGCATGTTGAATGTTTTCTTATTATCATAGTGTTTAGTGAAACAAACCAAAACAAACAGACCGACACACACAATTTTAATTTAACCAGTTATTTCAAAACATTTCCTAACAGTAGACACAGCTGTCTGATTGTATCTGCACATTGTAGGTGCGTGCGCGTATCGATTTGTTTTTGTTTAGAAGCATGCGCACTGACCGGTCGAGTTGGTTTTGACTTTGAAATTTGATCGGTTCTTCCGTGCAGATTTGTATGGAGAATCTTTAAACAAAGCTGAGATCGTTTCTACTAGTGCAGAACGACCAAAGCAGTTCGCGCTGATTTCCTGTGGTTGGTCCAGAGTTCGTCACGTGATTACATTTCAGTTCTTCTCTTGATTTGCGACGAACGTGTGAATCCACAGTAACGCAAAATTTCTCACTTCTGAAATTAAAGTAAATGGTTAAAAGCATAAATCTAATTTTCTCAAACAAATAGTTTTTTTTAAATAAATCAAAACATAATATATTAAGACAAATTGAGAAGTGTTTTAGTGGTTTTGAAGCTTCGGAACTGCCATTACCATAAAAAATACAGCTGTGTGAGGATATTTCCCTTAGAGTAGGCGGTGCCCTTAAACAGTTACAAAACAGCTTACACCTCAGTCGAGTAAAATATACAACCCTTTGTCACTTTCTAAACGCTCCACTGCTGCTTAGTTAATTCTAATGACGTAAATGTACCAAAAGCGTGTTTATTATGACATCCTGCCTCTCCCTTCGTGCAACAAGGTTTCCAGCTTGTGTTTTGTCACTTCTGTCAGGGCTTGCGAATGGAACTAGAGTGTACCCTTTTGTGGTCTGAAGATTCTTTGGAGAGTTAATTCTCCCTTAAACTATCTCTATCAACTTGTCTTGGTGGGCACGCGGGAAAAGGCGACGGCTTCGTTTAGTTTGAATTGCTGGTGAGGTGATTTAAGGGATTTTCATCCAGGCTGGTAAATTCATCCTTATTAGTTCCCCACCCTCCTTTCACGTGAATACGGGCTCATTTCCTCTATATATTCTACCTTATCCTACTTACTCCATTAGATAAGATAATATGTTAAAAGTTCGTCTGGGAGTAAAACGTGGTGCTCATAAAATACTGTTGTCGTGGACATAAATGTATTTTATATTATCTGTGTACAGTCTGTGTCGTGTGTCAGTGCTCCTTGTTAGTTGTTACAGACTCCGACTACTGCTCCCTGGTGAGGGATATGACTGTACAGTCTGTGTCATGTCACAATGCTCCTTGTTACAGACTCCGACTACTGCTTCCTGGTGAGGGATGACTGTACAGTCTGTGTCATGTCACAATACTCCTTGTTACAGACTCCGACTACTGCTCCCTGGTGAGGGATATAACTGTACAGTCTGTGTCATGTCACAGTGCTACTTGTTACAGACTCCGACTACTGCTCCCTGGTGAGGGATATGACTGTACAGTCTGTGTCATGTCACAATGCTCCTTGTTACAGACTCCGACTACTGCTCCCTGGTGAGGGATATTCCTCCCTACGACACCGGGAGACGTCTGTTGGACATCATGGATATGGCGGTGTTCGACTTCCTCATGGGTAACATGGACCGTCACCACTACGAGACGTTCCGGGTGTTCGGTAACGACACGTTCCCACTACATCTGGACCACGGCCGAGGTTTCGGGCGGCCTTTCCACGACGAGGTGTCCATCCTCGCCCCCGTGCTGCAATGCTGCCTCCTGCGGCAGTCCACGCTCACCACGCTCATCAGGTAGGGGAAGAGGACGAATACTAAGGGGAGTTTTTATGAATTTGCGGGAAAGTCGAGGATTTTTATAGGCTAAGGTAAAATTCTAGAAATGTTATACTTTAAGTAGATTTCTGAAAGTGTTTTACTTCGATTTTTTTACGACCATGTCTCATTACCCGTTCGGTTTGTATGCAGATGTACTAATTACTTTAATATGATAGGGATGAGAATGGTTGAATTTGGAGGAAGTGCACCTGAATTTGCATGGGTTGAAGCGGAAAACTATATAGGAAATATCCCCCCTCGGTACATCTTACTGGGATCTGAAGTCATATCTCCTCGTCATTGGCAGGCAGCGAGATTGACGCCCTGGATTGGCCTATTTGACCACAGAGGGGGGCTACTAAGGGAAATTACAGAAATCAGTTACCTCAAGAGATATCTGTAAATTACAGATATTTTGTTTGTCAGGGAAAGGTAAGGAAAATGTCTTGGTCGGATATAATTAAGTAAATATACTATTTTTGAGGGGAGGAGGAATTCAAGAAATGGTTTTGTCAAATAAAATTAAAAATAACATGTTAGGTAAGATAAAGTCAATGAATTTGATATTTTGATAATAAAGCTGAAAGAATTTGTATTAACTTAGTTGTTTTAGTGTTAGAATAATAAAGAGGGAAACCAATTAATACACTTTCCTGCCCGAGTAAATTCAAAGAATTGCTTGGATCAGGGAAAAATGAAATAAATAGAAATTGAATTTTTTTAAATTATTTTTAACTACTAAAAGTCGTTGAAAAATCATATCTGAAATTGCATTAATTTTTTTTAAGTAAAAATGTTGAGGTCAAAAATATTATCAACCAAACAATAGTAATAATGACATTGACTTGAACAGATATTCCCGCTTTTTAAAGGGGACCGCCTATCGGAGTGCTGAGACGCGTTCAGTCCTTCAGAAATAACGAATTGTTTAAATAGTGGTGGGGTAAGTCTATCAAAATATGGTTGGTGACCAAAATAAAATATAAAGTTATCAACACGTCTCCATAAAATTTAAAACGTTACATTTAAAGTTTTATCATTTAAAAAAATGAATTGGTAAAATCAACTGGTTTTTAAGGATGTTTCACGTCAGATCGGGGTGACTAGAGAAGGAAGCTCTAAGAAGGGTGAAGGAAAAGAAAGCAGCAAGTGATTCTACGAAGAAAGGTCAACTGGATGGCTCACATTAGAAGAAGAATTGGCTTAATGAGTGACGTCATGGAAGGAAAAGTGGAAGAGGAAAAGGTACCAATAAGTCCACGAATGCAATTGATGGAATCAGGGAAAGAAGATAAAGTTTCAGGACAAAGGACTCAATTTGGACAAGACAATGAACCCGTCAAAATACATTACTTAATAATATTAATATAATTTTAGATGATTGAGGATCTTGTTAGTGAATTTTAACTTTAAAACTTCCATTCCAAATAGGATAGTTTCTTTGGATTAGGAGGCGCCCTTAAAGGTGCTGCCTAGTGAGATATTGCCAATCAGATGTTACACTTAGGTTAAATATTGACAACATCTTTTAACCGTCCACAGTGTGTTGTTTACTGGAATGAATACAAAACTATGTTCTATGACCTTATACATATATAGATTTGTAAACATAGTTTAAAAGTTGACATTTTCCCTCTGAAAAGTTCAACAATCCACATATTTATGTTGATCATTAAGAGCTAAATGTCCGGGAAACGAAAGGTAACTGTTATAGGAGCGTAGAATGGATCTTTGGGAATAGAATGATGTCATTTAATAGTCACAACACACTGTTATAGGAGCGTAGAATGGATCTTTGTGAATAGAATGATGTCATTTAATAGGAGGGTCACAACACACTGGTATAGAAGCGTAGAATGGATCTTTTTGAATAGAATGATGTCATTTAATAGTCACAACACACTGTTATAGGAGCGTAGAATGGATCCTTGTGAATAGAATTATGTAATTTAATAGGAGGGTCACAACACACTGTTATAGGAGCGTAGAATGGATCTTTGTGAATAGAATGATGTCATTTAATAGTCACAACACACTGTTATAGGAGCGTAGAATGGAT
>CABFWO010000538.1:157166-169704 GCA_902155825.1 Timema genevievae | reverse complement strand
CCCCCCCCTTCTCCGAGGCTGATAAAATGGTTCTTGCGTTGCCGTCTGTCTGTATTGCGGCTTAGAGCCGAAGCCATTTTAGTCTACAGATAGAGCTAAAACTTATTATCTAGGGCTACCCTGAGGTTACTATGAGGAATTTTTAGAATAAGACATGCAACCCTAAAATTTAGGGTAGTTTGCTGAAGAACAAAAAGAGAATGAATCGATTTTCTCGAAATTCGCTCTAACAATTTTGATTAAATTTTGTATCTAGGAACTGTCTAACATTACAAACAAAATGGAAATTTTCATTTTTCCATGAAAAAGACTTTGAAGGTACTTTACATGAGACATTATTTTCCTATTTTGATCATATTCCCGCAACTATTTGAGACACAAAATAACTTAGCATTGTAAGGTTGTTAATTATTAAATTTAAAACTCTTTAATTTGAAATATATTTTTATAAATTTCTGAGCTCCAAGTAAATATATACAATTCGGTATTCATGTCTTTGGAAATTAAATTGATTGTTATGATCTTTTGTGTACAAAGATGTTCCTCTTTTCTCAATGTTTCTGTAACAGTGTGTATTATTATTTAATTTATTCTCTTTGGTGAAATGTTTCTACAACAATCTAAATGATTTCGTTTCACAAATCTTACGAATTTTTAGTAAATTTATCTATTTTAAGATAAAAGAGAGATAAAGTGTGTGGTCTGCACTCTACCATTTTTATTTTTATTAATCTTAGTTAATACATTTTAACACAATGGTCATTTAATAACTCAGTCCGGGGGTCGGCAACCTTTTTTGGGTCCCGATCAACTTTTAAACTCATCAAACGTCCTGCGTTCGTTCAAAGTTTCAACATTGCTTTTTTTTATTATTATTGTTATTATTTATTATTATTATCATTATTACTATTATTATTACTATCATTATTATTATCATTATTTATTTATTATTATTATTATTAGCACCGCGTCTTACTATCCGTTCGGGTTATACGCACTTACGCTAATGTATAATGGTAGGGTGATTGTGAGATGAAATGGAGGACCTACAGTTTAACGTGGAATCCGAACCACGGTGGAGGCCTGGCATTCCACACATTCATAAGTTGTGATTAATACACATCTTGTCAGAGGGGAAGGAAGGGTTTGGCAATCAGATAAATCTGTCCCGGGACCGGGGATTGAGCACCGGACCCCCACCAGAGAAGTCTGACACCTTCCCCCTAGACCACCAGGTCACCTTTTTTTTTTGTCTATACATCTTCTCTATTATATTCCTTAGATTCAATCTCTCCTCAAATACTTGTGTATCCTCCTTTCTGGAAAAAAAAAGAATAAATACTATGCATACTAAACTATTTAACTTTCTTATAACATTCTGGTCTAGGTAGTTGTCTTGTATTTAGTATCGCGCCGCACTTGAAAATACCAAGTCTGGCTATCAAACTGACCTTAGGAGTCTGGCCACACAGGCAAATACACACATACACAAACATAGGCAAATATACTTGTTTATACAGGTTATTAATACATGAAACCATAAAAATACATAAGAAAGTAATGTTAAGACATTAAATTACATTAATGTGGATGCAGCGATAATGGACCTAATTAATTATGATCTTGATCACCGAGTTAAGCTTTGCATTGTCAATAATAAACAACACATTGAGTAGTTCATCTTAACAGGCTCATCTCGGCTCGCGCGAGGTATGGGAGTAAAAGGGAAAATAAAGGAAAAAAAAATGTGTGCAGTGCATTCGTATTTGAATGATTACTCGAAACTTTCTGCGGTGACGATGGGGGACAAAGTGACAAAGTTTCTTGTTAATAACTACAGTATGTCTCCATTATGACAGAATGAAGATTTGTGCACAGTGCCTATCTGTGAAGACATTCTAAAATTGTCAAAAAACGGCATTTTCAATGCAGTTTTAATCCTAGTATGATTTAATATTTCACCAATATTCAGGATTAAGAACTTCTATTAACTCTTTACCTCCATTATTGTTTAATCAGAAATGATCCACGTGCAGTAGTGTTGGTGTAAATTTAAGATATTTATCCGACTGTATCACAGAGTTGATTGGCATGTAATGCACTCTCTTGGACATGTGTAATTTAATGTCCTAACATTTTTTTATATATTTTTATGT
Organism: Timema genevievae; assembly: GCA_902155825.1. Lineage (NCBI taxonomy): Eukaryota > Metazoa > Arthropoda > Insecta > Phasmatodea > Timematidae > Timema > Timema genevievae. The sequence goes on along the minus strand of CABFWO010000538.1, from coordinate 167,548 downwards.
TTTAAACACAATTCATGATGTCCAGCGACCTGGAAAACAGGGAATTAGATAATATTTCTGGAATTTTCACAAATTCTCTAAAAAAAATCACGTAACTTTTATTTACAACAGTACAATTATTTTTTTCAGTTAATACACACCACAAATCTCGTTTCACAGTTGAGCACACTAATATTAATTCTCAAAATCAATGGGTATTTTTGGTGTCTTTCCACCCCTCTAAGCCTAAGCTGAGGCATGTTCATGCACATGACTGATAATTCGATTATGTTATAGGAAGAACAAACTAATGAAGATTGTGTCTCAGAAAATGTTTACACTGTACAGGTGTAAGGCAATCTTTTAATGTCTAAGTATGATCTCACTGAAATCTAACTTAGATCGTACTACCCCATAGCTCATTACCTTAGGCTGATTACTCTTTAACCCCTTCATAGAGTCACACAATTTCAGAGTGTGTAGGCCCTATGTTTATAAAAATATATTACCTGCCTCGGTGGCGTAGTTAGATAACACGCTAGATTCATGTTGAGCTATACTGCCGATGACGGGGAGATTGAGGTTCAACTCTCGCTCAGGTGAACTGGGGAGGGGGGAGGGTGTTTCCTAGATGGTTTTTACTCTACTTCAATGCAAATTCGGGTTCACTTCCTCTACATTCAACCTTCCCAATTCCTAACTCATTAGCGTAATTAGTACTTAAGCGTAAACCGAACTTGTAGTAAGACCGGTGCTAAATAAATAAATATAAAAATATATTACATCATGCTACAATTTTAGTAAATTATATTTGTAATTTACAGTGACTGTAAAATATATAAATTGGATCTGGAAAACCTGGAGAAGTCAGGGAATTTTAAAATACTGTTTGGCTGGACATCCTGCAAGCTTAAGCACGTAGATTTGCCTAGATTTGTGTATTTGTTTGTACGTCTATACTTTACGGCCATCCTTCGGACTTTAGAGTATAGAACTATAGTCACATTCAAACATTACTTTTTAAATAGAGAAAAAAATTTGGATACATAGATTGCACTCGCCGAAATGCTTTTTTTTTATTCATACATCCACTCATTTTTTTATACGATAGGTCGAGATTAAATCAGAAAAAATTGTTTGTCTATATAAAAAAACACGATAGCGGGCAACCTACCCTTGTCGTGGTCAGATAGGGAATGTTTTGACCTTCCACCCCTCCCCTTCATACCCCATCATCCCCTAATCAATCATTGGGAAGCGGCCGTTATAGAAAAACTATTAGCCCCAGTTGTGAAACATTACAAAGCGCTTCGTTTGTTTAATTTTGGATCATTTGGGTTGAAAACGTTTGGGGGTCGTCATTATCGGATAAATCGTGTGTTCTATTCGCAAGAAGAGGAGCATTCTGGTCTAGATAACACATACACAACACCATTTTTACAATTTCATATATAGAGAAAGTATTGTGGGTTGGGGCTAATGCTCTAGAGCAGTGGCTCCCAACCTTTTTTTTGCTTGCGTACCGCTTGGAATCCCATTTCCATAACCTGTATCCCTAATTATTAATAAAATGTTCAGTTAATACAGTAGGAGCTATTTCGGATTTATTTGTTGCAACTGAAAATAAATGGGAGATTAATGGGATTAAAAACAATATAATAATAAGTGAAATAAACAGTATGTATATTTTTACATTCAAAAACAGAAGTTACAATCAAAACGAACACATTTAATTTATTAAACTATAAAAACTGTATTACGTATGGAAATGAAATTATTTTCTCAAGGCCATATATATATATATTTTTTTTTTCTTCAAATCGCATCACCCCTCACCATAGTGTTGAGTTAATTTCACAACTTTTGACTGATCTTTTGTCTGAAACTGCTGGCATATGTATCTTTTTCCACCATTATTCAAATATTTTCGCGTACTCACAAAGTCCTGGCACGTGCCCTTGGGGGAACGCGTACCCCAAGTTGGGAACCACTGCTCTAGCTCTGGCCATTCGACCTTATCTGACCTCTGCTCTCCTGGCGTGTGGAGGAATTCATTTCTGAGGTGGGGACACCATTAAGGCGAATTCCATTAGCCCCAGATGATACGTGAGAATGGTGATGGTGGAAAGCAGAGGGGATCTACAATTTAACGTGGGATCCAAACCACGGTGGAGGCCTGGCATTCCACACATTCACAAAGCGTGAAAGCACACACTTTTTCCAGCCAGAAGTGAAAGAAGAGTTTACTCGCCTCGGTGGCGTAGTTGGCTAACGCGCCAGTCGTGTTGAGCCAGACCAACGAGGACGGGGAGATCGAGGTTCGAATCTCGGTCGGGTGAACTGGGGTGGTTTTTCCTAAATGGTTTTTCACTCTCACTCCACGCAAATGCGGGTTTACCTCCTCTAAGTTCAACCTTTCCCAATTCCTAATCCATTAGTGTAATTAGTACTTAAGCGTATAACCCGAACGGCTAGTAAGACGCGGTGCTAAATAATAATAATAAAAAATATAAAAAATAAGGGTTTGATAGTCAGATACAGCTGTTCCGGGACCGCGATTTGAACCCAGGACCCCTAACACAGAAGTATGACATCTTACCCCTAGACCGCCAAGTCCCCACAAAGAAAGAATTGTAATTTTGACTATTTTTTTACCTCGAGATTATGAGGGATCTGGACAATTTGTGTGTTTATCAATTCTGTCTGTCCGTCTGTCTGTCTGTCTGTACCCGGAGCAGCCCAAATGATTTGAAGGATTTCGTCCACAATTGATATTTAAATGTAATATGGTCTTATGTCGAAGAAAAATCGTGATTTTTAATACTAACTCTAAAATTAAGTGCAATTTACTAATGATTGATATTGGAATATTCGAATTTTTCTAGAATATTTTCGTAACTTTTTTTTTTTTTCAATAATGGTATCTGAGTGGTGTTTTACATTATAAATAGCATTTCACGATTGATTTTCGGAGAATTTCTCATTTAAGAGTAATTTACTGGTAATTGATTTTTTTTAAATAATGTTTAAAACCAAGTTCAAAATATTATAAGAAAATATGAATGATATAAGCGCTCAACACAAAATTAATATTGGTAAATTATTTTTTTAACACCGGGTCTTACTAGCCGTTCGGGTTATACGACTTTGTACTAATTACGATAATATGTGATGAGTAAGATTAATTTAGATAAATTGTACCAGTATTTGAACCCCCAATCTCTCCGTCATCGGTAGTCTAGTCTATTGCGAGAAGACGTCATAGACCGTTTGACCACCGAAGCGGGTTTAGAATATTAGTATTATTGACGGCTCATTTCAAAAGCTACGAATAAGTAGGATGGATTTAGAAAAAAAAAAACTTGACAGCCTGGATAGAGGATGGAAAAACTAAAGTGATAGACTATATGTAAAAAAAATCCAATATACCCGGCCGAGATTCTAACCTCAAACCTCCGTCACGTGAAATGCGAACATGACACCCTAGAATGCTTGTTCACCAATGAGGAACTTTTATTTCATTATTTATTTATGTTCGAAACACACGACTTACGAACAAACTTAACTCTGGATGGACCCACACCGGTGGGCACGCGGGCAAAATGTCAGAATCCTCTAATATAGTATGTAGGTGACGAAGAGGTCGGGGTTTGTGTCCCGGTCGGGTGTACTGATGTTTTTATCCCCTAAATGCTGTGATCCCGGACGGGTAGTAAGACACGGAGAAAAAAATAATAACCTAGGAAAGCAAGTCTAATACTACATACCCATCCCTAGCTATATTTACTAATTCTATAGCAGGAGTTACAAACTGACTTAACCTAAGACAGCAGGTCTAATACTACTAGTTGGATAACAGGGCCTACGTATCGGTGGCCAAGTGGTCTAAGACGTCAAGGAAATGTAGACACAGAAAAGCCGAGGTTGTTTTTGATATTGGATAAAGGTTCATATAGTAGTAAAGAGAATTTTAGGACACTCTCAATAGTAAAATTTATATATACAAATACAAACTTATTTTTTGGGGGGGTCAACTTTGTTACTAATTTTATCACTATTAATAATATCTATCAAAAATGACAGCTGAAGATCGCATGACTTGACGTATGAATACGTAATAGTAGATCTAGTAACTTTTATAGCTGTCATATAAGGCTACTACTATGAAAATTTGACTCTCGGTATTTTACTGGGTCATTTCAGTTTTTCAGTTTTTTAAAGTCGTTTGTTGGTGGGTTTTTTTGAAAGGTGAGCAATAAATATTCCAATAAAAACTTATATCAAGGATAAACAATTCCACCCGAGTGTGTGTGTATATATATATATATATATTTACTGACTACTTTATATATACGTGTATCAAAGGGGTTCATATTTGGTCCTTCCTGTATCAAATTACACATAAAATATAACATTACAAATACAATTTAAAATATGTTTTGGCTTTTCGGCTGTGACAGTTCAAAAAATTAACCAATTTATTCAATGTATTTTCCTGAATATTTTTTACACATCCCCTTTCACCCCCATTGTCATATGCATTTATGTAAATTTACTTACATTTTGGATGCAAAAAAAATGTAAAAAGTAGAGATATTTTGACAGTAATAAATTGTTAAATTTCATGCTTCACGAATCGTGATTTTCGTCGCATGCTCAACAGAGCACAACATGTTGTACTCTTTTTTTTTTTACAATTTTGGGGCACAAGTCATTTACTTTTTCACATTTCACGGTTCGCAGCTTTTCAAAACTCATAAATTTGAGCTTAGGTCTAAGACTAGTTTATATTTACTGACTTAGTTTATTTAATCAAGTAAAAAAAAAAAGGTGACGTCTTTTGTCGATGTATTTATATATTAATTTGAAGTATTTAATGTGCACTTTCTGTACCGACTGATTATATCAGCCCAGGACTTATAAACTAACTTAAATCTATATCAGGCACAACATCCAGCCCACCTGCCCAGAACCCTAGTTTTACTAACTAGCTCCGACCACGCCGAGAATTGAACGCTGATCTCTTAGTTCACTAGACAGATGCGTTGCTGACTGAGCTAAGGCATTATACCTTTTTTTATTAAAAAAAATATACACACAAACCCGAATAAAAGAATGTGAAATTTGATTAATAAACCCAAGTTTATATTTTGTATTTATAAACTTAGCGTTATTTTGATTCAAATTATTTCAGAACACACTTTACAAGCCCATGCAAGATTAACTCATGGTGTGTTTGTTTTTATGCTCCGCGTCTTACTATCCGATTGAGCTAGCCACATTTAGCTACAGCAATGGTGCATTGACTTTAAAAGTAAATTTATGATCAAATGTACCCGAATTTGCGTTTAATGAGAGTGTAAAATCTATCAGTAATAAATACCCTCAAACTTACCTGGCTGGGATTTGAACCTTGACCTCCGCTCACTGCCAAACTGTACTATAGGATCTTAACATTTAGTCAGATTGCCCACTGGTGCCCAACACTTAACCTAATCCTTATATTAATTAGATGAAATATCAGAGAAATAATGGTAACTTAATGTAGGAACCACCCGGAACTGAACAGGGTACCATACATAGACTTTTAGTCTGATTCCTTTTCTTAATGATTTCTCAATCTTCCTCCATGCAAATGTGTGTTCATTTCCTCTAAACTATACCTTCATCTCAGTCAATACCGACAAAAGGTTTCCTATTTTATTTTATTCTACTTTTAACACAATTGTTATTAACGATGAGAAAGTAAAAGATAAATTGCAGACGCATTAGTGTCAAAATCGGCACTGATCAACCACACGTGAAACCTCCCCCCCCTCCCCCCTCCTTCATTCCCCCAAGTTCAACAGGCCGTGATTCGAACCTCACCCCCCTCACCAGCCATCGCAATTCCCTTTTATAGCGATCCTGACGCATTATACTTTGTAACCAACGGTACGGATGTATTTAATACTTTTATTTTTTTTTAAAAAAGCGTACTCAAGGTTTTATTCTTTCCTGAATGTGTTTTGGATGTTATTTTTATTTCAGTGAATGTTCAAAATCCGTAGAGCAACGGAACATAGAGCCTTAAACTATTCTTATTAAATAGCCAGAACGAAATAAAATGGCCACTAAATATTTTTGAGACCTTATTCTAATAGTAACTCAGCCATTCATTTTGTTAGTAAAAAAAAACTAGGAAAAAAAGTCCCTTAAGCTGAATTTTCTTAGGATTTTGTAAATTCTATGGGAATAAAAGCAGAAGTTGTTGGGCAAGGCGGGGCTGAAGGGAGTTGGAAGAAGAGTTTGAAGTCCTTTTGATTTAACTTTGACTATAGCAAACTTTTATTTTCTTCCTCACCCCCTTTTTATTCTTTTGTATGAAAAATGTCAACTCGCTTCTTCAAACTGGATAAAAGTGTTCTTTCTTTTTAATACATTTTTTACTTCACTTTTTTTTTCACGGTGGTTCCTCTTTTCATCAATTTTTTTTTTAAAAAAAAAGTCCCAAACCGTTCAAGAATGGAAGGGGAATAGGGGTGGAAGCCACTAACTGTTTAAACAACCATTAATATTAATGACACGATTAACATTTTAAAGTGTGTGCGGAGGTTTCTTCTTACCAAATGTGAAATCACGAAGCATAATTTTAAAAATGTATTCCTTGTTCGATTCACTCTCTACTATTTTCTTCTGTTTTTTTTTCTTTCTATTCTTTCCTTCCTCCCATTCCCCCATCATCTCAAGCCTCAATCTCAGCCTGGCGTTGTTAGACAAGGACATCGCGTGCGCCGATTTGATCGATGGCGTCTGCCAAGTTGTCATCCCCCTTCATCCTTGCTCCATGTCTCCCCCTCCACCCTTGCTCCATATCTCCCCCTCCTTCCTTGCTCCAAGTCTCCCCCTTCTCCCTTGCTCCATATCTCCCCCTCCTCCCTTGCTCCATATCTCCCCCTCCTCCCTTGTTCCATGTCTCCCCTCCACCCTTGCTCCATATCTTTCCCTCCTCCCTTGATCCATGTCTCCCCCGCCTCCCTTGTTCCATGTCTCCCCCTCCTCCCTTGTTCCATGTCTTTCCTCCACCCTTGCTCCATATCTCCCCCGCCTCCCTTGTTCCATGTCTCCTCCTCCTCCTCCCTTGTTTCATGTCTCCCCACCCCCTTGCTCCAAGTATCTCCCCTCTCCTCTTGCTCCAAGTCACCCACCGGGACTGTTTTTGAAATTGAGCTTACCTGCATCGGTGGTCGCATGGTCCATGGGGTCACTCTAGCAATGGATTAGATTACAAGTGTTGGAGAGGTCGGGTTCGGTTTCCGGTCATGTGTACTGAGGGTGTTTTTTTCCCCCTTCTGAATGTTTCCTCGCTTTCTCTCAATTCAAATGTTGGTACATTACCCCTGAATTCTGCCCTCATCATTTCTACCTCATTAGTATACACATGTGGATAGTGGGTTGTAAGACATGGAGCACTAGATAAATAAACAATTCCTTTAAGGGAACAGCAACTATTTTTTCTTAGAATTAAAAAAAATAAGGCGATTATTTAATAAATAAAACATATACTAGATCCACTTGTATATATTCAAACGCCAATCCGTGCGTTGTTAAATTGACCGTTAACAAATGTTGGCTTGTAAACTTTTTTTTAGCCTGTATTATTAAAGGTATAAATAGTGAGTCTACAACCAGAAGAGTTGGTCCTCACGTGTTACAAATCCATCCTGCGCTCTTTGCTGGCTAGTGTCACCCGCCCGTACCATCTGGGAGAAAGCACATGTACCAGGAAACTTTTGAAGGTATGGTAGTTTCCCGTTGCTCTCTGCACTGGATTTCTATGTGCGAGCGAGAAAGAGCCTACAAATTTATCCGGAAAGGTATCTCATATACCTTCTAGAAATATTTCACATACCAAAACTGACATAGGACCGACGGCTTTACTTCCCATTCGAAGGAAGTCGTACTACGGATTTTCATCGCTCGGTAAAATCAAAACATGGACCTAGGACTGATTGGGCCCTGTGGCGAGCACTCTACTCAAAGACCACCGTGGAAGATTTATTAAAGGTGTAGCGGTCCAATTATACGTCGGTGACTGACGCGACTTCCTCATGATGGCGCGGGATGCATTAAGGAGGAACTTAATAGGAGGGAAACAAATTACCTTGCTTTGTGAAAAAATGACAATGGATAAACTCCCGCTCCGTTACCTTCTCAAAGAAAGCTGGATAGTACAGGATGGAACACACATACACACATCCTCATATACTCCCCTTCGGGTTTCTATTTTCAAGATCTGTAGACGAGTTGGCAAAAAAAAAAGTTGTCTTTACTCCTATCCGTTTGACATCGGTAGTTTCCAGTCCACCCCTACCCCCGCTGGCATTATTTCCCCTTTCTATTCCTACCCTAAACCTCTTCCCCCTTTCCTCATCCTGGTAGCCTCACATCATTCGAGACAAAAGAAGTTAATCTCGAACAATTCAAAGGTCTCTTATTTCACATCCGCTCAATAAATCCTTTGCATATATATTTTTTGTAATCGTTCGGGCTATATTCATATGTACTAATTATGTTAATATGCTAGGGATGAGGAAGGTTGAGTTCGGAATAAAAGTGCCCGCATTTGAGTGAAAGAATAGTGGGAAACTATTTAGGAAAACCACCCTCAGTAGAGCCTTTATGGTTTCGAACCCCGATCTCCCCGTCATCGGCAGTCCAGACATTTGCGAGGTCGACGTCTAAAGGGACCCATTCATGAGGCGACATTGAAGCAACCGGATTGGCAATGTGATTGACCTGAAATTGCTGGGAGATTTTGATTGCTCTCCCAGCTCCTCACACATTAGGCGACATTCAAGCGATTTGGTTGCTAACCGATCTTTTCCTCCATTTTGTTTCCATCAATTCAAAGTGTGACGCGTGGAAATACATTCATACATATTTTGTTTTAGAGCGATCCTCTTCGCAAACGAAACGCAAGATGGCATCATAGTAGGGAACGCAAGTCACGGTCCATATTTTTGCAGTTTTTATGCCTAAAAAACTTTTTTTTTGCCATAGTAAATAAAATATTTCTCCTTTAGATACGCTTAGTTTAATTTTCTACATATGCTGATATCAACATTTCTTGAATATCTGTTATGAGGAATGTGAAATTTACCATGAATATTTATCCTCATTTTAAAAGTTTCTGAAGAAAAGTTACTGAAACAATTTTTTTTTAGCTGAAATATGGGTTTTATAATAAAAATTGCAGAGATATGGATTTCTCACTCACGTTTCTTTCCTTCCAGCACAAGTTTCCAGGCAGCAGGTCGAGCGATCCTGCTGCCAAAGTCCATTCTCTTTGTAACCACTGTGCATTCTGATTCAGATTGCCGCCGAATGGCGATCGGATTCACGGGACAGACCGTCAGGCTGAACATTGCTCGGGCGATCCGAATATCTCCTGCAATCTGATTGCGCCTGCCCGCCGACTGCCGGATATTTGGGAAATTTGGTTGAAAGCGACGAGATTGTCAACCCGGTTGCTTCAATATCGCCACGTGGATGGAGACCATTAAGACCATCCGTCCACTGAAGCCGTTTTTTTTTCAAAAGTCATTACAATAACGTGTTTTCTAATAGGTACTATGCTAACTAATTCATTTAACTTTATTTACTTGAAAGTTCATGGATGCTAGAACGTAAGCTCGCCATTCACCTTATACAAGCAAGGGGTGTTATTTCTCCAGGTTTCCCAACTAAAATGTTGTGTACACGCCCTTACATCGCTCATATGTGTCACATGACTATCCAACCCCAGTCTTCGCGCCTTTATTATCTATCTTCTTAATCTCCTATCTTCTATATTAATAAATTGAAGGGTTTGTTTGTATGTCATGAGCATTGCGCGATATCTACTGCTCGCAGAGGTCTGAAATTTTAAAAATTAGTAGACCCTGTGAACAAACTTGTGCATCTCAAAGCAGGAATTTTTAAATTTTGACTAGATCTTTTTAAAAAATTAAATAAAAACCAAGTCGGAAGCAAAAAGGCCACGGGCAACTCTGGGTTAAAAGACACCAACTTTAAGGTTACATTCCATGTAAAATCATTAAACCAAAAACATTTCTCCCGGGCAACGCAGGGTAACTCAACTAGTCCTTAATATGTTTGGGGATGCATACAAACCGTGAAGTTCTCCATTATGTACATTTTTTGTCCATTCTCCTATTTGTTCATCCCTCTTAAGGTCCAAAGATCTTTCTCAGCACTTTGTTCTCGAAAACTTATTTTTAGAACCGCGTGTTATACAACCCTCTTGGTTTATAAGCTTATGTACTAAGTACGCTAATTCGTTAGGGATGAGGAAGACTGATTTTAGAGGTATTATGCCCGAATTTTCTTGGTGGGAAAGAGTGAGAAACCATTTAGGAAAA
>CABFWO010000538.1:134613-156171 GCA_902155825.1 Timema genevievae | reverse complement strand
TGTGTGTGTGTGTGTGTGTGTGTGAGTACAGCATTATTGTTGTTTCTCATAATGCTTCCTAAATGAGAGGGTTATGAAATCTAAGTATGGTCTTGTCTTTCTATGCTATGAGTTCATTTTATGTTTGTCTTCATTTTTTACTTTTTGTTTTGCTTACGAACTTGCTTTTTTTCTGAATTTATTTTTACGCAAGGTACTTTTTGCATGAGGTTTATAAGCGGATTTAAGAGGGATTTTAAACAAGTTGTTCTTTGAGGGGCTTAAGAGTGACCGAGCGGTCTTAACATATCGTATCCGTTTTACATTTCACCAACTATGATATCAATGGTTGATATGGCTAATTATTAATTTGTATACTCATTTATTTTCCGTACCCTTTCACGTTATCAGTATTAATTATGTTACAAGTAATAGTGATGAGGAAGAAATAGTTTTAGAGGAAATTAACTCGAATTTGCGTGGAGGGAGTTCGAGAAACCATTCAGAAAAAAAAATTCTCAGTACACCTGACCGGGACTAGAACCCCGATCTCCACGTGATCGGCGTTCTTTAGACGTTAAAAGATATATTGATAGAAATTTATTTTATTCTTATTTTAATTTTAAAGATTATCAAAGGATTGTTAGTTTTATTATTATTATCTGTACACTAACGCATTTAGAACCTTATGTTGTAGAGGATCCCGATAACTTTACCCCTTTTTTTTTAACTCTTAGTCATATTCAATCATATTTATAGTTTGTATTTGCTTGTGCAATTTGATTTATTTTACCTTTCTAAAATAAAAAGTTATTTAAAAGATGATTCCATAACTAAAATACTAAACATTCTACAGTGTAAAGTAAATCTGTAAGTAATACTTAAAAATGTACAAAAAAACTAACATTTATAAAAAGTATTGGCTTTTTTTTTTAGCTAAAATAACACATTTTATTTCAATTTTTTAGATTTTCAACTATCTTATTTTACATATTAATTAATATCATTAAAATAAATAAATCGCATAAGTTTTATTAATAAACAAATAATTTTAATATTGATTAATTAATTGCCCCATAAGAATAAATCAAGTAAAATAAAATTTACTTACGTTATATTTAATGGATTTAAACTATTTTTTAGCACATCCAAAATTATAGTCCTACATTCACCAAAATATAGAATATAAGCTCATTTAAGCTAATAGTTTAATATGGAGTTAAACAACTCTCCTTTTACAATTACTAGTGAGAAGCTTTAAACCCCCAATCTAGGGTCCGCGGACCCTTGAGGCTCGCGAATCAAATCTAAATTTTAAATTTATTTTTTATGTATATTTTCACATAATATAAAAAAAGTTGCTGTTCACAATTTGATTAAACATATGTTTTTTTTATAACACTGCCCGACTGATTTTCTTTTGATTAATATGAAATGGGTTACGTATAATACTAGAAATGTGTGCGTAGGTTTTTAACTTCCCCCTCGTATGGCGGGGGAGATTAGGGGGGCTGTGATATGGAAAAAGTTGGGAACCGTTGCCTTAAAACTATTCGACCATCGAAGCGGGTACTTTGTTAAAAATTATATTCATCTGAAAAAGGCTAGATCTATGTTTTTTTATACTTACTTTGATCGCAGGACCGAGACTTGACGACTGAAACTTTATTTAAAACGATATATATATATATATATTTGTGGTTTTCGTTTGGAGGGGAAAAAAAATCATAATTTTTTAAAATCATAACGTTGACACTTTTCATCTCCCGTTTGACGTAAATAATATTTGGAAATAATAAAAACCCTCTTCTATGGTCAAACGGTCTAAGGCGTCACTCTCGTGTTGGACTGGTCTGCTGATTATGGGGCGATTGGGGTTCGAATCCTGTTTGTGACTACTGAGGGTGATTTTTTCCTAAATTGTTTCCCACTCTACTTCCACGCAAATTTGCATATAAATTCTTCCTTCCTCATCCCCTACCCATTAGAATAATTATCATATATGCATATAAGCTGAACAGGTAGTAAGACGCGCTGATAAAAAAAGTCTTCTTAAAACAGTTAGTATCAAATTAAGAGAAAAAGTTGTCACTAAATTACAAAACACCCTTGACAGATTTTCAAGAAATTTTGAGGTAACCATTTGAAGAAAATTAAATTTTATGTTTTTACCGGAGTAATATTTTATTTATTAATTTTGGCCAAAAAAGTTTTGTAAAAAAAACTGCAAAAACACTGTCCTTTACGCGTCTCCTATCCCACCTCAAGGGCGTTCTCGTTTCATATCTATAATCAACCTCGGTTGGCCTTGATTCCACTTTCCTTCTTCATCCACAGAAAGGAATCTTTTGTTTGCTTAGAATCAAACTTACAAACCTTCGCAATCTACAGAATGGCTGCTAATGGCCGACCACAGAGCTGGAGAAACCTCAGGAGACAAAATAAAAAATATATATATAAAGAAATAGAAGAAGAAATTAAGGAAAGAGAACTGAAATAAAGGTATCAGAAAAAAAAAGAATGAATCGAACCTCTTGAGAATGTAGTGGAAGTAAAAACGAAGATAAAAAAACTTGTACTAGAATATATAAAGAAGATAAAGTGAAATGATGAGTTATTGACGACCGTCAAATTGAGACTAAGGCAAAATTTCTAAGTACAGGGTGTTGCAATATTATGTATCTAGCTCAGTCTGGGTTAGAGATGTGTGATGGAAAATTTTCAATTTTATTTTTCTGGGTGAAAACAAAACTAATCTATATAAACGAGTTCCAATAAAGCTTTACCAGCGATTCCAAACTCACATATCGACTACAGCGCTTGGTGGTTGAATGTATCACTAAAGTTGGGTCTGCTGTAGACCAGATATGTTAATAGTTTGATATTATAATCAAAGTCTTCACGAATACATCCCTTTTCCTCTAAGATTTAATCATCTAAAAGTGTTTCCGATAAATGTTCATCTCCTTAGACATTATTTGTTTGGATTTTATTTATTTATCTATAAATCTATGGTAAATTAATGAACTGGGGTCTGTTGGCTGTGCTTGTCGTAGATATTTAGTTTAGATAAACCACTAATAGCCCGTGTATAAATTAATCGCGCTAAAATGAGGTGTAAAATAAATAAAAAAAATATGTTAGATATCAAAACTGACTTGTAAACTTTTTTTTAAAAAAAAAGTTAAAATTCAAGACGAATGGAATTTTTGCGTGCGACCATACCAAATCTTGCTTCCCCTTTCCATCCCCAGAATAATTTCGATATGTTTCGTTTGATATCATATCGTATATAATATATATATATATATATCTTGTCATGCTTTTCCTTTCTTTTTCTTTCTTTGTCGTGAAAATATTTCATTCTCCACGTCCTTTTGAGTTTGGCGTTGAATGATATTCTTGTGCCTTTGTTGCTGAAGAGTCAAAAGAGTTAAGAGGTTTTGGGGGGGTGTTGAGGGGAGAAAGGAAAATAAAAAAAATACTATGAGGAAATATTAAAAAGAAAGCCATTCAAAAAAAAATACACACCACCCTACCCCTTCCTCTTATTATATATTTGTTTTGTATACCACCAAAAAGAATTTGTATAGCTCTTTCTCTTTTATTTTATATTTTCCTTCAGGGTGATTATGTTTTGTCAATGATATTGGTAAAATGGGGGCGGGGGGGATCTTTAAAAATTCTGATGACGGGAGTGAAACACCCTCCACGTCTGTGTCATAAAAATTGCGTTTGGATCCTTTCCATAATTGATTTATCTATTCTAATTCGTTGTATTTTTTTTTTGTTTTTTTGCATGACTGATGCTTGACGGGTAACTTAAGTCCTTTCAAAAATTAATATATTTTTTACTCAATTGTAAAAACCCATACATTTTGTAAATACATTGGAATTTTTTCAAGATTCTATTTGGAAAAAAAAACCGCTTTGGTGACCGCATGGTCTAAGGTACTACTGTCGCAATAGACTAGACTGCTGATAGCGGGGAGATCGGTGTTCGATCCCGGTCGGGTGTACTGAGGGTGGTTTTTTACTAAATGGTTTCTACTCTCCTTCCATGCAAATGCGGGTACACTTCCTATAAATTCAACCATCCCAATCCTTAACACATAAGTGTAATTTAGTACACAAGCGTATAACCCGAACGGATAGTAAGACGCGGTGCCAAAAAAAGAATTGATTTTTTTTTAATTATGTTGGGTCAGTGGTATCCGACCTTTTTCTGGGTGTGACCCCAATTTACGTTTTTGAGACCATCACGACCCCTTGATAACCTACGAGCGTTCATATCGTAGTTTCTAAACTATTATTTTCACTGAATCTTACTATCCATCCGGGCTATCCAAATTTAATTACACTTGTGGGGTAGTTAGACTCTAGAGGAAATGTACCTATATTTGCTTGTAGTTAGGAGGGGAAAATAATTGGGGAAAATCACCCCAGCACTCCAGATAGAGGTCCTGGGTTTGATTCCCGGCTGGTACTGGGGGAGAGAATAATTCCCATGGTCACCATGGTTTGGTTAATTAGACTTGAGTTAGGTTAAGATCTTCATTGGCTTTACCCCGTCATATTCACTATCACCATCACCTCATCTCATCGGAACATGGAAAGAGCCTCCACGGAGAGGATGTACGATTAATACATTCGGGCGTCCGCGTCCCCTGATAACGGTACAATAGTACTGGCTAATCTGTCTACTACAAATTGATGTAGCCCAGACAAGACATCATCATCATTATTATTATTATTATTATTATTATTATTATTATTATTATTATTAAGAGCTAGAGTCTGATATAACAAATTAATTCATCAAGAAACGGTCAGAGTTGAGTAACCAAAATGAACCTAAACTATAACTTAAACAATTTTTTTATAATTTTAACCACTTACATTTATATTATTAAACTCGGCAGCTTCGTCTAATCATTATAATCACTTTAAAAAGTAACTATAAAGCTATAACCTCAACTAGTGTTGCGAAATATGTCGCGGCCCCCGGGTTGTAAACCGCTGAGTTGGATAGAACGAAACTACTTGTTTGTAACTAAAAAGCCAAAGTTCAGCTCTTTTTTGGACCCTTGTTTTTATCATATTTCTGCTTTATTAACAACGGGAATATATATTTTTTTGCTATAGAAGATAAAAAATATTTCTTCATTATCATCATAAATTGTTTTCAACCAAATATTAACAAGCCGTATTTTCTTTGTGAGTTTGCTAATGCTGGGCGGTAAAAACTGGACGTTTTCAGAAAAGTATTTATCTTAACAACCAAACATGGCGCTTACCTTGTGCTTTTTATCCATCGCACTTGTTCGGCAAGAAATGGGTTGAAAGGGAAAGTGGGCATGAGGGGGTGGGGGTGGGGTAATTCAGGGGCAGCTAAGCCTTTTCAAAGTCTTCACCACATTTAACGATCTTCTTAACAATTAACTCTACAGTAAGAAACTCTACAGTAGGAAAAGACGTTTCGGAAAATACCTCAACTTTTTTTTGTGCAATCAACATTGATAAAATTTTAATAAATTAACTATAACTATTTTATAGGTATTGATAATATCAATCAAAATTGACAAAAAGGCTGAGCCTACCACGTTTAAAATATTTTATTTTTAATGGATTAAATATCCAAGCCATTATATTTGTTTATTAAGGCTATAGACACATCTTTACGATATTATTTAATTTTCAAAAATGGCACCTGAACACGGGAATCGAACCCGGGACCTTCGGTTTACTACGCCAATGCTATAACCACTGAGCTATTCAGGAGTTCTGGTTCGATTTCCTTCGTATATTCCATAGCTAATTCGATGGTTATTTCGTGATAGGTTCCATTATTATTTGAATATATTTTTATCTACTGAATTAAGTACTAAAACATGGCTAGTGTGTATGGGTGGCATAAGAACATAAGAAACCCAAATAATAGTCTTGTCCTTTAGGAACTTGTCTTGTGACATATGGAAGTTTTGGGTCCTTGGTAGTCGAGACCATTTCCCTTTCACTCCCTTAGTAAAACCTTTACCTTGTCAAAGAGCCTACTATAATAATAATAATAATAGTGGAAAAAGAGCCAGAATTTTTGAGGTGGAGTAGAAAATGTATGTGTAACACAGAAAGCCTTTAAAAATCTTTGTTTGCTCAGCTACTTTAGTTGGAGTAGTGAAAGCGGAGGTTCTGTTCGTCCCTCGTAGCTTTTGTTCAAGGGTTTGGTGGCCCTAAGGATCTACATTTTCCGGGAGGTACCAAGGCGAACCTTGTGTTTTATGAATCGCAAACCGCCTCGGGTGAAGTAGAGCGTTTTGCCACGTGGTTTTTCTTTTATTTAGTCTCAACTTAGAAAGGTGATCGACTATGGTAAAGTAGATGAATAATTTAAAGTGTTCTTTTTTATTTTTTATTTTGTTATTTGAATGAGCCTCGCACCTTTTGTTTGTGTATTTTTTAGGTTGGCCCATAGTACGTGTGGGTGTATTTTACTTCCTCGTGTAAAGAAGGTATTGTTATCGTGAATATTTAATCTCTCAAGATTATGATGTATCTTGAAGTTTTACGTTCTTTCGAACTCATAAAAGCGAGTCTAAGAGCGTTCATCATAGCAGGCAAACTCAGCTCCCGGCTCGCGTGAGGTATGGAAATTAAAGGGAAAAAGAAAAGACCAAGATATGACAGAATTGTGTGGATTGCTTTCGAATGATTACTCGAAATTTTCCGCGGTGACGATGGGGACAAAGCGACAAAGTTTCTTGTTAATAACTACAGTATGTCCCTTTTATTACAGAATGAAGATTTGTGCACAGTGCTTATCTGTGAAGTCATTCTAAAATGGTCAAAAACGGCCTTTTCAATGCAGTTTTTATCTAAATATAATTCAATAGTTCAACCATGTTCAGTATTAGGAACATCTATTAACTCTTTATCTCCATTAATGTCTAATGAGAAATGATACACGTGCAATAGTGTTCGTGTAAATGTACTATTTCTAACCGACTATATCACAGAGTTGAATTGACATGTGATGCACGCTCTTAACTATTAGTATTATGAATGCCTATACCTGCGGCTACAGCTGAGACGGATTGACGGAGTTCGTCCAAACTTGATATTGAATGGTTTTATGACCACACCTCGAGGATGAATCTTATTTTAATTCCATCTTTAAAATAAAAGTAGTTCACTGACAACAGATTTTTGAAATGTTTGACAAAAACTATAATGAGAAAGTAGTATATATGAGTTTCTCGTCCCATTATTTTTATCACATTGTATACCGTTGATGGAGAAGTTGATGCTCGAATTCCGTCCGGGTGTACTGAGAGAGGTTTCCCCTAAATGGTTGTTAAGTGATGAATATCCCCGTGCATCTTTATTATTTGTATGCAGACTCGCTTTGCACATTGGGGGCTCCGCCCTCCAAACCCCCAGTGGGTTTTATTTGCAGGTGGATGTAAACTAATGTAATTCCAGCGTTGTTTTGAACGTAACAACTTAAAGTTACCGGTATTGTATTGTATCTGCACAGACTTTAAAATTGATCCGCCATTTTGAATTTTTTAGGGGGTTAAAAATTAAATTGTTTAAATTTTTGGAATTTTCCCGTCGGTTACAGGCTAGAAGATATAAGTTTGCCAAATTTCAAGTTTCTAACTCATCTGGAAGTGGGTAAACATTAATGTCAGTGAATGAGTGAGTGAATGAGTCAGCCATGTGGCTTTATAGTAGTATAATATTCCGAATAGATAGACGCGGTGCAGTTAAACATTAATAATAAAAGTAGGGCCAATAATTTGTCTTGCAAATGCCAGCGAGCCTCCACGAGTGTCGCACGTCAACCCGCCACCCTTGTCGGATATGCGGGAAGCATAACGACATCCGCGTAAGGCGCGCGAATCCCAGCCAGTACCATCGACATAATCCTCTAGTTCCGGGATGGGCAACCCTGTCGCCAATCGCCACAAGTGGCTAATTGGCCCTTAAAAGTGTGGCGAATTTGAGTTTGACAACTCTCACAGTAAAATAAACCTTTTCCTGACGTTGTGTGCTGGTTTCAACTTGATATTTCCCGACATATCACTGACACATTCTGCTTTTTGAATGAGCCCCTCTCTTTACTAGCACTTTATTTCATCTCCATCTTAAAACAAAAGTATTGTCAAATTTCGCTATTGTCTTATACTTTCAATCTGAACATTTTGCATCATTTGCGTCTGAAGCAGTTGTAACTGAGTAGTCAAAGCGTACATATTTTGAATAAACGTGTACACATAGTGTGTGCTGTTTTAAATGTTCGATTGAACAACCAAAATTCTCAAATTTTTACGTGGTGTGGGGAATTTCACTTCTCATTCGCCACATCTGTGGCTTCATTGAAAAGTATGTTGCCCACCTCTACTTTAGATAAACGACGTTACTTACTTGGTAAATTCGAAGTTATATTACGAGGTTTTGAAGATACTACTTTGAAACAAAAACATAACGTCTTAAATTGATCTAAGAAAGTCTTAACACTGTTACAGTTTATTTTTTTTATCTTGAATTAGTTTTTATACAAACGTGTATTTTTTTTAAATCGTTTACAACTCAAGCTAGTTGGTTTATTAATTAAAATGGCCAGTAGGAATCTTCCTGCCAGGATGTAGATTAAAAATGTCCGTGGAATCATAACTGTATATCTAGAATAGAAAACAAGGGACAATATCTTTAAAGTACCGTACGTCAATGTTGTTCAGGCGCAAATAGAAGAGTAAGTTTTTATACTCGTCAGAGGAAGAGAGTAAGTGTTATAAGCTTATATACAAGATACCTCGCAGGGTGAACTACTGGACTTTCAATGTAGGGGAGATCGGGGTTCGAATTCCAGTCGGGTTTACTAAGGGTGGGTTTTTCCTGGATGGTTTTCCACTCAAATGCGTGTACACACTCTCTAAATTAAACCTTCCACATTAGTGTAATTATTTTATATACATATGACCTGAACAGGAAGTAAGCCGTTGTTAAAAAAAAAGTTACCGATAAAAGAGGAAGTAAACTCACACAAAATTCTTCGTCGAAAAGAACCAAGTTAACCTTTTCTATCTTTCATCAGCTACTTTAATTGACTTCCTCTGTTCTTATTTTTTATATTTCCCCTCTCCCTTCCTTCTTAAACTTGTCGGGGAAACTTGGTAAAGAACTGTGGCCTAGGTTTGTGATGTTTGCCCATGGCCTACCGACCTTGAAGCGAAAGGGCCGAACATCAGCGTTTTAATAATTCAACGCAAGCCTGCTTGCCATTAACCGCCGGCCTATTAAACATTTAACCCTTTTCTGTGTCAACGTGATCACGTTCGACCCGCCAGAAGGTCACGTGTGTTGAGTAGGGGAGGGGGGTTTGGATCCCACGACAAAATGACTTTTTTTCCTAAATCCTACCATATTAGGTTTTCTTTTATTTCAGTAAAAAAAAACTTTTTTTTTACTCGTACGTTTTTATAAAACTATTAACCGCATCGGTGGTCGTACAGATTAAGGCGTCAGTTTAGTTTGTATGGTTTTAAGTTGACTGGGAGTTCGAGGATTTGAATCATGGCTGGGTGCACTCAGCGAGGGAAAAGGGGGGGAGGTTGAGAGGGGCGTTTTTTTCAACATTTGATTTATCGCTGGGTGCTTTTACATGTAAATTCTGGTAAACTTTCTCTAAATTCTCACCCTTTTACTAAGTATTTAATAACCATGGTGCTAATCGTAATTATTTAATACAACATATTTTTCGATATATTTTCGTTTCACTTTATAAAATTACATACTTTTTTTTTTTGCACCTCATATCACCACCCGTTCGAGCTATTGGTTAATATACTAGGGTTAAGGAATGTTTAATATAAAGTAAGTTTGACCGCATTTGCGTGGGGGGATAGTGGACCATTATGTGTGAAAATCTATCCTCAATGGGCCTACACCTGACCAGGATTCAAACTCCGATCTCCCCATTATGGGCAGTTTAGTCTTTGGCAAGAGTAAAGCCTTAGACTATTCGACCACCGAAGCGGGTTTTTCTAATATTAAATTAGTTTCTAAGTCGTTCAGAAATTTTACGGTAACCATCCTAATTGGAAATCAGGATTTGGAAAACATAAAGAAGTTCAAGTACCCGGGAAGTCTGCTGACAAAGGATGCCTACTGGACCAAGGAAATTAGGTCGAGGATTGTCATGACCAAAGAAGCTTTCAACAAGAGGTAACTGCTGACCAGCAAGTTGAGTTTGGAACTGAGGAATACACTGATGAAATGCCACATTTGGAGCATCACGCTATATGGAGCAGAAACTTGTACCTTAGGAAGATGGTAAAGAAATACTTAAAGAGCTTTGAAATGTGGTGTTGTAGAAAAGACTTGAGAATATCAGGTCGACAGACAGCGTGAAAAATGAAGTCCTAAGAGGAGTGGGTGAGAATATAACCATTTAGGATGCGTTTTTTCGGTGCAAAGCAAACAGGATCAGACACATCCCTAGGAGGAACTGTCTTCTGCACGACGTCATAGAAGGAAAGGTTGAAGGAAAGCGGAGCTTAGGAAGAAGGAGGATTCAAATATTGGATGACTTGAAGGAAAGCAGAAAATACTGAGGTTTCATGGAGGAAACATAGGACAGGGTGCATTGGCGGTCTAAGTTCACTGACACAAGGAATGGAGCTGTCGTGAGACAGAACATATATAATATCCCAAATAAAAAAGGTGTTTTTGAGTGTTTCAACAGTTATGTTGGGGCTACCATCACTTTGTCAATTAATGTGTTGGGTGTCGATAGTTTCCCACGCTCATTCCAAAATAGATCAGACTCCCTTTAAAGTTCTAACTTCCTCCTCCCTTCCTCTTCACTGTGGATTCACACGTTTGCCGAAAAACAAGAGAAGAGCAGTAACGTAATCACGTGAAGAGTTCTAAACCTATCACAAGATTTAAGTTTCATCGGCGTTGTCCGCTTGGTGTTAGACTTGAAACAACCTCAGCTTCCCTTTCTTTCGCGCGACAACCTCAGCTTGGAAGAACCAATCACATTTCAAAACCAACCGACACAATTCACGCATGCGCCTAAATCAACTGACTCAATGTGCGCATGCGCCTAAATCAATCAACGCAATGTGCGCATGGGCCTAAATCAACTGACTCAATGCACGCATGCGCCTAAATCAACTGACTCAATGCACGCATGCGCCTAAATCAACTGACTCAATGCACGCATGCGCCTAAATCAACTGACTCAATGCACGCATGCGCCTAAATCAACTGACTCAATGCACGCATGCGCCTAAATCAACTGACTCAATGCACGCATGCGCCTAAATCAACTGACTCAATGCACGCATGCGCCTAAATCAACTGACTCAATGCACGCATGCGCCTAAATCAACTGACTCAATGCACGCATGCGCCTAAATCAACTGACTCAATGCACGCATGCGCCTAAATCAACTGACTCAATGCACGCATGCGCCTAAATCAACTGACTCAATGCACGCATGCGCCTAAATCAACTGACTCAATGCACGCATGCGCCTAAATCAACTGACTCAATGCACGCATGCGCCTAAATCAACTGACTCAATGCACGCATGCGCCTAAATCAACTGACTCAATGCACGCATGCGCCTAAATCAACTGACTCAATGCACGCATGCGCCTAAATCAACCGACTCAATCAGGCCACGTGCACTTACAAAGCGCGATACTAGCAGATAGCTAGCTACATCTTCTGTTCTTAAATTATAGTAAATATCTCGTAACTAGCTCGTTTCTCACTCTGGTTCTGTTTGGATTTGTTTCAAGACACACTACTTTAATCTAAAACCGGCCAATGTTAAATTAATCCTAAAGTTCCGTACTTTCCACCAGTAAATAAAACATGCCGGTAACCAACTGTTTGTATGTTCGCGCTACAATGCATCATGGGTCAACATAGAGCGTGTGAATCAAGCAGATTCCGTTCTCTATTTTGGGCGATCAATGTTTTAATGAAGATATCCCTGACAGGCAGTAAGACGTAGGACACAGAGTAAAACTAGAACCCGGATATTCCCGTGACTCGGACACAGCAGCACCGTCTCTCTTCTCATTGGACGACTACAAAACAATTGCAATCGAATTATAAACTGCCGGTTTCTTTCTCTCTCACCTTTATCACCACCACTAATGGAGAATATAAGCTTTAGTGCAAAATAAAAACAAAACTTACGACCGGGATCAAATTTTTAACGGCTGTACAGTCTGTGTAGCAAGATGTAGACTCATTTTGGAAACTGGATCGGCACATGCATGAGAAACAATATTGGATAGCATCGTCGTCGCATCTTTAGTAGGTGCAGGAGTAGGACAAATGGTTTCGTTTACCGTTCACCGGGATATCTACATATTTACTATAATGGGATACGAGGAAAGAGTGTGGGTTTGAGAAGAAATATATTCGCTTGGAGGGGAGGAGGGGAAAACCAGGTCCGTCTGGAAAAATTGGGAATTACTTTTGTGAAACCTGGAAGAGACAGGGAACTTGCTAGTTATTAAATAGTGGTAACACTGAATCTTTTTTCGCGCGTAGGCTGAGAATTGAGGGAAGAATACACTCGAGGGACAAAGCAATTCACAGGTTGGTAGAAATGTGTTTGAACCATAATGCTTTGCAACACAAACTATAAATAGCTGACTAACAATTTATTTGTCTAGTAGATAAACAGATCTTTCAGATTATCTATTTTCAGTGTACCCGCATTTGCGTGGAGGTAGAGTGGAAAACAATTTTGAAGAAACCACTTTCAGTACACCCAACCTATATTTGAATATCAACTTCACCTTCATCGGCAGTCTAGTATACTGCGAATGTAACGCCTTAGACCACGCGGCCACCGGAGTGGGTTTCAGATTATTATCACGATGAATGTATTCTAATGATTATGTTGCATAATGAAACAAATCAACACAGGACGAGAAATACACATACACGCTTATTATTTAACGAGTTATTCCAAATCATTCCCCAACAGTAGACGCAGCTGTCTGCTTGTGTCTCGCTTTGGAGGCGCATGCGTGTCGGCGTCGAGTCAGGTTAGTTTTGAAAGTGTTCAGTTCTTCAGCGCAGATTTCGTGAATAAAGTCTGACACCTTAGCTCAGTGTTCAAGAGTGTCTGCCTACTAAGTTAAGGGATTGGATTCCCGGCATTTCCGAAAAATTTGGGTTCCCCCTTTCTCAACTACAGGGGGCTGGGTGTTGTGTCTGTTCAATTTTTAAGTAAGTTAGTTTATAAGTCGTGTACTGATATAATCGGCCGGTCAACAAAGTGCACGTTTAATACCGCAAATTATTAATAATCTTTGGAAAAGCGCGGACAAGCTGAAACTGTCTCTACTAGCGCAGAGTGACCTGTGCAGTTCGCGCCGATTTCTTGTGATTGGTTTATAACTCGCCACCCGACCACATTTCAGTTCTGATTTTGTTTTTCAACGAACGCGTAAATCCACGGAGAGTCTGTAGGATATATTTTTATTTGTAATTACTCGGACTAACCTGTTTTCTCTTGTTTCAGGTTCCACAACGGCCCTCACAAGCTGAGCGAGCTGATGAGGGAGTCCATGAAGCGTGACCCGATAGCTCCCGTGCTCTGGGAGCCCCATCTGGCGGCATTGGACCGCAGGGTCAAGGTCATCCTGCAAGGGGTCAGGGACTGCATCTCCAAGGACGACGCCGTCGAGGCAGTGGTGCAGAATGACCTGTCGTAGCGATGACGGTCGGACGTCGGCGGTCCCGCCTCTGAGTAGAGTGTGTGGCAACGCCGGCGAACCTGGCGGACGGTCGTGTCGGAGGGGGCACTGCCTGGTGTGTGAAACTAACACTAACCCCGCGTGAGTTCGCCCGCCAATAGAGAGTCGAGTCGTTTGGCATTCGTGGGTTTGCGGGGGGACATTAGGGAAGGGGGGCACAGGCCGCTTCTTTACCATATTATTTTGGTTTGGGAGAGGGACGCTTCCGTGACGTAAGCATTAATTTTGAATTCTTTTTTTCTTTTAGTTTTTGTCAACGATATTTAAGTGATTAAAATACTTTAAAATTAAAATTAAGTATTTTATAAAGTAAATTAATCTTAACCCTATAGTAATTTTAGTTCACCTTATTTAAAATTATTAGTAAGAGACATACAAGTAATTAGTCCAAAGGAGATTTTTGTCATGAAAGTCATTAAACAGTCATGAAATAATCTTTTAGATCATGAATTTTTGTGAACAAATTTCACTGTGCAGGTAAGAACTTTTTTTTTGCTGTAATTTGCTCAAAATTAGCTTAAATTTGCAAGGCAGAAAATTAAATGAGTAAGAAAGACTGAAAGAGGGGGACATCTATAGAATTTGTCAATGATGTGGGTGGATTTTCTTTCTTAATATCATACATTTTTTTCATGAATATTTATGTATAAATTATGGAAAAGTCATGAAATATTGTTTACATAGTTACTGTAAGGCCCGGTTAACTCAACCGGTACAGCTTATCGATGCGTATCACCGTAAAGTCCATCCTTAAATCTATGTTTATCTGCCGTTTCTGTAGAATGCATATTGAAATTAACTTTTTCTTTGCTATCTATATATCTATATACCTACCTGTCACGGGCATTGAGCCCGGAACATTTTTACCTAGCTTGCGCCGATTTTTTTTTTTTACCACTGGTATACCCAGGTTTATCCAGCTCTCATTATCATATTATATATCTTTGATAAAAAATACATTCGACTTTAAACATAAAAAATTAAAATGTGCCAATAAAAGGATTGCACTTCAATACATAATTTTGAATATAAATTCGTTATTAAAAATCTTGATAACACTTAACTCTCTATTGGCGGCCACTCGACGACTTTTGTACAGTCTGTGCGAAGAATGCATTTTTTTCCCCCTCCCCGTGTTTTGTGTTACCAATAATTGTGATAAATTTGTTTACTAATTATCTAAAAATAAAGAAATGAAAAAAAAAGCATCAAAAACCAAAAGACTGCGGTGTATGGTCCGCATTTTCGTGTATTTGTGATTCAGTGTTGCTATTACTGTTGTGACCTTGACTTAAATAGCAATGTTTGTTATGAATCGAACGCTCGTCACATTTAAAAAAATGAGGGATGCTATTGTTACCAATATTTTAATTTTTATTTTGTGGTTGTGTAGTTATATTGATTATACTGTAAATTCATAGGTATATTGATTTTTGGTTTAATTTATTTTTCTTCCATTTTATTTTAGACACGTTAACTATGTCTATGTTTGTAAGAAGAAAATGTTCATATTTTTATAGAAGTAAACACAGTTGTTTATAAGTTTTGGCTGTTTTAATATTTATAAATAATATCTATATTTGATGTTAAAGCCTGTTCTTTTTTACTGGCCCATAAAAAGCTTGACTAGATAGAGAAAAGCATCTGAGAGGGTTTCTTGACGACTGTTTTAAAGTTGGGTCACATTAAACTTGGTAGCAAAACCAAATAATTATAATATAGTTGTTTACAAAATGTTGCTTTATATGTTACGACTGAGCAAGTTTTTTTTTTGTCTAGAAGGCATCAAAATAATTTGCTATACAACCACCAGATGGTGTTGAATATACCAAAGATGTACTAAAAGTAATAAAACATTGAAACGAATAAAAATTCCCCGTGGTTGAGAGTAAGGGAAAGGTATATAGTTCATTCACTAAAAGGGGTATTTCTTTTTTAATTAATTTTAATAGTTTTTTCTGGGTTTCTTTGAGTTTTCTCTATATGTGTTGTGTCTTTATTTCAAGAATTGTTATGTTAACCACTTTTGTTTGTTACTTTTTATTTATTTAACCTACTTCATATTTCATTAAATATATCATAAAATATTTTTATTATTTTACTAAATAATAAGGTTGTGTGTTTAATCAATGAAAAAAAAAAAAGATAATTTTTGTTAAAATAAAATAAGATGGATTTTTAAAATATAATCCCAATATGTTCAGGAAGATTACGAACAGCTTCAACTTTCTCTGCATTGCTGTCAGGATTAGAAAGCAATTTATATTTTGAAAACTATAAAGCCTTCATATAAAATAACACAAATTAAATATCTAAATTATTTGTTTTAGTTAAAAGGAAAAACTTATCTTACTACAAGGACAAGTCAAATTATTTGTTTAATGCTATTAAACACCCACATTTTAGTGATAAGATGTTCATAGTTTAATTTTGAATCGATTTCCAGATTTATGTGTATATTAAAAAATAAATTATCTTGTACAAATCTCAACAAATAAATTAAAGTAATAAAACTCTGTTTTTCTATAAGCTAGGATTTTACTTTTACAATGGATTTAATATATACACACAACACACATATATCCAAGGAACTTTTTAGGGGGATTGGGAGGTAGGGGTTAGGATGAATCGTATCTTACTACCCATTTAGGCTATCCGCATGCTTACACTACAAGGGTAGGCAGTTGCGCCAAGAGAAAGTGGGAAACCATTTAACAAAAAATCTTAACCTAATTACACCCGATC
The DNA here is from genome assembly GCA_902155825.1 of Timema genevievae. Lineage (NCBI taxonomy): Eukaryota > Metazoa > Arthropoda > Insecta > Phasmatodea > Timematidae > Timema > Timema genevievae. The sequence continues at coordinate 139,647 of CABFWO010000538.1, read as the reverse complement.
AAAATTCGAACCCCGATCTCCCCTTCTTCGGCAGTCCAGTTTTTTGCGACCCCTGTAAAGAGCTTAAAATTTATTGACGGAAAAATATAATTGAAGTACTCTCAAATTTTATAAAGAAAATGTAATAAAGTTAAAACAACTAATGAGCTCTTTTTACATTTCAAACTGACGACACCCCCAAAAAAATACTATAATAAGTTTTGCCAGATTTTTTTCCCCCCATTTAAAATACTAATTATATCAGTAATTAATATGGATAGTCATTTTATATTAACTCTACAACTATTATTAATTTATTTTAACCCCCAACTACCCCCACTCCCTTGTATTAAATTTGTAATCAAAATACCATTAAAAAAACAACATCTTTATGAAGATACTTTAAAATAACAATTTTCCCTTTCTGTTTCACCTTAAGCTTATTTTATAACAAACTTATATCAACTGGGAAAAAAGTGTACAGTTATGTTCAAAACAAAACTCAACACATGGGCAATGTATAATTTATTGGTAGATAAAAAAAAATGAGAATATAGCTCATTGAACACACTTAACATCTCATATAACATGCTAAATGTTGTCTTGAAAGGAAATTAAAGCATTGTGTTACAGTAATGTATACATAATATGTGGGTTGTATAATTTATTTTCAAACATCCTGTTTATCAATAATCTGACCTAAAGGCATTATCACGTTGGAAGGGTACAGCGAAAAAAGGGGCCAAAGTCACACATTTTCCAAGACGACGACTTTTATATCTCATACCCCATAAAGACCCCAGCAAACGTTTTGATTTTTAAACCAATTTAATATATGTCAGAAGCCTCTTTTAAACATAATTTAAAGTTCATTAGAAAGGTCTCACAATTGTCTAACAGATGGCAGCGCTAATTCAATTTGAGTTAAAATTGGACATACCTCCTTTTTCTGTTGTATCCTCCTTTTTATCTACTAAACTGTGGGTTCTTAATGGCTATGTATAATTTTACTCTTTGAATTCACTTTAATCACTGATGAGCATAACTATTAAAACAGGGTTGTTGCACAATTAATCGTATATATATTTCTGATATAATATACTCAGTGGTGATGTGTGACGTTTTAGAATGTGTTAGCAGTTACGTACACCGTAAAGTAGCCCCTTCCTTAAATTAAAAAAAAAAAATAATTGTAATTGTTAGTTAAACAAATAATAAAATAAATGACAGAGAAATTAAAATTAAAACAGCTAAGAACTAACAATCTCTGGAGGAAACTGTTTTAAAACAACCCCCTACTCTTGACACATGCTCGGTGGCTCATTCACACACTGTACCTGTATAATGTAACCACACTGGTGACACGCCCTATTGTTCTCGTGCGTCTCAGTACGTGTGGTACGAATTGTCGCGTTCAAAGTTTCCAGCAGGTTTTGTATCCAGTCTGGTTTTGCGTTCCATTTAGAGATTGGTGAGAGTGAGTCAATGGTTTATTTTCACTGTGTGAATTGACTCAATCTTGAAACTAATATCGCCTGTCAATTTCAACTATTATCGATGGTAGCTCTGGATTCTAAAACGTAGGGTCGTGCTTCGAAATCTATTTAGGGGGATTTTTTATTAATTTTTTTTTACCTTTGGCGCTTCGAGACGAAGTCTCCCAAAAGAAGTGGCAAGGAATTATTTTAACATTCAATTCCTCTCAAAATAATTTAAATTTTTTCAAAGTAAGATAAATAGGTAATTGCTATATAATTAATAATACTCTTGAAGGGGGAGGAGTGTTGAGCCCCCAAAATAGCCCCCCCCCCCCTTGGTACGCCCCTGCTATCACGCCTCACTACTAGGTATATTTTTCAGAAAAATGTGTTGGAATATTGCTCATGTTTATGGTGTTTGTTGTTTTTTTAATATGTTATCCTCAAGGACATACAAATATGATTTTTCTAGGAGGGTCTGGATCCCCCGAGCCCGCCCCCCTTTCTAAGCCCTTGGCTATCACTGTCAATATACTATTTATTGTTGTCCCTGAAGATTTGTTTATGTCTTATACACACTTTGTTTTCTTTTGAATTTATTTTATTACCAAATTCTATAGTCTACTGTGATATATTGTTGTATATTTTTGTGTGGGATACTTTCTTCTTTTTTTTTTCCTGTAAATTTGTGTCTTCAACTATTAATGTGTGTTGAATTTAGTTTTATGTTTTACGACTGACGTCTTTATGCCTTGAATATACTTAGATCTTAAATTTAAAAAGTCTGGTGAGAATATGTAACATGATTGCTTTTAATCATGCAATATTATTGTAAGATTTGTTCTCTATAAATATCACTGCTTTATTTTATTCTGAAACAATTTCAGTTGGGTTTAAATTGTTGTGTCTAGTTTAATAGTTTGGGTTGCTATCTAAAAAAAAGTTTTAGTAAGCAGAAATGGAGTTTTCTCAATATTAAAAAAAATGGCGTATAATGGAGTGTTACTACAGGAGTATGCATAGCTTAGCGAGACTTTTCCCGGGGGGTGAGTTGTCCACTAATAAGTGTCAATTTGACCGTGACCAATTTGACGCGTCACAGAGATATGAGTTAAGCTCAATTCACACTATATGTCACGTCAATGTAACGTCACGTATCGGCAGCGGAACATCAAAATATTATTCAATATATTTTAATAGTTGGCATTCATACTGTGCTGCCACGTCACGGACCACAATCTCGAGTAAAATGTTTTAGTGTTAACGGAACATTCTAGAAACGTGGAATTGAGTTATGTCAATGTGAAACCACCGTTTGTTCGCGTTGGGTCTTATGAAAAACATTTAAAAATTGAATTATAGACTTTTAATGGATTGAGGTATTTAACATGCACTTTCTGAATGACTGATTATATCAGCACACGAGAATTTATATGAGCGAGCACGAAAGGACATAATTTTGCCGAGAAAGGTATTTCCACATACCTTCCAGGGTTATTTTACATGCCACAATCGACATGGGAGCGACGGCTTTACTTCCACTCCGAAGGAAGTTGTACTACGGATTTTTATCACTCAAGAAAAATCCGTTGACCCAGGCTAGGTTTGAACCCACAAACATCAGGTCCTGCTGTGAGCACTTCGCCCCAAGACCACCTAGGTTGACTATGAACATTTAATTGAACAAGTTCGTCGATATGAGGAACAATATGCCTGACAATAAATGCATTGATAATAGTTCCAAGAAACTAAAAAAGGTTTATTTCTTCCTTTTCCATTTCCTTGTACAATGTATGATATTCACCCACAGAATCTCCCTTTATAAGCATCTTTCTCACCCACACTCTCTTTGTTTTTCACCGACTTCCTTCTTCGTCAAATAAAAGCACTATGTTTCTTCCTTTTGAATGTTACGGAAAACTGTCGTTCACTGGCCGTTAAGAGTGAATTGTGCATCGATATGACGTGACGCTGCCGGTACGTGAAGTTAATTTGACGCTACGTATAGTGTGAATCGAACTTGAATATGCGAGCATTTAGCCCCCATGGATAAATACAAGTCAGCAAGCTTGGTCCCCCTTGGCAACATTCCTAAAGACGTCACTGTTTAGAAAAATATTGTATACTGTACACCAAATATAAATTGTCCTCCTAAAACAGTATGAATCAAAGTTGACTCCAGAACGCTCCAGTTTAAGCTTTATATTATAAAGATAAAATTAAAAACTGATTTAGTTATAAGTGTTAAATATACAGAGTGTTCGGAAACTCACGGCACAAACTGCACCAAGTTTGTTTGAGCCAAAAGTAATACAAAACCCCCATACACTTCTATACACTTACATCCGGAAATCTATGCTAATACCATTAAATTGTCTTCAAAGTTTCGGTGTACAGCGCCGGGATAGCAAAGCTGTCAAGTATGCGTGTACAACAAATTGCAAAGGAGTTAGGCGCGCGGCACTGCACATGTAATAATACAAGCACTTTCTGTGATGTAGGACCATTAATGATGACCCTCAGAACGTATTCTAATTTCTAGATGGACTAGTGTGTTATTTACTATTAATTTTGGTATGTTACTCTGCTACCTTGCTCCAAAGATGTCGCGTACCTAACTCCTATGCAACCTGTTGTACACGCATGCTTGAACAGCCTTGCTATCCCGGAGCTGTACGCCGAAACTTTGGACACAATTTAATGGTATTATCGTAGCTTTCCGGCTGTAAGTGTATAGGTATTTTATATTACTTTTAGTTCAAACAAGCTATAATACAGTTTGGGCTATGAGTCTCCTCCGAACACACTGTATAATAATTTCCATATACAACAAACATGATTTGATAAAAATAAAATTATTTGGTTTGTTCTATTTTATATTATTTTATCATGCTTAACAAAGCGTTTTAGAGCCAATGTTCCCATTTTTAATATTTCTTAACATAGTTTGCTATCTACAATAAAATAAGGAATGTTGAATACACCTAAATGTTTTCATTAATGTTAACTATAAATAAAATACTTTAAAAGGCAAACAAACCTGTTTAATCTAATGAAATATTGAGAATCGAGTTTAATAAGGAAATATTTAATCTCGTCAGTATTTTATTAAATCTAAGAGAGGGATGATATAAATTAATGTCACTTTATAAACAGTTTGGTGGAATACCCAAATGGATGACTAGTTTTAAAAATCTGTTTCAAGTTCACTCTTAATCATATCAAAATCTAGAAATAATGAATCTCAAACAATAAAGAACATCCTATTATCAATGAATTAGCCGTGTTCTACAAGTTTAAAAATCACTTTTAAAAAGACCTTTTATATTAATCATTCTGGTAAATACCGTATCAATAAATTTGACAAACTTAACAAGTGCCAGCACATATTTACAAAGTGAATGAGTAATAGAAGTGTTTTTTTTAGTAATGATACAACTGTCATAATAGGCCAAAATATACCTCCGAACACGCCGGTATGTTTTTAAAGACGGGCCAAATATTTTGAATATCTGGTCATGTCGCTGAAATAGCACCTTCTTGGTATGAAAACTTTCTTTTGATAATCCCCCCCCCC
>CABFWO010000538.1:118128-130037 GCA_902155825.1 Timema genevievae | reverse complement strand
GGGGGGGGGGGGGGATTATTAGCACTCGGCTAATAAATCAGGATGTTCCGAAAGTGATGAATTATTAATTAGGGCTTAAGTTTGTTTTTAAATAAGCGAGAAAAATAAACTTAGGTTCCTGAAACCGACTTTGAGAAATGGAGGGGGCGGAGGGAGTCGGTATTTCGTAGTTTTGTCTTACTCGCAACCCCTCCTTCCCCTCCCCCTCCCCCAAAGTTTTGAAAATTCGAACGTAAGCTGTCAGATCAACTCAAGAGCTCACAATTTACGTCTTTGTGTAAGATGATGTTGGGGTGGGGAGAACAGGACGAAGTTTTTTTTTGAGAGTTACGGATGGCGCCGACTCGCCGACTTATTTAATTAAAACGAGTCATAAAAGCCAGGCCAGGCCCGGAGGAAGAGACAGAGCTACACAGAGAAGTCATTTCTCGAGAAGTTCGGAGCAGACTTTCGAGAACTCGAGCTTGGATATTATTTTTATTGTTCGGAACAACACAACATCAGAGAGAATTTAGTGGGTTTTTTAATGACTAAAGATGAGAAATGTGTTAATTGTTTAATAATTAGACATCATACATTTTTTTTATTTTATCAAGACAATGCCAGAATGGCTTTGATTGTTTTATTAAGACATCACCAGGATGGATTTGATTGTTTTATTAAGACAACACCAAGATGGATTTGATTGTTTTATTAAGACATCACCAGGATGGATTTGATTGTTTTATTAAGACAACACCAGGATGGATTTTATTGTTTTATTAAGACAACACCAGGATGGATTTGATTGTTTTATTAAGACAACACCAGGATGGATTTGATTGTTTTATTAAGACAACACCAGGATGGATTTGATTGTTTTATTAAGACTCAGGACGACTTTAATTGTTAGATTAAAACAGCACTAGGACAATTTTGATTGTTTTTAATAAAATATATCAGGATTATTTTATTTTTTCGCTAGAAGATATCAGAGGGATTTTGGTAGTTTTAATTAAACAACATAAGGGTAATTTTGATTGTTTTCAATGAAACGTCATTAGGACCAGAGGTTTAAAAGAATTAAGATAAAAGGCTAAGGTATCCTTGCGAATGCTTATGATTGTTCAAAACTGGTTAATTAGTTCAAAAATTACAAACGCACACACAAAAATACTCTAAGTGACCAAATTCTTACTAGAATGGTAAGGCTTAACATCTTACTATTACATAGATAACACTAATTAGTGTCATATTGTAGGTAGTGATAAAATATCTAAAAAGTGGCAGTTAAAGATCACATGAGTTGACGTATGAATAAATGAAAGCCCGCTTAGGTGGCCACGTGGTCTAAAGCGGGACTCTCGCAGTATACTAGATTGCCGATTGCGGGGACATCAAGGTTCAAATCTCATACGAGTGTTCTGAGGTTTTTTACAAAATGGTTTTCCACTCTGCCAAACAAATGAGGGTGCACTTGCTCTCAATTAAACTTTCATAATCCTTAAAACCATTAGCGTAATTAGTACATAGGCGTATAACCCAAACGGCTAGTAAAAAAGTGTTTAAAAAAAACTAATAACAGGGTTGTAAAAACCATTGACAGGCTTGCCACGAGCCTAAAAAACCATAAACCACAGGTCATTTCACAAACAAACAAAAAATACTTTAATATTTGTGAATTTGTCATATCAAACTGCAAACTTTAATAGTATAATAGTATGGCCTTTGCATAAATTAAACATCGAACCAATGAACTAAACACGCTGATTCAAACACAATCCTTTCCCCTCCCCTATTTTTTTTCCTCTCTGAAAATTGAGTTGCTTAACCACTGCATACATTTCCCCAAAGGACGTTGCCTCTCTGTGACGTCACGGCAAGTCAAGAGAGGATCTCCCATGCTAATGTATTTACGTTTTACTCTACGAGTTTTAAATATATAACATTGTTTGTTTGTTTAGCACCGCGTCTTACTACCCGCTCGGGCTATACGCTTAAGTACTAATTACGCTAATGGATTAGGAATTGGGAAGGTTGAATTTAGAGGAGGTGGACTCGCATTCGCGTGGAGGGAGAGTGGAAAACCATTTAGTAAAAACCACCCCCAGTTCACCTGACCAAGATTCGAACCTCGATCTCCCCGTCCTCGGCAGTCTGGCTCTACACGAAACAAGCGCGTTTGCCAACTACGCCACCGAGGCGGGTTATATAACATTGAAACAAAACCCATAAATTCTTAAATAGAGCTGAATAATAATTTTACATTGGCACAAAATAAAAATTATCACTTAGTTTATTTTAAATCGTCCACAGCTTAGGCTAATTGGTTTTTTCGCAAAAATGGCCAGTAGGAATCTTCCTGCCACGATGTAGATTGTAAAATTCCGTGGAAGAATATATCTATCTAGTAGAATAGGAAACAAGGAATAGGTGATTTTGAAATGCAAGTCAATGCTGTCCAGGAGCAAATAGTAGAGTGAGTATTTATACTCGACAGCAGAAGAGCGGAAGTGCTATATGCTGGTAATCAAGAGACCTTGCAGTGTGAACTGCTCGTTTTATTTTATAGCTTTCAATTTCTCACATTGGTTTTTAAGTGTAATAGTGCTTAGGTTAGTTAAGATGTAGCCCGCTTCGCAAAACAGCTTCGAATTTACCAAGTAAGCAAAGTTTTCAAAGTCAAATCATCAACACCAATGGCAGTACTGTACAGTAGTAATATTTATGAAAACATTAAATTTTATTTATCCCAACTATTATATAAAATGTCCAGAAAAATTGAAATTTCTTCGTAAGACTTGGAAAAGACAGTACAAAGAATTTTTATCTTAGACAATAGTAGTAACCCTGATTGAGAGAAAACCTCCAAACCCCCTTAATAAAAAGGCGTAACGTAAAGTGTTCCCATCTTGCAAAGAACAAACAGTTGGTGATCGTGCTTGGGAAAGTAAGCACGTAAGGATTGTACGGGGCGCTGTAATCCGATTTGTGGAACAAAGTTGTTCATTTTCCACGAGGCCCTCGTTCTTGAAATAATATCTAGTATTTTTGACTGACAGGCCTGTACTCTGGAGAGATGATGGGTGGCCTTATACCTCTGTGGATTTTTTTTATCACCGCGTCTTACTACCCTTTCGGGTTATACGCTTATGTACTAATTACATTTATGGTCTTAGGGATTGGTAAGGTTATATTTAGAATAAGTGTACCCAAATTTGCGTGGCAGTAGATTGAAAAACCATTTTGGAAAAACCACCCTCAGTACACCCGACCGAGATTCGAACCTTGATCTAATATACTGCGAGAATAGCACCTTAGACCATACGGCCACCTGAGCGAGGTACCTCAGTGTTGAAATCCCCTAACAAGGCAAAATGTCAAGGATTTATTTTAGCACCATTGAGCACGCAGACAAATACGTCAGTGTTGCCTTGCCCGATTGATTAACCTTTTCAAGAGGAGGTTTGGGGTTCAAATCTTGGCCGGATGTACTGAGATATATTTTCCTAAATGGGTTTTCAGCACTTCACGCAAATATGGCTACAATTCCTCTAACTTCTACCTTCACTATCCTTACACCATTAGCTTAGTGAAATGGGAATGACCAGTGTGGATAGTATTACTCGAAGCAAGAAGGGTAATCGGCTACGTTTGTCGTAATATAAGTAATTTACCTAAATAATCCAATAATTGGTGACCAAACTGGAGTTTATTAGCTATGCGAATTCTGATCTATTATAAAATTCAAGTATTCTAAAAGAACAATATATATATATATATAAAGTAGAGTCTACCTGTAAAATTGAATAATGACTGTAAATAAGAAACAAATAAAGACAAGTTGGATTATACACGGCGTTTCATTGGCCGGCTTTAGTCCATGAATCAGCCACCAAACTACATGTGGTGCGTTGGAGTTCAAGAAATGTTTTGCCAGAGGTCCTGAAAACTGAGAGCACACACTTTTTTTTACAAAGAATAGTAATGGAAATACGAAAAATAAATCGGGAGCGGGAGGAAAAAAAAAGTATAATCTCATTGTGCCCTAGTTTTTAAGGTGAAAAGGAAATTTGGGAGACAGTAGGAGTGAAATAGAAAACCATAAAATCCACATTATCTAAGTAGGCTTGCAGAAACAATCAGAAATATGGACATTGGTTGTAAGAAAGACTAGGAAAATTGAAAGTATGGTAATGACGCTCGTGTGGAGCATTCTAGCCGTCAGCAGGATGAACAGGATTAGGAATGAAGTTGTCCGGAAAAGAGGAGGAGTACAAGGAGTACATGAGATAGTAGAGGAATCAATGGTGAGATGGTATGGTCTCGTAATGAGGATGTTGTAGGATATGGGATAGTAGAGGAAGCAAGGCTGAGATGGTATGGTCTCGTAATGAGTATTTGTAGGATATGAGATCAGGGGCGTCGCGCCGGGGGGAGGGGGTTGGGATCAACCCCCTTCCTCAATGTTAGTTAAAAGCTTGAAAGTTGGGAATTTTGTGAGGTTTGAGATCTGGATTTGGAAAATTATAGGCTTATTCTGTACCACACTACTTTCTATTATGAAAGTCATTAACCACAAACTTGTACAGATAAATTTAAAATTTCCCAACTGTTGATCCCTTCTCTACAAAAAATCCCAACTTCAAAATTCTTCAAACATTTAAAGAAGATTCCTTGTTTAGTAGATTGAGGAAATCTTAGTTAATCAAGTAATCTAGTAGCGCCGTTGTCAGTAGGCAGAGACAACGGCCGGTGAGTGTATGCCGAATGCGGTATAAAAACGAATCATAAGGGAACATGAGCTGCCCAGTAGCAAAATTTCACTCAGCCAGCAATGCTTGAAGTGACAGCATTGTCAGCCAATGTTTTATTTATAGTTTAGTGTTTTTCGTTGTGATTTTCGTGGCTGCTAGACTGTCACAGTTTTATGATTAAAATTATCATAATGTTGTACAGCCAATGCCTTAATTAGGGCTTTATTAAATTTTGAAGGTATAAATGCAGTGAATGTTACGCAACATTTTATTGTTTTCTTATCGAAAGCTCTGACTGATGAAATGAGGACATTGAGGTTAGTGCTAGTGTTTGACTTCTGAAATACACACTAATTTTTCTAGCAAGTATCCATACTAGTTTAAATTGAACTGATGTATCCTATTTCATTGTTTATTAAAATAGGCTTTCATGAAAGCAATTAAAATAGGCTCAAAGCAACAATGAAGGAAGAGGAGTAATAGTGCTGTGTAACATTGTTACAACTCTTATAATTTTTCATTTGATTAAGTAGACTACAATAAACCAAAAATTAAGTTTTTTTTTCACCCTTTAACATTTTCAAATTTGGGCTACATTTTTAAATTCGTTATTTAGTGTTCGATTTTCTTGAAATTTCGTATAACCATGTTGTTTAGAGTGCTGATTTCGAATTTGCCATAAGTTATTTAATGAAATGTCAGGGGAAGCCCCTTCCCCCTCACACGCTAAAGTACAATATGTTTTGAATAGTTTATTGATCGTACCAGTATTAACATTTTAAGGCAACTTCCATGAGGTTATGAAGCAGGACATTGGTAGACAGGTATCAAAATACTGTAGAAATATCGATAAATTCCATCTTTATTGCTTTATTTTACAGATGAGAATGTGTTTAAATAAACATGGCCAAACCGCCAATTTTTTGATAAAGTGACGAGCGAGTTCTACATCTCCGGGAGCTTACTAGTTAAATATTTCTTCCAACTGTGTTCTATTAAAGCAGCGGTTTCCAGCTTGGGGGTCGCAGCGTGTTTTGGGTGAGGTCACAATATAGAGGTTTTAGCTTTATATTTACTTTTTCAAGGATTTTAATGATTAGAAGATGCGAAATTCTAATATAAACGTAAGTTGTTGAAGTACTAAAAACGACCGAGTTGCTGCTTAGGTTCCTTTTGGCTATTCCATTCTGATAGCTTCTTGCTGACTTGGTTTACTGTGGCAGCCTTGTAATGCTGCTAGCATAATATAAAATCATCCCCCAACCCCGGACTTGTTGATTCTATTTTACTACATATTAGTCACATATAATCATTATTATAAGCAATTTATAATAATTGAAACAAGCATTAGTAGACATGCGGGTTTAATGTCACGCTCTTTTGGTTTGGTTTGTTGGTGAAGGTGAAGAAAGGATTTTAATTCTGTACTGTTCATTTACCGTGTGTGGCAGCAGTCTTATCTTGATGCACTACACTTTGGCTCTATCTTATAAGCTGAGCCATAGTGTAAAAGTGCAAGGTAAGCTTTCAACCTTACACGGTAGATGGAGGGTACACGCACAATTTATTTGAGTGACACAGTTATTAAATATTTGTTTTGATGCTTTACTGCCAGCTCGTGCTGTCCACAGCTACCTAACACTAATTTAAAGGCATAAAACCAGAGAGAGTAATATTAGTAAATGTACTAGAATCAGCCTAGAGGGAGGAAGGTGAAAAATCATGATATATCAACATCTCCTCTTCCCTCAATGTACCCAGCCTCTCAACTTCACGGTTTGGAGCTGAACAGACCTCTCGAGCTCACCAACGCTGAGCCAACCTTTTCGGAAAAGGTCGATTAAAGTCTTTATTGCCTACTTGATGAATTCGAAGGTATTTTGCCAAGCGGGTTGCGTCTTAACTTGGCGCAACTAAGCACTGCAGATAAATAGGGAGCGGATTCTACGGCCCCAAAAATGTTAGGCGCAGGCAAATAGGCATTACAAATATGGGATTTAGAGAAGGGGGGTAAAGCACACAACAGGCAATGTAAAATTGCTTTTACTACTTACTATTTTATTATTTACAGCCAATTCATATTGAGCTTTTGTTTAGCACCACGTCTTACTACTCGTTTGTGTACTAGTTAAGCTAATATGTCAGAGGTTATGAATGTGAAATTTAGAGGAAATGTATCTGCATTTGCGTGGAGGGAGGGTGATAACACTTCCCCTCTTCAAGTGACGAGTACAAACACTCACTTTACTATTTGCCCTGGACAGCATTGACTTGAATTTTAAAATTACCTTAATTCATCTTGTTTCCTATTCTATTTGCTTCTACGGACTTTTTTAAATCTACGTTCTGGCAGGAGGATTCCAACGGACCATTTTCGTGACCAAGCCAAATAAGCCTAAGTTATAGGAGATTAAATAAAACACGTTTACAAAAATACTACTTCATAACCAAACAAAAATTTTGGAATTTTTGAAGAACTCGTGGTTTTTGTTTCACTCACCGAATAAAACGTAAACACATGAACATAGGGAATCCTATCTAGACTTGCCGTGACGTCACAGATAGGTAACATCCTTAAAGAAAGGAATATAACGAGTATAATGTACAGAAGAAGGAGAGGAAATGAACAAAAACTCTCGGTTATTAGAGGTTTTAAATTTTTAAAAAAGTTGTTTTAATTTCTAAAAATAAACGCGAATAAAATGTTACGTTTTAAAACGAGTTTCTAGATAAGAACAAAATACCACACCACGAAGGAAGCCTAAGTCTGGGGAAGGAAGGCGCAGTGAAATAAGGTAGTCGGCACGCCGTTAGTTAAGGTGGAATGGAGATCGGCCACGATCACATTAGGACGAGGATCGCAAATGATGATGAAGAAACGTGGAGAGCCTTCTCCAAACCTTAATAAATATAAATAATTAACAAAACAAGCCATCGGATTATCTGTGTTAACATTCTGTTCGGATTCGTGGGGCGGCGCAACCAACTGATTATTCCCCACCTATTTTCAAAGGACCTTAATTGTCTAGTAACTTGTGAAAATACCTTAATGTCGCCGCCAACTCGAACTGATATATCCTCACAATTCAATATTTTTATAGGTATGATGTCAGTTCTGAAACTTCAAAACCACTAAAAAAATCCTATATTATCTCATAATGATCTGATTTTTTTTTAGCACAACGTCTTACTACGCTTATGTACTAATCACCCTAATCATCATTTTAGGGACTAAGAAAGTTTTATTTATTGGAAGTGTACCCGCGTAAAGAGAGTGGAATATTGTTTTGAAAAAAAAAACCTCTGTACATCCGATGGAGATTCGAACCTCGATCTCCCCGTAATCGACAATCTAATCTGCAACGAGAGTAGTGCCTTAGACCACGTGGACACCGAAGCGCGTTGAAATAGGGTTAATTTTAAATCAAATATTGTAAAAAGAAATCAAACCCATTCAATTTAAAGAAAATGTCATAGAATTACGTCTTATAAGAAAATATTTGGTCTCTATAAAAACATCGGTGTTTGCGCATATCATAGGTTAGGCTGTCTACCATTGTCTGCCAGTAACAGGGACGATAGGGTTCGGATCCCGGTTGGGTTTACTGAGGATATTTTTCTCCTAAATGGTTTATCGATCTTTCTATAGACAAATTTGGTTACATTTCCTTTAAATTCTTCCTTTCTCAGACCCAACTCATCAGGCTGGCTATAGAGGAATAGATGAGCCGTTATTTAAGTTGAGGGTGAGCCCTTTGGGCCATTTATAATTTTGTCTTGAATTGTTGCGGGCAATTGATATTTAAATATTTATTTACTGTTACCCGCATCACTGGCCGAATGTTCTAAGGCGTAACTATTGCAATATACTGTAATGAGTATGACAGGGAGAACAGGGCTCGAGTCCCAGTCCGGTGTATTGAGGGGTATTTTTACGGAATGATTTTCCACTCTCCTTCCACGCAAAGGCGGATACACTTCCTCTACGTTCACCCCTCCTTGTCCCTGACACATTGGTGTAATTAGTATATACTCGTATAACCCGAATGGGTAGTAAAACGCGGCTACAAAAAAATTGACTGTTAAAAACGCGAAATTTAAATCGTAGACTGGAGCAGGCCTACCTTGCTATAATACTTTATAAACAATAAGAGAAAATAAGACCACCAGTGTCTCTGTCTTTTATACATATATATATATACAACATATATTGGCTATATTTTCTTCACTGCAGATAAATTAACTCCCCTCCAACCCCCCCGCCACCCAATCAACCCTTAACTCGAATAATATCCGTTCAAATTTGTATCTTGAATTAGATTTGTTTTATTTCAAAGCCGTATCTCCTTGAGCAATTACTGGAGCTAGACGGAATACTCCTTTCTTTTTAACTGAAATGTGTTTCGAGTTTTCGTGAAATGAACGAAGTGTCGTGGAGTATCGGGAATAGGGAATAGGGAAGGGGAGTAATCGAAACAATTTCTTGCCAGTAGAGAGCGGAATAATACCCTATTAGTCTTCTGTCGCTTTCACTGGACATTTCCCCCCCTGTTCGATAGAGCGCCTCGACGTTTGGCGGGAAAGTGGAATAAAACTCAAAATAAAAGTGAATGAGTGCCTAGTCTAGATTTGTTTAGCATGGTTATAGTCCGATCATGCTGACGGGTGACATTTTTGACTGAATGGTGTGTCACCCTAATTTTTTTCAAGCCCTGTCTGTGTGTGTATATATATATATATACACACACAGACAGGGCTTGAAAAAATTTGTATATATAAATATTTTGCAATGATAAATGGCACCGTGCTCCCCAAAGATTTCTAACATTTTTAATTAAAAAGAGAGACATGCACATGTACACAATATGTAAATACACTATGCTATGCTATGCTATGTCATGCCATGCTATGTCATGCCATGCTATGTCATGCTATGCTATGTCATGCTATGCTATGTCATGCTATGCTATGTCACGCTATGCTACGCTATGCTATGCTATGCTATGCTATGTCATGTTATGCTATGTCATGCTATGCTATGTCATGCTATGATATGTCATGCTATGCTATGTCATGCTATGCTATGTCATGCTATGCTATGTCATGCTATGATATGTCATGCTATGCTATGTCACGCTATGCTACGCTATGCTATGCTATGCTATGCTATGTCATGCTATGCTACATTTTATCTCGTACGTTTCACACAGTGAGCTGTGCTAGGTTATCAGTTGGACGGCTTAGTGGAGTTCTATTATATTAAAAAAGTGGATCGTTGTTAATTGACACCATTTTGAACATTTATTAAAGTAATTTCATTAATAATATTGCATTTAACGTAATAAAGAATAATATAATGTAATAAAAAGTTCTTGAATAAAAATTATTATAAAAAGATATGAGTTAAATTATCTTCAAAAATTGATGTTGGATAAAAAATAAGTTCCAGGCAAACGTTGTCTGTTTTATAGTATAGAATGAAATGCCTTTAAAAAATTACGGAGGTTTTAATTTAAAAACACAAAGTTGACCTTGAAATAACCTTGAAGTTGTTCAATCCAATCAAAAATTACTAGTGCTGTTCACTTTCTCCCTCAAAAACAAAAAAACTTTTGTCCAAAGCTATTTTTTCTAAAATGCTTCATTTTCGGGATTTTCTGATGTCTCAAATTAAATGCCTCATCCTATATATATATATAATTTGTTTAATATGTAAGCACTCTTAATATCCTGTTGGTTGACTGGGATGGATAATAATACCGTATAGCCTTGTGTTATTAGAAAATAATTAATACATTTTTACTTTATATTTAAATTGCACTACAGAGAATAATTATTTTTTAATCTTTTTTTGTTGCTCTGTTTAGGTTTTTTCATTTATAATAAGACTTCGAATTTTCACGCCCCTTGAGTTGGGATGGAAGGCGTGATAAGGCCAGTTTTTGTGCAGTTTTTATCGCAAAACATTTGTTGGTCAAAATAAATAAACTATTTCTCCAATACAAACATATAATTCAATTTTATTCACATGGTGGCCTCAAAATTTCTTGAATATCGGTCAAGGGTGTTCTGGAATTTAATGACAACTGTTTCTCTTAATTTAAAAAGTTTCTAATCTATTGCTGCTATGCTAATGATGGATATTTAGGAACTGTTGATATGAACCTGTTAAAGAAATTAAACTCTAAGTTTGTACTGGAGCAATATTTGATTTTTTTTTGGCCAAAAAAAGTTTTGCCATAAAAAATGCAACCTACCCTCGCCAAGTAGGCAACGTTCTGCCTTCCTCATCCCTGCCCCATTAGTGTAAATATGCGGTTAATCCGGATGGGTAGTAAGACTATTTGCACACATACACACATACACACTATGTTAGTTGAGTCACTGTTACACGCGTTATGAGATCCACTTTGTCTCAGCCGTACAGACCAGAAGGGCAACAAGCTTTTCTCCCTCAGCGGCGCGGCCTGAAATCATGCGTTTTCTCTATTTAAGGGTGCCATTCAAACTCGTGTATTCAATTCTTTTCATATCCATCTCAGTCCTTCCGCTCTTCCGAATCATTGGTCCGGTCCACCGGATCGAGGATTCCACACCAGCTTGTCGATAAAAAAAAAAACACTAGAGTAAGTCTTCCATGAGTCCAGAGGGTCAAGCCATTAAAAGGTTCCCTTCTTACCTTCCTTTATCAATCCCGCTATCCTTTCCTCCCTGCCTTCTCCGAGAAAGATAGGACGTGACCACTTCAAACGACTTGTTCTGAACTTAGGAACAAGGCTCTCTTATCCCCCTCTCCTCCTTGCACCCCCTCTGTCACCTCTTTGAGAGAAGGGAACATATAGTCGGTCGTCTTTGCCGCTGTTGTCATACTGGGAACAAATTTATTTGACTTGTTTTTTTTTTTAATCGCACTGCGTCTTATTACCTGACCCGCCTCGGTGGCGTAGTTGGCTAACGCGCTAGTCGTGTTGAGCTCGGCCGCCAAGGACGGGGAGATCGAGGTTCAAATCTCGGTCGGGTGAACTGGGAGTGGTTTTTCCTTAATGGTTTTCCACTATCCCTCCACGCAAATGCGGGTTCACTTCCTCTAAATTCAACCCTCCCAATTCCTATTCCATTAGCGTAATTAGTACTTAAGCGTATAACCCGAACGGGTAGTAAGACGCGGTGCTA
>CABFWO010000538.1:101424-114800 GCA_902155825.1 Timema genevievae | reverse complement strand
GGGGGGGGGAGGAGGGTTGAGAACGAGTTAGGATGATAAATATTCCATGTGAACTGATATGATGTATGAGTAAATAGAAATCTATGATGCGTTTCGATGGAGGGTATGAAAAAAACAAGTCGAGTAAACTGGGGGGTGAGGGGGAGTGCAGGGGGGTTTAAGGGAGTAGGCTGACGCGTAAACGTGGATTCACACGTCGGCCGTAAAAAAAACATGAACATAATAGAAACAGTGTCACATGACAAGAGCTCGGAGCCAATCACAGTATTTCAGCGCGATACGCTCTGTCCCGCTAGGCTGGAGTTGAAATTAATTCAGCCTTTATCGGCTCTGCTTGACAATCTATGTTAATCTAAGATATGTTTATCCACTAAAAAAATAAAATATGTCAATAATCAGTTGTTTGTGTTGCAAAGCATTATGGGCCAGAATACATTTCTACCTGCTCGTGGTGACCTGGTGGTCTAGGGGTAAGGTGTCAGACTTCTGTGCTGAGGGTCCGGGGTTCAATCCTCGGTCCCGGCACAGATTTATCTGATTGCCAAACCCTTCCTTCACCTCTGACAAGATGTGTATTAATCACAACTTGTGAATGTGAGGAATGCCAGGCCTCCACCGTGGTTCGGATCCCACGTTAAACTGTAGGTCCTCCATTTCATCTCACTATCACCCTACCATTGCACATTAGCGTAAGTGCGTATAACCCGAACGGGTAGTAAGACGTGGTGCTAATAATAATAATAATAATAATAATACCTGCTCGTGAATTGCTGCGACACTTAAACAGCTTCTGCTCTATAAACTTTCGGCAAGCGTGGGAATAAAAAGTCACCCGCTTCGGTGGCCGCGTGGTCTAACGCGCTACTCTTGCGTTAGACCAGACTGCCGAAGATGAGATGATCGGGGTTCGGTCCCAGTCGGGTGCACGGATGGAGGTTTTTACTGAATGGTTTTTCCATTCTCCCTCCACGCAGATGCGCATACGTTTCCTATAAATTAAACCTTCCTAATCCCTACAACATTAACGTAATTAGTACGCAGGCGTATAACCCAGACAGGTGATAAAAAAAAGGGTCACCTGTGTCGATCCGCACTGAGCTGTGCCAGGAGACAACACTGATCGGATAAACGATCCATAGGGACGATAACCTCAAAGATTTGATTACACAACCGCGGAAAAACAAACAAATTCGACAATCAGCAAAACTTCAAAGGCCAACAGGCTTGTGGACTGCAGCGCAAATCAAAACAGAATCCGCTATCTAATTTCGGCTAGCTTGTGAATCAAGCTTATACGCACTGAATGTGACAAAAGGCTCGACATTAAAAAAAAAAATCATATTAAAACAAAATATTCGCGGTACTGATCTAAAGCAAACAGGGTTTCCCAATGAATGGATTGTATGGAATTTATTAGACATACACGGGATATGAGCACATAGAACTTGTAATATAGCAAGCTTGGCCACTGAACACACAATAAATCAAGTAGAGGGATGAAGTACCGTCTGTTCGCGTTGCAACTGGGTACACAAAACACACGCGTGCTATTCGTTGCCAAACGGCTGGACACCTGTTGTATTTCGTGCTTTAAATATTTTAATTATTAGGTCTATGTTTATTATGACCAGGTACGGGATTTCTATGAGTTGAAATCGTTCAAAATATAAACACTATAGTGACGTTCAAATTTTTCAAAAAATGAACACAAAATATTGGCGAAAACGCTATGAGAATGCACATGAATAAATCAAACAATCCTTTTTTTATAAATCTAAATTAAAACAAGCAAGGATAAAACATTACCAAATAAACACTAATATCTTTAAACAGGTAGGCCCTACAACGAGTCATAAATACCTGCTTCAGTATCGATAGTAACCCCCTTACCAGGAATGTGGAGTTAATACCGGCTTTAGTATCGATAGTTACCCTCTTACCAGGAATGTGGAGTTAATACCTGCTTCAGTATCGATAGTTACCCCCCTTACCAGGAATGTGGAGTTAATACCTGCTTCAGTATCGATAGTTACCCCCTTACCAGGAATGTGGAGTTAATACCTGCTTCAGTATCGATAGCTACCCCCCTTACCAGGAATGTGGAGTTAATACCTGCTTCAGTATTGATAGTTACCCCTTACTAGGAATGTGGAGTTAATACTTGCTTCAGTATCGCTAGTTACCCCTTACTAGGAATGTGGAGTTAATACCTGCTTCAGTATCGATAGTTATCCCCCTTACCAGGAATGTGGGGTTAATACCTGCTTAAGTATCGATATCTACCCCTTACTAGGAATGTGGAGTTAATACCTGCTTCAGTATCGATAGTTACCCCTTACTAGGAATGTGGAGTTAATACCTGCTTCAGTATCGATAGTTACCCCTTATTAGGAATGTGGAGTTAATACCTGCTTCAGTATCGATAGTTATCCCCCTTACCAGGAAAGTGGAGTTAATACCTGAAAATAACGAGAATACGGAACAAAGTTTATTTGAAGCCTACATAATGTCGTTAGTCTTGAAATAGTGTGGGGAAAAATCAAATATGTCAGTATTCATTAATTTACAAGACAATAACATTATTCATCATAAATGGACTAGAGTAAAAAATTAAAAAATGACTAAAAAATACCTATAATCTGTACATTTCTAGAACCATGAGTACATGAACAGACTTTATGTACCCTTATTTATCCTGTAAGATAGAGAGTTACCTTGCATTATTTCACTATGCTGTGGTTTATAATATAGCGTAATAGTGTAATACGTCAAGCTAAGACTGATACTTTTGAAGGTAGATGGAATACACATATTAATATTGTAATATAGCATAAAAATATGGTATGTCATTAAAATAAGATCCTGATTATGACTATTACACGCTTGTACACAACATTTTAGTTGGGAATCCTGAAGAAATAATACCCCTTGTTAAACCGAGCCGTTGATGAAAGTAAAATGTTAAAATGTTTTTGAAGAAGGTTATCAGATTAGGGATTGGACGGAGGTGTTTCAGGATAGGGTTGAATGGCGAGTTTAATTTCTGGAGGACATAAACTTTTAAGTTCTTTAAGACCAGATAATTATGTATTTAGTTTTCAAATTTTAGTTTAAGTATTTAACGTCCACTTTCTGAACTGACTAATTATTATATCACACAGTTTCTAAACTAGTTTATATATATAAAAGACACAACATCCAGCCCCCTACCATTAATTCATCACTGTGAAAGGGGAAGATCACATTTTACCAATGATAAAAATTTATACACCGGTAATCGAGACTGGGACCCTTAACTTAGCAAGCAGACAAGCTACCTACTGAGCTAAAATACTAGAGAGTTATTTAATAAGTTAATTATTATGATAATTATTAGTTAATTATTAATAATTAAATAGTCAAAGCTATTAATTATGCTTTTAGTGAGGGTTACTCCATCTAGATATCATATTCTGAAAATTCCCGTGTCCAGGTGTCATTTTTCAATTTTCACAATATGATAATTATTAATAGGTAATAATTATTAGTAAATATCCAAGCTATTGCAGTTTTAATTGCGGTTAGAGCCACCTCTAAATATCATACTATTCAAATTGAAAAATGACGTCCATTAGATTCTGCTCTAAAATATAAGTGAAGAATAACCCTGGGCATGGGACGATTCCTGGGTAGCTCAGTTGTTGGCGCATTGACATACTAAGACAAAGTTCCTGGATTCAATTCCCGTGTCCAGGTGTCATTTTTCGATTTATTATTATTATTATTATTAGCACAGCGTCTTACTACCCGTTCGGGTTGTACGCACTTACGCTAATGTGCAATGGTAGGGTGATTTTGAGATGAAATGGAGGACCTACAGTTTAACGTGGAATCCGAACCACGGTGGAGGCCTGGCATTCCTCACATTCACAAGCTGTGATTAATACACATCTTGTCAGAGGTGAAGGATGGGTTTGGCAATCAGATAAATCTGTGCCGGGACCGAGGATTGAACCCCGGACCCCCAACACAGAAGTCTGACACCTTACCCCTAGACCACCAGGTCACCATTTTTCGATTTAAAGAAAAAAATATATATATACAGGTTGTTTGAAAATTCATAGCCCAAACTGTACGTATAGCTTTTTTGAACTAAACGTAACACAAAATACCTATACACTTACATCCGGAAAACTGTGCTAATACCATTAAATTGTGTTCGAAGTTTCGGCGTACAGCGCCTGGAGAGCAAAGCTCTTCAAACATGCGTGTACAACAGGTTGCATAGGAGCTCAGCGTGCGGCACTGCACATGTAATAATGGCAAGCACTTTTCGTTAGGAAGGACCGTTAATGATGACCCTCAGAACGTATTCGCTTTTCTAGATAGACTGGTATGTTGTTTACTATTAATTGTGGTATATTCTGCTGCCGTGCTCCAAGATGTCAAGGTGTGCATTGCCGCGCACCTAGCTCCTATGCAACTTGTTGTACACGAATGCTTGAACAGCTTTGCTATCCCGGCGCTGTACGCCGAAACTTTGAACACAATAATTTAATGGTACTAGCATAGTTTTTACTTTTGGTTCAAACAAACTATATGTGGATTTTGGGCTATGAGATTCTGAACACCCTCTGTGTGTGTGTATATATATATATTACGGCCTTACCTAGGAATGCGCTATCTAAAAAAAAAGTGTCGTTAGTTAACTCATTTCTTGTATTGGAATAAAAGTATCAAGAATAGAAGGTATCGACATCAATAGAATAAGTAGGAAATGTTTTCCATCGTTTTAATTCACGAAAATATTTAAGTCCTCAGAGTTTTTTTAACTTTTTTTAGTAATAAAAAATAAAACTTTTCAACAATCAAAACATGTTAAATCTTTCATATATTATATTCATAGAAATAATAATAATTTGATAATAATATTGTAACGTATGGCTTAATTATTTGTCTAGCTCATTTCTGAGCGAATTAACAGGAACTTGCTACCTACTTCTGGCTGACAAAGTGTGGGCTTAAAAATATTACATTACTAAAGTCCGTTCACGACTGGAGTGGTTGTAACTTGACAACTAGTAGAAGATTTTTATCACAAACCTTACTATTTTATCAATAATAATATATTATTAATCAAAGCTGTTCGAAAACCCTTCTAATAATACCTCTCTAAGGACTACTGTATAATTGGATTTTAAATAGCTTAATGGAACAACAAAATATATCAATAAAGTTATTAGGTTTTTTGTTTCGTAGTTGGGCCAACATAATATTATATTGCATGGAATAATAAGTAAAAAAGTGTTATATATTTATATATACATATAACCCCGTGTCTTACTACCCGTTTGGGTTATAGGCTTATGTACTAATTACATTAATAGTTTTACTGATGAAGAGGGTTATATGTAAGAAGTGTACAAGCGTTTGCGTGGAGGGAGATTGGAAACCAATTTTGTATAAACCACCCTCAGTATGCACGACTAAGATTCGAACCTCGATCACCTCATCACCGGCAGTCTAGTTTACTGTGAGAGTGATGCCTTAGACCATGCATCCACACACTCGTATTGTCTTGTAATTGGCTACCAAAATAAATAAATGTTTTTTATTAAAAAAAGAGCCATACAAATATTAGTTTAAAAATAAAAGTTTTTATTTTGTAAACGGTGAATTAACACAATCGAACACTGTATAACGTCATTAACGGCCTTCATTTCGTCTGGTTTGCCATCTTGATTTGTGAAGAGAATGCAGCATTTTAGAAGCTTTTTTAAAAATATTTTTAAGTAAGCCATAGACGGGGCTTCAACAAAAAAAAAGAAATATCCAAACGGTTATTTTCTTAGTTTCGTGTTTAAATAATGTAAAAACTGTTAAAAGAAAAAACAATTTAAAACCCTATGTTTGTTTTGAAAGAGTTGATTTCCAAAAGTAACAACTCAACATATGGTCCTACAGATCATATGGTTTGGCGTATGAGTACATGAACGTAGATGTTGTAGCTTCTGCTGTCAGTTATAACCACTCAAGTCGTGAATCGACCTTAGATTATGAACAAATGTTTGTTTATTTTGATATAGATCCGATGCTAGGAAGTAAATACTTGAACTGTGTCTGCATTAGCGTGGAGAGATGATGGGAAAACCACAGTGATAAATCAAATATGAGATACCATTCCTAGTACGAACCGACAAGGATTCAAACCCCGACTGTATCTTCAAAGGTTTCTCAAGCCCAATACGGGTCTAACACACAAGACCACTTGGCCACCAATGCCGATCACTGACCACAAACACAATAATGACTAAACTAAACTGCTTGTTACGTCACGGACTGATTACAAACTTTTTAAACGGATATTTTAGAAAAAGCATCGGTGATCACGTGGACTAAACGTAAAGTTCTTCTAGTCTGGTTTTCCGGTGACGAGGGGAGGTTGTAGTTCGAATACCGGCCGAGTGTACTGATAACAGTTTTTTTCCTCAATTTTTTTACCACTACGCCTCCACGAATATTCGGGTACATTTTATTTAGGGGAATGTTTTATTATTTCTATTTTCTTGATTTGTTAGTCCATAACTTTTTTAGATATTTAAAAAAAACTACAAAACACAAAGTCACACAAAAACCTTTTAGAAAATGTATTTTCTCTTATCGCCACATCTTACTACCTGATCAGGTTATACGTATCAATGATAATTGCTCTAATGGGGTAGAGATGAGGAAGGAATCATTTGCGTGGAAGGAGAGTGGATAATTACTAAGGAAAAACCACCCTTAATAGACCGAACAGGGATTTGAACCCCGATCTTCCCGTCATCAGTAGGCCAGTCAAACACGAGAGTGACGCCTTAGACCATTCGTCTACTGAAGCGGGTCCCTCGTTGATAAACATGTGAGTTATTAACATATTATTACTGAATTGAGGTCTCTTAATAACCGAAGCTAAGCGCACATTTATTTTATATAAAGTCATTTATATGAACATGTCCATTTTTTTTCTCTTTTCAAAAGATCTACCGAGGGGATAAAAAAAAGAGAAAAAATTTGGGATTAAATTTTAAATTATTTCACGTCATCACAATGGTAGATTTACTTCACTACCTCCACCCCTTTTGGCTTTTTTTTTTTGCTATCGAATATCCCCTTCAATGTACACTTTTACAAAGGATACTTTTCACTTGGGTGAACCTATTTTTATCTAGTCTTGTACACGCTGGTTCGGTAAGACTTATACCCCATTAAAATCAGTTTTTGAAAGAATGAACAAATAGTTTAAGGAGTATTTGTCATAACACTTCAAACTTAAATTTTCATGTGAATAAACTTATCCTCTCAATAATATCTTTCTAATCTCTACTCCATTACTGTAGTCAAATTCTCATATCCTGGACGGGTAGTCAGACGCAGACTAATTTTCTGTGATATTATTGGACACTTTCTAAACAAAGAGATATCAACACACGACCTACAAACCTAGAACTTTACGCCTAAAATTACTCAAACAACTCTAGCACTTGGGAATTTATTATTAGGGTATCAGCAGGAGCCCATATTCAAATATTAAATATTTCCATCATCGCCACCCAGAATCGAAACATGGTCCACTACATTTACAGTATTACCCTACAGTAAGGCGATCATTTTCCCCCAAAATAAAACGAACAGTCCCGGTATGATTTTGTTCCCAGTTGTTAAATAAATAAATGTAATTTGATAGTTATATAAATATTAAATTGAAAACGTTTTAAATATGCCAATTACTAAAAGGCTTACACATAAAATGGCAACACCATGGGCAACGACAAGTTAATTACCAATTTTTACTATTTGTCTTAGTATTTGGCCCTTGTATATATATTTATTACAATGCGATAAATTTCGATACTCGACCAAATTTAACGATACTGTCCAATTGCACGAATATAAAAAAAAACACTATTTAGAAGACAAAATTCTTTGCCGGCTATCTCCAGTGGTTTTATAGTGACTGTCCCCGAAAATGTTAAAAACAAAAATAAAACATAATGACTCTGCCTACTTGATGTTTTCGAAGCTAATTTGCGAAACGGGTTGCATCGAAAGGTACGTTGTCCATGCTGCGATAGTTACGTGTGATTACGGCTGGAATCACAGTCTTCGCGCATGCGCAGTTTGAGTTTGGTCTACATGTGCCGCGGCACTAGTGGAGTGAGCAGCGTTTGAGGTTAGAGCCGCAGTGACAGTTTGGCCTACATGTGCCGCGGCACTGGTAGAGTGAGCAGCGCTTGAGGTTAGAGCCGCAGTGACAGTTTGGTCTACATGTGCCGCGGCACTGGTTGAGTGAGCAGAGCTTGAGGTTAGAGCCGCAGTGACAGTGCTAGAGCTATAGCGACATTGTATATTTGTTATTGAATTTTGTGTGATAATCTATTTAAAAATGTTTTATAACAAACCTTGAGGGTTGGCACATTTTTATAATTATTTGATGGAATATTAAAGCAGTGAAATGGTGCTCTCGTCTAGCTGGGGATCTATTTAATTATTTCTTTAATCTTTTATGGCTCATCTACATAGAGTCGTACCCACTTGTCGTAATATTGACTGTCTACATTGAATGTCGCAATCGCAGTAGTAAGTCGGAATTGTCCATCTCTTGCGTTGCGACACGTTGCATTCAGCCAATAAAAACAAATATGGTTGTACTACTAAAATCAGTTTAAGTTAGTATTTATTTAATCAAAGATAATAGCCTATTTCATAGAAATTTATATAAATATATACTGCATTTTTTAATTAAAACAATTGTTGTTTAAACATATATATTTTAATTATTTGAGAGTATTAATGTTATGATTTTGATTATGAATCCATAGTCCATGCTGGTGTCTATGCCAGTGGTCCGCGGACCACAGTTTGAGAACCACTGTTCTATGGGGTTGGGAAGGAACAACAGAGCAATGAACTGAGCTGGTTTTGTTTTTAAAATAAATAAATAAAATATGGATAGAAATTGATAAAAATCTTGGCTAAAAGTAAAAGTGAAAATATTTCTGTAGAGGTGAAAAAGTAAAGGTTTAAACTTTCAAACTTAAAGAAGTTTTTTTTTATGAGTCTGTCGAACAAAAACTCGGAAGATACGAACCAAGAGGAGCGGTTGTCGATGAGTAGAAAACTATTCAGATTTATTTTTCTAACCAGTAGCTGCGAGTATTGGTAAGCCATAAATTTGTTTGGCTGGTTATGATTTAATTGTCCAGCATCAAGACTTTGATACAACTAATGATTGTAATTGGAAGGAATATTGACCAATCCTTTATATTATTAGGTCTGTCATACACTAAAAACTAACACCTGACTTTAATTTTATTAGACTGAATATTGATATTGATAATTATTGTTTTGGTAAAAAGGTCATTCACACCATGTTTGATTGTATTAATGATCATTAAAATTAATTGACTAAAGATTGTTTTTTATAGAAGGGTACTTAATTATATGCTCAGCGTGTGTATTTCATATGTCGTTTCTATTTGTATTAACACAGTCAATTGTATTAATGTCATCCAATTTGATTTAGTAAAATACACTAACATTTTCCACGATACTCACCATTATCTGTTGGAATAAATGATATTTAAAAAAACTTAATTATCCATCACTGTTCCGGTTAATCTTATATACACCTAGAGGTCCCGAGATTAGG
Source organism: Timema genevievae (assembly GCA_902155825.1). Taxonomy (NCBI): domain Eukaryota; kingdom Metazoa; phylum Arthropoda; class Insecta; order Phasmatodea; family Timematidae; genus Timema; species Timema genevievae. The sequence continues at coordinate 105,130 of CABFWO010000538.1, read as the reverse complement.
GGACGTCTCTACGACCGAGTTAGTAATAAGGCAAACTAAATAGCCTGCGTCCTAAATTTTAATTCTGTGAGCTTAGCAGACGATTCACTATCACCTGCTAAAAAGGTATCTCACAGTTTGAACACCGAAAACTGGAGGTGCTAATGACCCCCTCACAGGATGTGATGCTGTGTGAGTTGGTATCCCAACATCCACGCGTATACGATTTAAAACATCCGAAGTACAAGGATATGTTCACCTTCTGTATTTTCCTTCTGCTGTACAACCACATTAAAATTATTTCGTTGTCAGATTCTTCGTTATTCAACAAATCCAAAAAGGTTATTTCACTCGGATCACCCATACTCTCATCCACCTTGAAATAGACCCGCGACTGCGGCTGAAGTCGTGTCTTGGAAAACACCGCATGCGGCTAGTGTCGCCACACTCTATTACGGCCATAGCCGCGCGGCTCCAACCGCAGTTGCAGGTAACTGTCGCAGCGTGGACAGCGCACCTTTAGCTTGACGTAGCTAAGCATTCTAAAAACTATCACTCTTAGACGTCACTGTACAAAATAAAAAGAGAGGGAAGAAAATTAGCAATTCATCCTGCTAGGCCTCTTGTTTATCAACCTATATCACTTACCCTATTCTTCTGACGAGTATACACACTCCCTCTACTATTTGCTCTTAACAAAATTGACTTTCATGACTTTTTACATTTATTTTTCTTGTTTCCCACTCAAGATAAACGTACACTTACCCAGAATTTCTTAATTTCAATCAAGGAATTCCTACTACCATTTTTGTAGGTAAACCAAACGCCTTAGTAATAGACCAGAAAAAACAGAAAAAAAAAGATCAAAAATATAATTTTGTGACAGTGTAAGCCAATTTTTAGAATTATTTAAGAATTTATGGTTTTCGTTTCAATGTTATATGTTTAAAACTCACCAAATAAAACGTTAATACATTAACATGGGAACTCCTCGCTTGACTTTCCATGACGTCACAGCTAGGCGACAACTTTCCAATCACATGTATTGTCGTGTAATGAGGGGTCGCAATGTGCCTGGATGATTAAATGGGGTCTAGATTGTATTAAAACAGAGTGTAAGCTTAACATTTCGTGGGAAGTCACAAAATTTACTTCATACATGTAACACACACACATTGTACGTGTTTATTTAACATTTATTTATCCTCAATATTTACTATTTATTTTTACATGCGTGGTTTTGTTTCAAATTTGAATTAACAAGATACATATTACATTAGTGAATAAGCACGCGTTGATACGTATTTAATTTATTTTGGAATTAGTGAAGTGGGTAACTAATTACCCAAATAAATTTGTTTACGAGTTATTGATAAGGGGGAAAATTATATATATATATATATATATATACACACATCTGCTTGTGGCATGCACACTAATTAGTGGTTGGTTGAAAAGCTAGGCTGTCTGCCAATGAGATCTCGGTACTCTTATTTTAGGGCAAGAAGGGACTAAAGCCCATATTCTTGGGTTTTTTTTTCTAGCACCACGTTTTACTACCCTTTCGGGTTGTACGCTTAAGAACTAACTACGCTAATGGGGGAGGTTATATTTACAGTAAGTGCACCCACATTTGTTTAGAGAGAGATAGAGTGGAAAACCATTTTGGACAAAAACCATCCTCAGTACACCCGACCGAGATTCGAACCTAGAACTCTTCGTCATCGGCATTCTAGTCTACTGCGAGAGTAGCACCATAGACTATGTGGCCACCGAAGCGGGTACTATTCTTGTTAGTTTCTAATACAGTAGTTCCTAAACATTGAGTCACAAGACAACTTTTTGATGGGTTGTGAAAAGTATTTTTTTTTAATTTGAACATTTTGTAGATACTTGAAAATATAAAATAGTGAAAATGTATTACAGAGAGAAAACAAAAAGGTGAAAAAATAAGTCGCATAGTGAACGAATACGGGAATCGTGTTTTATATTCGTGCCTGTGACGTAGGCGTCAATGACGTCATAAACAGGAACCGGAAATAAGCACACCCTTCGCACACGCCTCGTTATAAGAAATATATCAGTATTTTGTAAAATCATATCCATAAATACATTCTTAAAAGAATAATAGCTGGGTAATTAAATAAAAATACACCCCTTTCCATCTAATGTCCATTAAAGCTATGAAGTTCGCGAAAGTTTGGTGTTCTAAAAATTAGATTCACGGTTCTAAAATGTTTGAAAAACATTTTTCCAATATATTTCTTCTGCTTATATAATAAGATATTTAATTTAAAGCTATAGCGAAAAAAACTATTTTCAAATAAATTAAACTTATTTAAAAGACAAAAAAAGTTATAAGAGTAATTTTTTATGGTTTAAACTGCCCCACCCTCCCCCCCAAACATATCGGATAAGAACTAATTTAACTTAAAATTAAAATCAGTTTAATTAAACGTATATAATTAAACTAATTCCAGACAAGAAGTCGATAACTAAACCGTTCCTTCTTTTTCCATGTTAAAAGAGAGAAACTTTTAGTATTTGCACCGGTGTTCATACGGTCTAAGGTGTCAGGCCTGTAATAGGAAAGATTGCCAGTGTTTAAGGATCGAATCGTGACCGGGTGCTCTGATTAGCAGTTCCCCCAAATATCATTTATCACTGTGGTTTTCCAATCCTCTTTCCATGCTAATATGGTCTTATTCCCCCTGAATTACCCTCCCGATCCCAACCGCCAAGATTCATTCATTGATAACCTTGCTATAGCTACTTAAAAACTAAAAACTTTAAGCGCATTTATTAAATTATTTTTTTTATATCGCGTCTTACTACCCGTTCAGGTTATACGCTTAAGTACTAACTACGTTAATGATTTTAGGGATTAGGAAGATTATATTTAGAGGAAGTATACCCGTATTTGCGTGGATGAAGTGTGGTAAACCATTGAGGAAAAATCACCCTCATTTACAACCGACCGAGAATAAAACCTCAAACTCCCCGTTATCGGCAGTTTAGACAAGTGGTATTCAATTATTTTTATTCGCGTACCCCCCAGATATAATATCTGTTCAACTTTGTACTTCCGAAATGGTTGGTACATAATGAAAATTATAAATACTCTATAATCCCCACCTAAAATAAATTAATGGCGCTCACGGATCGCCCGTGTCTCTTGTGGCTAGCGCTAAATCCGGCTCTGACTATTCACTGTTTATAATGAAATTATATTTACCTATTTTTAAAATTTATTCTACGTACCCCGTTCCTCACGTTGAATACCACTGCCTTCGACCATTCGACCACCGAAACGGGTACTAGTGTAAATTAAATCGTGCCAAATAACGGCAGTGAAACATTTTAATTAAGGAATTAAATAAATCCCAGTTATCAGTATTTTTTTTTTTCAAATATTTATTTATGAATTTTAAATTTTTTTTAAAAACCTAATAAAATAGATACTTAACACCCATTACCTTATTTAAGGTTTGAGGGGGGATTTAGTGAGGAGAGGGGGGAGTATTGACGCAAAAAAAATTTTTGTTCGTAGAAAAGTAAAAAAAAAAGTTATCCTCCTTCGAGCTCGTTTTACGTAGGAGAGATCTTTAACCTACGCGTGTTATTTCCTCCCCAGGAGGGTCTCAACCCCTCGTTATACCCCCACACATATCTTAGAGGTATAAACCCACCCCCCTCTCTATTCTCTTACTATCTCGTTTCCTCTTCC
>CABFWO010000538.1:20428-93968 GCA_902155825.1 Timema genevievae | reverse complement strand
ACTACCGAGTCGCAGATGGCGGCGTTATCCGATGGCTTGTGATATTAATATAATCACATATTTGTAGCCGACGATTTCTGCTAAGTCCATCATAGACTCTGCCTTAAAATATGAGTGAAGAATGACCCAGGGCACGAGACGAATCCTGGATAGCTCAGTGGTTAGAGCATTGGCGTACTAAGCCAGAGGTCCCGGGTTCGATTCCCGTGTCCAGGTGTCATTTTTCAATTTTCAGAATAAGATATTAAACAACTGTTGTTATCACTATGTGAAAAAAATTAAACTCTTATGTTTCTACTTAAGAATTATTTATTTTGATCAAAAAAAGTTACGATATAAAAACTGTGAAAAGACTGGCCTTTTCTCTTCTTCCCTTCACTCCTATCTTAACCTAAGAGCAGCATCTGATTGGTAATAACTCACCCCCTTAATGGTAATACTCTAATAGTGTTACCGTTTTAAAGAGGTTTCCTTAAGATGATAGCTTCTCTAGTCATGGTCGACTAAACAAGCAGTAATTTTTCAGGTGGGACACGAGTGGTTCGGGATTCACTATAAATGTTGTTAACATAGTTAATTCGATTTATAATTCCTATTAATTATACTAGATTCATAATAAAGTAATTATAAAATTATTCTTAACACAAAAACTGTCATATTGGATTCTAATACAAAACAATTTAACTGTATTAATACTACAAAAAAAGATGAAACTGTATTCTTAATTAAAATGACGTCACTAAATTCACGAGGAAGAAAGAATGAGTGAACTGAATACATAATAAAAATGATTAAACTGTTTATAAAAATCGTAGCACGTGTGTTTGTTCAATGTAGCCGTGACAGGAAAGGACGGGCCCCCTAGAGATATGTTGTCATCACATGTCTTGTACCCCCTCCACACACTACCCCCGTACCTCATTTAGTCACCCTCTTGTGCACTTGACAGCTCATGTGAGTATAAAGGAGGGGGTAGCAATATAATTAGGAGAGGAGACGTGAATGTAGGTTCAAACATATTTATGTTTGTTACATTCTGGCTACAGTAGCCCCATGGCTTCTTTGGTGCTGACTGACAGTTCACAGCTGACTTATGACAGTCAACATTTAGGTATATATACCTAAATGTTGACTGTCAGAAGTGACAGCTGCTAAACACATGTTTTTTGCAGATCATATGGTTCGGCGTTGGGATACATAATTTGGTCTGGTAGCTTTTCAAAGCCATCAGCTGTGAGCTGTGAGCTGTCAGTCAGCACCAAAGAAGCCATGGGGCTACTGTACATAATGTGAATACAAATAGTTGTAAAAATGATTAGTCTTCATTTGACAAGCCGATTTTCTCTTTATTCTATGACTTCATGTTAGATTTGAACATACTTGTTTGGAAAATGAAAAGTAAATTTAAAATCAGTCCTTGTATATTCGGGACTTCATGATTTATTTTTTATTTCAAAAATCTAGTTGATTTCTTTAAAAATCTCGATAGTTATATTGGCCTGTAATTTGATAAGCTTATTTCTGGTGATATAATTTATGAGAAAATGACTCAGCCTAAATGGACAAAAGAAAACTTATTTTAAATCTTAGGAGTCCAGGATGTCAGAATTTTTTTTAATGAAAACTCGATTTTCCCGGCGAATTTCCAGATTTACTTTTGTGAGCACTTCGGCTCAACCGTACAATCTTACATCTCCATGGAAACCAAGATTTGTGTAAGATTGTGCGTCAGCAAATGAAATATATCTATCTTTGGCTACCAAATAAAAACAACGTTATTAAGTGGTATGGTGCAACAAATAAATAGAGAGCTGAAAGTGAGGTCGTTTTAAAGTTCTCATCGCGGTGTGAAAGGGGGAAATATACGTTTTGCTTGGAATTAAACACCGAAAGCTTTAAATCTCTGGAACTTTGATAACCTTTGAACAGTGAATATTTAACTAGAAAGTCGAGTGAGACCTCATTATATAGACTTCATATATATATATATATGTAATACATTATTTATTATTAGGTGTTCTATCTTACGACAGGTCTATTATTTTTGTCGGTGAACTTAGACCTCCAATGCGTTCTGTCATCTGCCTACTCAGTCAGCTCCCAGAATTTTCTTCTTTTCTTCAAGTCATCCAATATTTGAATCCTCCTTCTTCCTAAACTCCTCTTTCCCTCAACCTTTCTCCCTATGACGTCATGCAGAAGACAGTTTCTCCTAAGGATGTGTCCGATCCAGTTTGCTTTGTACCGAAGAATGACATCCAAAATGGTTATCTTTCCACCTAATCTTCATTTGTAATCCTGTCTGTCGACCTGATCTTCTCAAGTCTTCTACAACACCACATTTCAAAGATCTCCAAGTAGGTATAGATTTTCTCACTAGTGTATTTTTGCAGAGATGTCTGAATTTCTATATAATGTGTATACATTTCAAATTACTTATATATATAAATTGTTCTACTACCTTTCCCGTGGCTTAGTGGTGGGGTGGAGTGCTATATATCTAAAGAGTCCTTGATTTAATCTCAAGTAGCACCTTGAATTAATTTAGTAACACTATAGTGATTTGTCCAAATACCCAGAGGTCCCTGTTGCTAGACTGGCGCTAGGTAGAGTTAAGTAGGTAATCTGTGCGTTGATTTAACCCAGGGATTGTAAAGTGTACATACTCGTATACTTATCCACAGAGGTGGCTCAAGCGGTCAAAGACAGCTATAGTTTCACTACGCTTGCCATTGATGGGGAAGTTGGGGTTTGAATCCCCGCCGAATTCGCTGGAGCTAGTTTTTAACACGCCATTTAAATTATGGTGTTTTTAATTCTATACACACGCTAATGCGGGAGAATTTCTTCTTGACTGTCCTTAAACTCCATAGAACTTAGGTAAACTCGTTAATAACATCGATGGTCACGCGGACAATGTGTGATTATTGTTTAATATGATTTCCATGAGAGTGCGATAAGGTTTTTTTAGTATTAATTTTCCTTCACACATTTCCTATAAATACAACCCTCCTGATTCCAACCCCATTAGGATTGTCCAGACGTTGTTACCCTTTGCAGTCCAGTGTAGACATATGGCTACTTTTTTATGTTTTATATTATTTTTTATTGAAAAAAATACCAGTACCCGATTTAGTCAAATTGCTAGATATTATGAAGAATTTTCAAAGCATATTAAAAAAATGCTTTTTATTGGTAATTTATACGCATATTTTAAATAAAATTTCTAAAAAATCTATTTTTTAGAATATACCTTACTTAATTTGGGCTGGAAAGAGTTAAGACGCGATTAAAATAAATACATTAGTGATTCTTGAGTTAAACAAATGAAAAACTAAGGACCTATTAAATTAAGTTACACCATTTAAAATAATGCTCACATATATATCAGGTATTTATATTTTTTTCAAAACCAATATTAAAAGGTTTAAGACTTTTATTTTTGCACTTTCCATTTATATTACTGTAAACCACCAATAAAAATCATCCCTTCAACCTCCTCTTGTTTTGTTTCCTCTATAAAAAATAAATTGTATTTTTTTTAAAAATATTTTTATGTTATTTACAATAATGTATTATTTTTGTCTGTCCCCTATCTTCCAACAACTTTTCCAAGCTAGTTTATTCCCGAGCTTTATCTGGAACTACAAGGGATATTTTCCTTATGAGCCGAGCAAATAATGCGCTTCAATACTGCGATAAATTCCCACATAACGGATGTAAATCGGCCGTGCTGAAAGTATATTTCTACGTGGAATGGATACGATGCGACTGTATCCATGTTTACCGACCATAAAATAACCGACGAACGCATTGATTTGGCGATGGTAACCATTACGGGCCGTTTCATATTTAGGACAGCGGACATAAAACCATTTGACGTAGTGTAACCTAGAGTATATGTCATGTGTACAAGAGGATAGCATTCGCCGGACTATTTGGGGGAAATAGTTGACAAAAGAGAGGTGATTTATATTGAGGCCTTCAACGTAAACTTTCTAAGCGAACAGATTTTTTTTCTGGATATAATTTAACATACTTAACAACGTTACCTACTTGGTGAATTATAAGCTATTTAGCGAAGCAGATGGAATATTAACTTGACGTAGCCTACTTCGGTGGCCGCATGGTCTAACGCGCTACTCTCTCAGTAGACTAGACCTTCAATGTGACGGGGAGATCGAGGTTCAAATCAAGGTCATGTGTACTGAGGGTAATCTTCCCAAAAGATTTTTCCACTATATCCACACAAATGTGGGTACAATTCCTCTAAATATATCTTTCATAATCACTAAAACCATTAGAGTAATTAGTAGACCTACCTACGCGTATAACCCGAACGGTTAGGAACAAGCGGTGCTAAAAAAATAACTTGACCTACCTAATCTCTATCACACTTAGACACAAATGTACGAAATATAAAGAGCGGGATGCCAATGAATTCACCCTGTGAGGTCTCTTGCTTACCTGCTGATCACACTTCCCCTTTTCCAATGACGAATATACACACTCACTTCACTACTTGTATCTGGACAGCATTGACTGCATTTTAAAATTACCTTTCTCTTGTTTCTTATTCTAAAAAAAATTTGCTTCCACAGACTTTTTTAATCTACATCCTGGCAGGAAGATTAATAACCTTGGCCATTTTCGTGGATAAACGATTTTTTGTTTAATGTTTACCAAAATACTACTTTAAGATCAAAAATATAGTTCTGTGACGATGTAAGACTATTTTTATAATTATTATTTAAGAATGTATGGATCTTGTTTAATTGCTTTATCTTTAAAACTATCTGAATAAAACGTAGATTCATTAACCTTAGAGATCCTATCTCTACTTGCCGTGACGTCACTGGTAGGTGACTTCCTGCTACACAGCTTCTAGATATTTATTGTATTTCAGAACTTACAAAATAACTTAACCTAGGACAGTACGTCTAATACTGCACATCTAGCCTTAGCTCCTAGATATTTACTAATTGGATAACAAGACATACAAACTAATTTCACTTAGGGGAGAAAGATTAGAACTAAACACCCAGTGATCATGATCCAGATTTGAGCTTTTTCCAATTTGTGTCAATTCGGTCTACCGCGAGGCCAGCAATTTGAACTGATGTGATTCATAAAATATAAGTGGATTCTCATAATTTTCAGGTCGAATCAGTTTTTTTTATGAGCTCACTACCACATTTAAGTTGGCATTTGAAAGTTTCCGCGTTAGTTGACGCACTTAATTTAAACTTACTTTGCTTACACAGCTCCCACTAAGCCGACTCTGAAACAGAAATTTTACTTCGTTATTTTCAAGCTCTTTTAAATTAAAAAAAAATTAAGTTTATTTAAATTTATATAAATTATTCCAAATTGTTAGGGGCATAAAATTTATTTGAAAAATAAATAGATATAAGTTTGTCTTAAAAAAACACTTTTAGTAATTTCACATAACGTTTGCAATCATTTTATTTGTTTACTTTATTTATTTTTCCATCCTGTTTCTTAAATCAATACTATAATTCTGGTGGCATCAAATTTATTGATATTCCGACAGAGAATTTGACTGAAAAGAAAACCATAGTAATTACAGATAGTTCAGTGAAATAAAAAAGGGTAATTTAGTGAAAAAAAAATGCTATGGGATGAGAAAAGCGAGAGATGTAATATCTGGAACCAACCAGCACGCCATCGTGTTACGGTGTGGGATTTTTGAATTTTTTTTTTGATCTCTTCTTTTTGATGTGGCGATTGGTTCAGACGCGGGCTGAAACCCAAACTCGCTACAATTCACCAAACCCCCACCCAAACTTCAATAGATGACGGCACAATTTTTGAGAAAAAAAACGAGAAAAAACTCTGTTTCGCCTACATAATATTTATATTTATATATTGTTACACTTACTACCCACCCCTGTGGCTGAGTGGTAAGAGTGAGCGACCGCTAGTCTAAAGGACACTAGTTCTATTCCGAGTGGGACAAAATAATATTAATTAACTATTTATGGGTGGGTTCATCGTGCTACCCAATTAGTAAATATCTAAAAGCTAGGGTTAAGGGTGTGCAATGTCATAAGTTAAGTTAGTTTGTAAGTCTTGCTATCCAACTAGTAAATATCTTAGAGCTAGGTCTGGGTGTTTAGACCTAATATACGTAATGTTATAAATTAAGTTAGTTTGTAACTCTTGTTATCCAACTAGTAAATATCTAGGAGCTAGAGCTGGGTGGGTAGTAATATACGTAATGTTATAAGTTAAGTTAGTTTGTAAGTCTTGTTATCCAACTAGTAAATATCTGAGAGCTAGGTCTGGGTTTGTGATATTAAACGTGCTATTGAGGTTAAGTTGGTTTGTAAGTTCGAGTCGAAGCAAATCAGTCAAATTTATCAAGTAATACAAAACTGTTCGACCTTCTCTTCTTCCCTCCTACCCCCTCCCCCTTCCGCCATCAATCGCGAAACAAAAGCATAGCCTGAGGGAACATGACCCCAAAACTATTGTAATCCAACTCTTGCGTCGCTTACCAATTAGTAGGGAGAGATTCATTATCCCTTTCACCCCTTCCACCACCCCTACCTGACAGTCAATTATTGAAGTCCGTCTCCCCGTACCCCACTTGATCAAAGTTAAAATCACGTAGGCATGTATTAAATACATTTATTATTGAAGGCTCCCGCACCGCTACTATCTGTATGGCAGGTTAGTCTACCCTTCCATAACCCTAGGCGCAAGCAACTTCACCTAATTTTTTAAATAGTCAGATAAAAAAAAACATGCCACTAACAGGAAAATCCAACTAATATATAAAAATTAGATGTTGACTTGATTGTTTGTTGGTCAATCACGCCCGAACCACTCTACCGATTCTTCTTAAATTTCGCATGGAAATAACTCGGTCATCCGGTTAACATATAGGCTAGTTAAAATTAACGTCCGCCATTTTGTTTCAAGAGCTACGTCTACTAAAACACTACTTTTTGGGCTTTTTCTCCGCTCCATTTTATCGGATTTTCATGTGACCAACTTTTAAAGGTTCATAGATATAGCTTAGACATGACGGCCATCTTGAAAGAAAATGGCGTCTACATCAGATAAATAATATAGGATATGTATTTATGTGTTTAAATCAGGGCCATACACACGGGGGGATGGGGGGAGTTTGGAGGTTCAAACCCCTTACATTGAGAAATAAATATTCACTAGATAAAACAATATCAATATAATTAGAAGAGAACAACAACGGATCCAGTAGTAGATTCCAGCGAGAAGTAATATTAATTGTAAGACTCCTACTTAATCATTTCTTCCCTGAAGTTCAATGTATATCTAAGACAATATGTTGGGATTGATGCGTCATGAATGGTTGAGTGCTGCGAATGATTGTGTAATTTTTATTTGTGCTTATATTTTTTTTATCGTCTCGATAAAATAAAAATATTTAAATTACTTTTTATTACTTAAGGAAACATCTCAAAAATATTTTATGTGCCACCATGACTTATTACATATTATGTTAGTTTGTTGCTAACCAGTTAATCATAAAACATAAAATTCTGTGTACGACCCTGGTTTATATGTGTATGTGTCTGTGTATTTGTGGGAATGTGTGATGGTGCTAAAATTCCAAAATTAAGAGACCTAGAAACCTTAAACTCGTGTATAATATATTTATTTATATTTAATCATTCACTGTACGTGAAAATATAGCTTTGATTTATTCATAAAAAAAACTTCTAAATAATAATTATTTGGGGGGTGACTCCAAGATTTTACTGACTAAACTAGACATTTTATTAAATTCATCATGAATTTTTAAAGTCTAAATAGGGAATTAAGTTACAGCGTCGGTCGCATAGTCTAATACGTCACTATCGCTTATGACTGTATTGCAGGTGATTGTTATATCGGGGTTCGAATGCCAGTCGAGTGTACAGAAAATCCCAAGGTGGTTTCCCACTCTCTCTCCTAGCAAATGTGAATACATTTGTTCATATATTCAAGCTTATTCATCCCTGTCTCTTTAGCTTAGTTAATTATAAATTGAACTAGTTGTGAGAAGCACTGAAAAAATAAATAAGGAAATAAACTAGAATATATTTTTCCAACTCTACCACGACTTGAAAATAATTGATTATTTTTTAAATGTGCTACATCTTAATACCATATCGGGCTATTCACAATTAACTAAACTAATGTGGTATCTCTAAAAATACAATTCAGTATAAATGTACCCGAATTTGTGTAGAGGGAGAGTGGAAAATAATTTAGGAGAAAACCTCCTCAGTACACCCAACCGAGATTCGATTCCCGATCTCCCCGTGATCGGCAGTCCCGTATATTACAATAGTGATGCCTCAGACCATTTGACCATCGAAATGGGTATGAACTAGTTTAAAAAATTAATCATAAACTCAAAAGTTAGGTTTCTAATTAATTAGGGACACGTTGATATCTTTCAACACAATTTTGGTGTGAACCTTGTTCTAAATTAACAAACAATTTTTTGTGTTTAGCTTGACGGCCGAGGACGGGGAGATACATGTCGAGTGAACTGGGGAGGGTTTTCCACCCTCCCTCCACGCAAATTCGGGTTCAATTCCTCTAAATTCAACCTTCTCAATTCCTAATCCATTAGCGTAATTAGTACTTAAGCTTATAACGCGAACGGGTAGTAAGACGCGGTGCTAAATAATAACAATAATAATAATAATACCAAACCACTTCTTAAATAACGCGGTATTTCTGGATGTCTGTAAAGAGTATGTCTAAACGCTGCGGTATATGGCCCCCTTAATTCTTCATAATAAAAATAAAACACTGTCACTCACCGCACCCATAAATCCCAAGGGTTGCACTTTGGTTCCCCCTGCCCTAGTGCTCTCATCACAGATAGTACCGCAATAAAATCGACTGCTATCGACTCGATACCATTACGATATTATGACGTCATTAATTACAATGGCTTGTTTTTTAGGGCCTTGAATGGGGTATATATTTGTGTCTCTATGTATATCATTCAGTCATAAAAAAACACACAAACAAACAAACAAAAAAACGGAGGAGAGCGAAATATGTTTTACGAGAGGGAACCTTTCTCCCAAACTCGCATCTAAACATTTTTTTTTTATTGTTGGTACTCATGAGCGCTACGTTGGAAATGTCAACAACAGCTAGCCTCGGAGTTCGTTTAACTCGATATATTTTTCTCTCTTTTTTTACTATTACTATTATTTCATATTCTTTTTACTTTGTTTGCGCTGTGAATTTTCATGTCCAAATGTATAAAAGTGGGCAGTAATGTCCACGCTGTATTTACCTAGCGAAATCATTAAATGTAATGCCGTGCTCACCTCAAACGAATCCCGTTATTCGCACGGTTAAACAGTACCAAAACTATATCGAATTAGAGCGTTCAACATACGGCTGCTAACTTTGTTACAGTTCCTCGTTGTACAATCCTGAACTAACTATGCCGACCACAAACCAATCATGGTAGCTAATAAATTAAAATAAATTAAATATTTGAAACAGAATATTACCTTGTCCACAAACTGAATGTACAAACAAACGCAATCCATTAACAAAGCAATATTTACCTAAGCACGATCATAAAACACGATAAACAAACTAATAGACATGGTCACAAAATTATGTTGGAAAAAAGAGCGTCACATTTCACAAAAGAGCATAGATAATATTATATGTAACATAAACATATTGATTAATTAGCATAATGTATTTCCAAATAGCATCATGGTTCATCGATCTATGTCACTGGTAGATAGGCTCTAGGCTATCCTTTGGTTTTTAGCTTTGTTATCTCAACGCTATCGGATCCCGTCTAAGATGATATTAAGCCTTTATATTCGTTTATTGTTTTATTTTTCTCGTCTTCATTATATACAATTCAAATTTTCTATCATATCAAGAAGTTTATTTTTTCTATTAGCCATTTCCCACCCCCTTAATTTTAAATTCCAAATTTCTAGCGTTTATGGTTATTGTGAGGTGATCCTTTTACAAACTTGGCGAACTTAAATATTCTTCCATGTCTGAAAAGAGATTTTATATTTAAAAAAATCGGAAATACTTTTTAAGCTACTAAACCTCCGTCCCAATTTTTCAGTTACCACAATCCCATTTTCTTTAATGAAAACCTCTTTTTGATTTTTGAGGTAATTTGTAATATATATTTGTAAGAAAGTACAGGAATGGTGGATAGAAAACAAATAAATAGAACGAACACAACATGGCTGTTTCAATAAAAAGAAGAACACAGTTCACACTTTACATTGCAATGCGCGTTTCACCCTCCCCTCTGATGAGTTCTGATAGAATGAAACCTAGGTCAGTGGATTGGGCGGTAACGATAGATTTTCTTAAAGTGGGAGCCAATACTTCTTTGTCCAGTGGCAGCAATGCAAAATGTGAACTGTGTTCATCTTTTCATTGTAACAGCCATATTGGGTTTGTTACCTTTTATATGTTTTCTACCCACCTTTCATCTACCTTCTTCCAAATATTACACATTCCCATTTTGAAATTCATATATGTGGGTTAGTCAGCGCTTGTTCCAATTGCCGGAAACACAAGTGTCAGCGCTGATTTCAACAGTCGTGTACTTCTCGCGAGAGAACAGTTCTAGATTCGAGAAACCGCACACAAATCGAATAGTATTTTTCAAACTAGCGAAAAACTTTACTTGGTTACTGGGCGTCCCAAGTTTTATGGATTTCTTTATGCAAACAGACAAATGTTTGTTTTTTAAACGTTGTTTACCTCTATGTGAAGCTAAGGAGGTGCGGTAAGGGGGGTGAATAGGGACGTTTAGATCAAATGATACAACATTAGAGTGAGGGGCAATTTATATCAAAAGTTGCGGGTCCAAAAAACAACTTTAAAAAAAATTGTTTTAATTTAATTTGAAAAATTTATCGTGAATGTTCCAAACATACTAAATTTCCCCAGGGGTAGAACCAATAGACCAAGAGGCCGGTCACCCCATTGGTGTCGACATCTGAATATACCAGACGGGAAGTGGTACGCGGTTCACAATAAAAGGGTTACCTGCTTCGGTGGCTGCATGGGCTAAGGTGTCACTCTCTTAATAGACAAAATTGCTGATGACCGGGAGATCAAGGTTCGAATTTCGGTCGAGTGTACTGAGGTTTTGTTTCTAAAATTATTTTTCCACTCTCCCTCTTATTCTAAATATATTCTTCCTAATCCCTAAAACCATCAGCGAAATATAACCCTCTTATTCTAAATATATTCTTCCTAATCCCTAAAACCATCAGCGAAATATAACCCGAAAGGTGTTTAAAAAAAAGTTTTTCTCAAGGCGATGCTACAACAAATAAACACAAGCTAACGTTCAAACCATGGAGAGGGAAGCAGTGGCGTAGTTCCTGCCACGTAGTCGCTGTTTACGCTCGCGGCTACGCCACTGTAAAGAGAACAAGGGGTGGCTACAGAGGTGGCGTGGTCTGTATCCCTGGAACAGGTGGTTATTCTCCCGAGTCAACAAAGACTACCCCGGCCCCCCCCTCCACCCCCACAACCGAGGTTTGCTTATCGTTAGCATCACATTTCATCCTCGTCCCCCGCCCCCCTCCCCAACAACATCCAGAACAACCCCTCACCCTTAATACCCTCCCTTATCCCTCCTACACCCGCTAAAACCTCCCCTCGTTTCTTTTGTTTTTCTACCCATTAGGGTTATACGCTTTTGTACTAATTACGCTAATAGTTTTATAGATGAGGAAGGTTATATTTAGAGGAAGTGTACCCGCATTTGCATGTAAAACCATTTAGGAAAAAATCACCTTCAGTACACTCGGCCAAGATTCGAACCTCGTTCTCCCCATCATCGGTGGTCTAGTCTACTGCGAGAGTAGCGCCTTAGACCATGAGGCCATCGAAGTGGGTCTCCCCTTGATATATGTGTTCAAGTGGACCAATTTTACACGAGCATGGAGTCGAACCGAAATATTTATCGGTTCTGGTTTCAGTTCCAGTTAGAGAAAAATTAGATTTCCAGTTCTTTTTTGGTTCTTAATTAGGTCCTTGTTCTGTTTTCTTATGTAATAGTTACGCCACCATTAAAAAACTCGTAAATAGAAAAAACACATTAAAAATAATTAACAACTAATTAAAAGTTATCTAATCAAAAACTAAACATATCCTACTTTGGTTAAAAAAAATCCGCAGTAAAGGAAAAAAAGGGTCTTTTAAAATGGCATTAAGTTAAATAAAGAAGGGCATAAAATGCTAATTTAAAAGATTATTTAAAGACTGATAAGAATCGTTAGGAACCTAAATATATAAATATTCCAATTCTGTTTCTGGTTTCTTAAAAATAACTGTTAATCTCGGTCATCGGTTCCAGTTCCGGTTCTAGTTTGACTCCCTGGAAACGACTAAACCGTGATTTTCTTACAAAATGACATTTGGAGAACCTTTTAGAAAAAACAAATATATATATTTGCGGCCAACATTGATAACATATTACTATATTATTGGAGTTAGTTTATAGGTAGTGATGTACATCAAAAGTGACAGCTGCAGCTGACATGACTTGTCTTATGAATACGTGAAATTAAATCTATAAACTTTTTCCAGCTGTCAATTCGTAAGAAAAATGACTCGATCGCAAAAGGGGAAAGCGGGCTTTGGAGAAGACAGGTGGACCAAGGTGTCAGTTTCGCCATGCTGTGTTCATATCCCGGTGGAATGTATTGGGATGTTTCTTTCATAATAGGTTTTAAACTCTCTCTCCTTCTCTCTCTCTCTTTATATATATATATCCAAGTGAATTCGGATACATTTATGATAAATACTATTTTTCTCTTTCTTACCTGATTAGTGCAAATATGTAGATAGCCCGAATGGATAGTGGTGAAAAAAAAATTGAATAATCAACGGAACTCATTCGACAGTTCAAAATAAAAGTTATTAATCCATTTTTATATAATCAAAGGTCAAACCCTGTGTCATGCGCCTACCAATGTTGAAAGCTGTAAGATAAATTTAGTGACTTTTGTAAGTGTTGACTACTTTACAAAAATGTGTCATAACTATGCTCTAATACTTTTTGTTTATATGGCTATCCGAATAACTCAATAACAAGAAAAGATTCTAACTGAACCACCGAGCACGAACTCCTATCGGAAATAGTTCTTATTCCGCTCATTAGGTAGCAATTACAACACCAACATGATTAGCAAGTGGTTTTGAATGATATAAGTTATTATTTTGAATAAACCAGACATTTAAAAAATATATCCTAGGAGATTTAATTTTGCCTTTTGTAGCTGTCATCAGATTGTTTTGGTTAGTATTTTTATATTAAGATTCATAAAGCGATCTTATTACAAAGTACCCGCCTCGGTGGCGTAGTTGGCTAACGCGCCAGTCGTGTTGAGCTCGGTCGGGTGAACTGGGGGTGGTTTTTCCTAAATGGTTTTCCACTCTCCCTTCACGCAAATGTGGGTTCACTTCCTCTAAATTCAACCCTCTCAATTCCTAATCCATTAGAGTAATTAGTACTTAAGCGTATAACCCGAACGGGTAGTAAGACGCGGTGCTAAATATTATTACAAAGTTTAATACACTTTTAATCAATGATAAGTTTTAAATGTATACAATGTAAAAAAAAAAGGTCATTAATAAAGTTAATTCAATCTATTATCTATACATCATCCGCGTAGTGGAAAAAGCGGTTTAGTGGTCGCAAACGGTGAGATACCTGGTTGTGACGCTGGACTGTCGCTGTAGCTGGGACTCGAACCTGAGAGCGTCTGCGGGAAAAGCGAGGGGTGTCATGTTAAGACTGGTCCTTCTCCTGCGCCCAGCCGGCCAGTTGAACCACGCCCACAATTTTAGATTGTTCCAGACTTGTATTCCGCCACTGCCTGGGCTTAACTCCCCGAGCTGTGTATCACCAATTTTTGAGGTTGATGCTCGGACTCCCTCCCAGAACCCGAAACCGTGTCCTGCTAGACTTGTCTGGCCTCCAACCCCTGGCCGTGATCATCCGCGGGTTGGCAGTGAGTTTCTTTTCACGAGCGTTCTAATGCGATCCTACGGGGTATCGGCGATTACGACGCCCCAGCTCTTGTTCTCCCCAGCCGGGTACGGATGACCTGGGAGGTAGTCTGTGGCGACGAGGAGCGAACGCTACTGAGCAAGCCTGAGGTCGACTTCTCCGGGACTCGGTTCCGGCGCCTAGCGAGACCTCCCGGCTGGCGGTCAGCCTGTGTGCGTGTGTGTGTTTGTGTCGTCTAGTGTCTGTCCCCAACCCCACCAAATAGCCGGTGTGGGTTGGTCCGTTCTGCCACAAACAGTTGCCTTTCTCTTTCTTTTTTAAATGTTACATTAATATGTCAAAAATCAGGACAATACAACAAAAACTATCACGTGTATTGCAAATAATATAACAGAGACAGATACGCTATCCACGCCACTAAGTGGCTTAGTCAGTTTTAACACCCGCCTCATTCAGAATTAAGAGATGAGGCGGCGTTCACTGTATTCACATTAAGTTTATGTAATATGTGTATTTCTATATCGTGTTTGTGAGTGTTGTCCTCTCGATAAATAAATACATTATGTCCTCACCGGTCCTCGAGCTGGAGACTGGTGTATCCCTGTCTAGTCCCACGTCTCTACATTCCCCGTCTCCTCCTATAGTCTGTCCAAATTACAAGACCCATCCATAGTACCAACCTGAGCAATAGTATACCATAAATATTCAATAGTCTGCCCACGAGGTGTGGGCAGCAATTCCAGTCCTAACTTTTCACCAATTTTTTTTATTTGTCTCCCCTAAAGATATGTCTGCGCCAGATGGGCAGAAAAAGAGCACTGGTAAAACTTTAATTACATTTCCAATCAGGATTACGTATGAATAAATCATCGCAATCCTGATGGAGTACTATTCGTTACCCCAACCGATCCCGGAGACCCGCTCTCTAACAGGTCCTCGAACCGGGGTATGATGGTTCTGTGTCCCCTCCCTTTTTTTTTCTCGATCCAATGCACTCTCCTTATGTTCCCCTTTGCCGCTGTATGTTTTTTTCACTGTTCTGTACTATGTCCACTGCGCATCTCACATTATTATGGCTGCCCACGAGAAGTGAGCAGTACTATTAACACCGAATGCACCAATAATTTTTATTTATACCCCTCTATATTCTAACAGCACCAGATGGGTGAAAAATGCCCACTGGGGAAAGTTTATTTTCTTTTCACACCAGGGCTACGTATGGAAATATCATCGTAGGACTGGTAGTGTACTATTATTTACCCTGACCGACCCCGGCGGCTCGCTCGACAGGGGTCAGCTAAACTTTATTTTCCTTTTACTCTTCCCCGGTTTTATATTATTATAATTATTATTATTATTATCTATGGTTTCTCCCCCTCTTCCCCACTATAGTACCAAGTATATGTTAAGGTTCCTGTCGACCATTTATGTGCCATGGGGTGGTTTCTTTTTAATATCTTCCCGCCCGTATCTCAAAGATAGTACACTATCAGTCCATTAGGGCGCCATGTTTAAATCGTCTATGTGTTTTATGTTAGTTATACCATGTAATGCTAGAATTCGAGAGCCCTTCGAGGCTAGTGTTTTCCGTTTTTACTATGTGTTTCCTGCTTTATGTATGATTAAATTGATGTTTAAAATAATAAACATACCTTACAAACAAAAAGATAATTATTTATATTCAATCAGACCCTTAAGGTAGGAAATTGCAAGTTGGATTAAATGTACTCGCAATGTGTGAAAAGAAAGTGGGAAACTGTTTAAAATAAAATCCCGTGATACACACGCCAGAGACTCGAATTCCAACCTCTTTATAAGCGGTAAACTAGACTGTGTCTGTTTAAGCCTTATTTCGCCTGCTATGGGTAATATACATATGAAATTATTTTCGATTACAGTTTAGGATCTTATTAAGGTCACATAATATATACCCCAATAAATTAATACAATACGCACTCTTTACATGGTAGCTTGCGATTCATGAAGCTGTCTGCACAAAAATGATTTGGAACCACTCGATTATTTTTATACAGGTATTAAGGTCAACTTTTTTTTTAATACTTGATGACTGAAACTATCCCGACACACAGGTGTATATATATTAATGTCGTTTGCTAAGGTATGTTTTACTATTAGTGAAATCTACGTGATTACTCTGCACTGACTGGTATTATTATTTATTAAACTTGTATATTTAATTTTAATTTTGGCCTATTTTTTCTTAATGTGTGCTCTGTTATGTGATTGATGATCTACTGGGTTCAAATAAAAAAAATAGAATGTATTATTTACAGTCTTATAATACAAAATACTATTTTAATCAACAATGTTAACTTATATTTTGTTCTCTCTTGGAAATCTAAATACAGTAGAAATTTTTAAATCGAAGTCTAAGGGATATTTAAAAAAAATCGAAATATCTGACATTTGAATTAACCATTTTTATGAGTATCTATGCAGCTGATGCACAATAAATCAATAACCTAAAAATATGCTACATATAAACACACACACACATGTTATATATGCGATATTAAACACACATGTACAATATGCACATACATAGAAAACAAGAAAAATTCAAACATAAATTCTAAAAAATTGGAAAAATTAATTTAGGGAAATTGTAGACTTAAATAGGAATTGATGAAAGCCGAAATAACACATCCCCTATATTAGACAACCCGCCCGCCGCCGGTGCATAATTTCCCGCCTTCTTATTAACTATGCCAATAGGCTACTATGCCAATAGGCTAACTCCAACTCTGATATTCTCACCATTTGGGGTGGTTTAATAAAAGATTATTAAGTTAGGTTTGAAATGAGTACAAACTTGAAAAAATTAACAACGTATAGGTTTAGAATTATCCAAATATCTCCTTCTAAAATTCTAATCAAATGTTATTTTTTTACCACTGATTCAATTAGAAACTTCATGGAGAATCATGTTGAATTATCCTAACTCTATTGTAACTATTTAGTGCCGTTTAAAACGCTGTTACATACGGCGCAGATACCACCTGCCATACTATTGACGGTAATTGACGATAATTTCTCATAACACCACCAAAAAAAAACAAGTTATACAAAACTTACTTCAATTACAATGAATTTTAAAAGAGAAGGGCCAACTCGACTAGCCCTCAAAGTCGTAGTTAGACAGTAATGGGCCCCTGCCAAAACTTGCATGGTGAGCCCCCCAAGAAAAGAAAACCCCTTCCCCAAAAATATTTTGTAGTTGTAGATTATAATAAATCACATTGGCATTTATTATTGGAATCTTGTGTAAGTTCTGAGAAAAGTTCTGCATGCAAAATTGTTAAATAAACCATTTATTGGGGGGGAGGGGGGGAAAAGCGTGTTTATTTGTTATATCTTTTTAAATATTGATTTTACAGAAAAAACATACACAGATCTTGTTCGTAGAGCATGAAATTATACACAATAAAATGACTATTGAGTAATTTTTTTAGTGATAGCTTTACGAAACAAAAAAGAAGCTTAACAGATAACACGTTAATCTCTTATCAAATTAATTATTTTTGGTGGGTGGGCCTACGCGCTGGGGAGTCCCATTCTGGACGTGGGCCTGTGGCATTTTTCCACCTACACCAACCTATAGTTACGCCACTGCTATTAGTATTATAAGGTATTTGATCTGATTCGTTAATTAATTACGAAACAATCTAATATGGACAGATAAGGCTAGATTATAATGAGGAAAGGCACCTACATTAACTTGTAGAGAAGGCGGATTAAACCACAGCAATCATAACACGTGCTAGGGAGGAAGGGGGAGTTAAGGGGGGTATAAATACATCGCGATTAGAGCCCGGACTTCCTCTACAACGGTAACACTGAGTGCATTGGTAAGGGCTCATTCCGAAAATGAGATTTTTTTCATCCTCTCTTGAAAAATGTTACGTATTTCCTTTAAATTCGCCATCTTAGTTTAGTGTGTTCTTAGATAAGCCTATAATTAATTTTTTAGAAATCTCCCGTGTTAACTAGGGCTTAATTTCCTGGAATTGCCCTCATTCTCATATGGGTATATGCAGTGAATTAATTAATTATGTCACTGAAAAAAAAAAGCTTTTATGTGTAGAGCTTTAACCGCTGGTACCAGAACTAAAATCTTAAGAGATGTAATAAAATAAAGGCTTTCTCTATCTTTTAATTTTTATATAAATACGTTTATTAAAAATATGTAAGATTTGTGTAATTAAATAATCTTCATTGTTGCATAAACACTCCACCAAAGAGCATAGCGACCAATTTCACATTTCAAAACCCTCCTTATGACTTGGAAACTATTTAAAAAAAATACATTACGAATAAATTATTTTTATTTTAACACAACTTTACAATGATAAGTTATTTTTGTGTTTCAAATAGTTGCGGAGAGATTATCAAAATTGGTAATTAATGCTTATGGTAAAGTACCCTTAAAGTAGTTTTCATGGAAAACTGAGAGTTACCATATTGTTTGAAATGTTAAATAAGGTCTAGACACAAACTTTGATCAAAATCAATTAGTTCTCTTTTTGTTCTTTGCCCTTCAGTAAATTACCCTTAGTTATAGTGTTAGATATATAATCCCTAAAACTCCTCGGGGGGACCTCATGAAAACCCCAGACACCAAGTTTTAGCTCAATCGGTAAAATAGTTTCGGCTCAAGCCTGAGGTACAGATAGACAGACGGCATCGCGATGACCCCTTTTTCATTTTCATTGGGTCATGAAACGTCGACGTTTATCAAAATCTCGAGTTCGATCTGTTTGGTTGACTACCACGGTATTTCTCTCTCCGAGGGGTGGAGAAAAAGTAAAAGTGGTCCCGTTTTTACTTTCTTTCGATCCCCCGTAGAGAGAAATACTGTGAATTTGATCAGAATTTGATCGAATTCCAAGGCGTCCTTGGCATATTTTCAAAAACTGTTAAGATTAATTATTATTAGAAAAATTATACTAAATGTATCTACAGAAGCAAAATTTGATTTATTCTGTGCAAAATGTTCTCATATATTTTTAAAAAAATACTGACCTTAGCTCGCGTCAAGTTCCGTCCTACTTTAACACCAAGATCGACCTCGTTGGTCTTGGGGTAAAGTTCTCGCCTCAGGACCCGATGGTTGGGGGTTCAAACCCAGCTGTGATCGACGGATTTTTCTTAAGCGACAAAAATCCGTAGCACAACTTCCTACGGAGGGGAAGTAAAGCCGTTCCCATGTTAATTGTGGCATGTAAAAGAACCCTGGCAGGTGTATGTGAAAATAACTTTCCCGGCGAAATTGATAGGCCCTTTTACTCTCGCTCATAGAAATTCTCGTGTTCTTCTATAATCAGTCGGTTCAGAAAGTTCGCGTTAAATACCTAAAATAAATAAACATCAAGATTATTGATGACGTATCCTAAAGAAGGGTTATTGAGAGGGTGATTTGGAGGAAATGCAGCAGCGTTAACGTTTAAAAGGGATGAGATATTCAACCTTCAGCGCACCGAGCAGAGATTAAAACCAAGGTCTCCCCATCACAGGCAACCCAATAATTTGCGAGACTGACGCCATGGACTATGTGACCACCGGCGCAGGTCTCCATATCTTGCCACCCGTTCGGACTCTCTATATTAACACTAATTGGGTAAAGATAAGAAGGGTAGAATTTTAAAATCAAATGCATCCACATTTGCATTTTAAAATAAGTTAAACAATTTTAGGAGAGCGAAACAACCTCTGCACGCCAAGATGGGACTACTCCGATACCGGTAAACCGGACAAGACGATACTTTCGCCTTTATCCGCGTCCTTCAACCAGTGCGAGTAAAGTAATAATAATAATAATAATAATAATAATAATAATAATAATAATAATATAAAATCGAACACGATACTCTCTCAAGACCTCTGGGCCATGTTGGGAAAAAATATACCTTTACTGTACCTAGTCAACAATGGACTCACCTTTCGTACAATAATACCGGCCTCCAAGGTCAGCATCCCTGGGAACTGCTTGCAGGTGAGACATCGCTAAATATGTGGGTTTTTTGATAGCAATAGTAACAAGGTGGATTACATTGAACGATGGTGATAATACTATAAATAAAATACTTAACAACGGATTTGGCTTTGAATAAAAAAGTTTAGTTTTACTTTGATAAATAATAGTCAAATCTAAAATTCTACCCTGCCTAACAAACGTCTGCTTAATTATAAAGCTAAAATACAATTCATAATTCAAATAAGAGTTCAGTAAGTTGATGTATTAGTATAAAAAATCTTAAGTCCAATCTTTGTGGATAATTATTGAAATAATAATAAAATTACTATAATTTCTTGGGACACTCTAATTAATAGATGTCCTTTATGAGGTTAGTAGTTAAAATAAAGGTACAATAGAACATAAGACATTGCAGTCGTGTCGAAGGAATGAATCTGGCCAAAAGATTCTTTCCAGAGTCATTGTTAAAAAAATGTTAGCTTGAAAAAAATATATATAGTTATTAATTTAGAAGAAAATAACACGTAGTCTTGAAATTGTAGTGGAAAAGGTTCATAAGAATATAACGTATGCTTAGTGAGGTCGAAGCTGTGTAGATATTAAAACTTAAAAAACAAAAAATTGTTGATATCACCTCAAAAAATACTATTGTTGCAAACATTTCCCACTCTTTCTCTAAATGCACATTTGGTGCAAGTTTTCTCTCCTTGTAAGGACTCTAAGGAAGTGCAATTCAATATTTTATATTCACTCAACCCTCTACACCCAAAGTGGTTGAGGGAATAATGAAGTTTATCCATATTCTATAATATACATTTAAAATAGAGCTGAATTTGCCAGATCACATGTTCTCACGTCAAGCCTCTTGTGACTAATACTAAATCCGGCCCGGATTAGTCGGTGTTTATCATTAAATAATATAAGACTTATATGTATTTTTAAATTTTACATACCCTCTAAGACGTCTTAACGTACCCTTGGAGGTGCGCGTACCCCAGTTTGAGTACCACCGCTCTAGGGCGGCAAACCTATTTAAAATTTCGTTTTGATATTATCTTCATACATTCTCCGTCTCTAAGTTTTTCTACATCGCATCTTTCTAGCTTGCTCGGCAGATTTCCCGTTTTTGTCACTGACAGACGTTCCTTAATTTTGCTCAAAACAGATTTAAATAATATTTTTCAGCTAGAAAGATAACTAAATATATAATGTGGTGGTTCATGTTGTTTATTTTTTACGGTGGAGGAATATGTATCCTCCATTTGCCCTAAAAGATAACAATATTACCTTGCTTGGTTTCACCATGGTGTAACCTATAAGATATGGGTCATAGTGTAATTAGTCAAGGTAAGGCTGATATCTTTCTTGCTTCCACTATGGTGTAACCTATAATATAGGGTCATAGTGTAAGTAGTCAAGGTAAGGCTGATATCTTTCTTGCTTCCACTATGGTGTAACCTATAAGATAGGGTCATGGTGTAATTAGTCAAGGTAAGGCTGATATCTTTCTTGCTTCCACTATGGTGTAACCTATAAGATAGGGTCATAGTGTAATTAGTCAAGGTAAGGCTGATATCTTGCCTGCTTCCACTATGGTGTAACCTATAAAATAGGGTCATAGTGTAATCAGTCAAGGTAAGACTCCTATTTCGCTTGGTTTCACTATGGTGTAGTTTATAAAATAGGGTCATAGTGTAATCAGTCAAGGTAAGACTCTTATTTCACTTGGTTCCACTATGGTGTAGTTTATAAGATAAGGGTAAATGAAAGATACATGCGCATATAAAGTGATTGTAAAAAGTGTACAAATGAAACCACACTAAGTGCAGTAGACTGGAATCGATTCTCTACCTTCCGTGTCAAAGAGTTGGGGCCAATCCCCTAGAGATGGATGTGGGCCCTAGGACCTTTTCCGCTCTAGTCTAGGGTCTAGGTAATATCCGAACGGCTTAATCAACCCGGTATCGGTCGTATAACCTCTCCTAACACACGAGTATTAAAAGGTCGGATATGAGGGCGGCGATAAAAGGGTATAAAAAAAAAGAGGCCGTTAACTAAAGTCTGATTAGTTGGAACGAGCCGTTATAGGGGTTTTAACGAGGCCATGGAAGAAGCTTCTATTTTTTCAACTACCCATAGAACGGGAAGTATATTAAATCTAAACGACTTCTTAAGAATTACTGTATATTTTAAAATCGTTATAGATGTATTAAATATTACCACCAAACATTCGCGGTGCTATTCTTGCAGTAGACTAGACTGCTCATGAAGGGGAGATCAAGGTTCGAATCTCGGGCGGGTGTAGGCCTACTGAGGTTTCCCCCCCCAAAATGGCTTTCCACTCTCCCTTCACGCAAATATGGGTACACTTCCTATAAATACAGCCTTTCTTATCCCTAATCCATTAGAGTAATTAGTATTAGAGATGGGACGATACCAGTTTTTCAATTCCGATTCTCGATCTTGATTCTTAAATTTTTACCTCTATTCTTACTGGAATAGGCCTGAAATGAAGTGGGAATGGCCATATTGGTTTATGTTAATAGAAATCAATATGGCTGCCGTGATAGGTCAACCTTTTTTTTACCAATTTGATCTTATTCTGGACATTTCGGTAAATGTCTATTAAATATTAATTAGACTTTTAAAACATTTTTGCTTTCACAAATTACAGTCATGATTTTAATTTTGGCTTTAAAATTTTGAAATAAACTTTACCTTTATTATTATTATTTAATTTGTGACAGTAAATTTGCAAAGCAATCGTAATATATTTATTAAATCAGGGTTGGTATCTGTTAGTATGGAGACTTATTTGTGTTTTTTCTTGAATAAATTATGCTACCACGGTAAATATGTTTACGTATTGAAGCAACACATTAACTTTTAGGTTTTCAAGCATAATTAATGCTTTTATAAGTTTTACTATACAAATATATAGAATAATTAACGAAAAATGCGTTACAAACGACCTTTAACATCTGATATTCATTAATCTCTTAATAAAGCATTCACGATCATTTGCACGTATCTTTAATAATCGAGGTATCAAGAATCGAGGTATTTTCTCGATTCTAGATCCCTCGATACCCTTAAGAATCGATTGGTATCGAGGAATCGAATTTCCCATTTCTAATTAGTATACAACTGTATAACCCAAATGAGTAGTAAGACGTGGTGCTAAAAAGATTTAAAAAAATTAGCCTTTGTGTTAAAACATAGGCCTTGTAATGATAAAACTCGCATTGGTGGGCACGTGGACCAAATGTCAGGCTCGCATAGTCAGGTTTTCTGGTGACGTTAAGGTCGGGGTTTCGAATCCTTGATGGACGTACTGAGTTTTTTTTTTTACCTGAATGGTTTCTTATTCTCTTTCCACGCAGATTTTCATGGAGTTAGGGAAAAAGTATTCAACATTATTAACATATTATTATTACGTTATAGGTATTGATAATATCTATCAATAGTGACACCTGCAGATGACATGACTTTACGTATGAATACATGAATGTAGAACTAGTCACTTTTCTAACTGCCTTCCAATGAAAATTAGTCTAACTAGCTATAATCCGATTTATATATGAAGAAACTTTTTAAGAGTTATAAAAGTCGATAAAATAATGTTCATAGATGCATACGTCAAGTCATTTCACGTTTGATAGATATTATAAATAGCTATATACTCTAATATAAAATAGTAACATGTTACCAATGTTGACCGCAAACCAACATGTTGATGTATTCTAAGAGTTATTTTATACCATAATCCTACTATATAAATATGTACAGTCAAATTTTATAGGAAGAGCCTCCTCATATGACAGCTATAAAAGTAACTATATCTAATTTCACGTATCCATACGTCAAGTCATGTGATATTTAGCTGTCACTTTTGATAGATATCAGCAATACCTTTAAAATAACCCAATCAAAATAGTAAAATATTATCATTTTTAGCCACAAAAAAACTAAGTTTGTATTTTCTAAAAAGCTCTTTACATAAAGATTTGATTGTACGTCCTGTAGCTTAGTATTAAGGGGAAGCGTGCTACATGATAAAGCAATGGACGCGTTGAAATCACTCATTATTTGAGAAGTGGATTGATATTTAAAAACTTTTTTTTCCAACCAAATGTAGGCAAAAATTATTAGCAGGTTTTTGATTAGTTAAAAAGTTAAAATTTTGTGTTTGAAGTTTAAAAAAATCAACGATTCATTAGGAGAAAATTTGTACTTCTGAGAATAAATCAAAAAGTTATATCCTTGATCGTGTTTTGATAGGATCACGATAATGTGGGATTGTTTTATTGGATTTTATGTAAGTTATAGCACGTATTTTTTAAACATTTTAACTGAGCGGAATTTTGGGCTACATTTTGGTAAAAACAATATTAAAAAATATCAAACCACTTCATAAATAATCCAGAATTTCTAAACCTCTACAACACTTCTAAGTGTTTTACAGAATAGCAGCCGACTACAGGTCTAAATATAACTGGGCACAATCCAGTTAACAACGTCGCCTACTTGGGATTTCGAAGCTATAATGCGAGGCGGGTTGCATCTTGACTTTACGCACCTAAGCAGTCTAAGCAATATCACACTAAAACGCCACTGTACAAAATAGAAAGAGAGGGAAGAAAATGAAAAGTTTACCCTGAGAGGGCTCTTGTCTATGTGCTGATAACTCTTTCCCTCTCTCTCTGACAAGTTACACAGTCACTTTAATATTTGTGCCTTGAAAACATTAAATTGCTTTTTAATGTTACCTTTTTCTTGTTTCCTATTCTAAACAGACATATTCCATTATTCTATCCTGGTAGGAAGATTCCTGCAGGACATTTTCGTGACCAAGCCAAATAGCCTAAGTTGTAGAGAATTAATAAAAAACACATTTACAAAAAAACTACTATTTTTGTAACTATAGGACTATTTTTAAAATTATTTAAGAGTTTGTGGTTTTTTTTGTTTCAACGTTATATCTTTAAAACTCGTTGAGTAAAACATAAATTCACTAACATGGGAAATCCTATCTTGGCCGGCCGTGACGTCACAGGTAGGTAACCTACTTAATGTGGGGATGTAGGGGACGCTAGTTAAGCCTAGTTTTTTTTCAGTTTATTTCTCGAAACAAATCAAATTTTATATCAATACAAGCGTCGAGTGTAATTATCCACATACGGTGAGCTCAACAGTTGTTGAATATCTATCAAGGATGTTCT
Organism: Timema genevievae; assembly: GCA_902155825.1. Lineage (NCBI taxonomy): Eukaryota > Metazoa > Arthropoda > Insecta > Phasmatodea > Timematidae > Timema > Timema genevievae. The sequence continues at coordinate 68,707 of CABFWO010000538.1, read as the reverse complement.
GGAATTTAATGACAACTTTTTTCTTTTCATTTAAAAAGTTTCTCATCTAATGCCGCTGTACTCAAGACAGATATCCATCAACTGTTGATATCGACAATTCAACTTTATGTTTGTAATCAATAAATATTTTATTAATTTTGGCCAAAAAAATTTTGCTATAAAAACTGCAAAACCATGATCTTTTCTTACATTCCCAAAATCCCCACCTAAAAAAGCCTAAAATAAGATATTAAATTATTAGTGCATAGATTTGTCCCATTTCATGGATGTCACAATTCGCTAGCAATAGTATTAAAATGTAACGATAGAGAGTGGTGTTCTAGGTTAAGTTATTTCATGCAATAGTCATGTTTCAAGCCTTTCCATAGGATGTGCACGTTAAATACTCAAAATAAAAATAATTTTAAATTATAAATAGTTTTATTTAACATGGTTTTGTGGTCTACATATTTTATATTTCCAGAGTATACATTTCCTTTGATCGACGGAAAATGTTCGTCTGTGTTATCTAAAATCTCTTTGACTACGTTTCGACGAAGTGAATCCGAGTTAATATCTAACAATCTAAGTTGTACAAGGATATCACAAACTAAACTGTAATATATTGATACAATCCAATTATCATAGGAAGGACATTTTATTAAAATACAAATATGTATATTTTGCTGCAAAATTGATAACATTTTACTATTTTAATTTGGTTATTTTATAGGTATTGATAATAGTTATTAAAAGTGACAGCTGCACATCAAATGACTTGACGTATGAATACAGGAAAGTAGATCTAGAAACTTTTTAACTCTCATATAAACGCCCTTCCTTTGAAAATTGGTCTTAAGAGTTACTAGCTTGCAAACTACGAGTTATTTAAAAGGGTAGAAGTACTTTTTTTTAAGCGTGTTTTATACACTGGTGTATGAATAATAAACATAAACAATTTACGCTTTGCCAGCTTGGTTTAGTTTTAAAAGATTAATCCTCAAAGTACTTCACATGGCTTTTGTCTATTCATGACTTTACTATGTAAATGCGTCGGTAATTTTTTTTGTAACTATGTAGTTTGGTTTTAGTGCAACATGGTATAAGCAGTTCAAATATAGTGCAGACCTTGAAAAAGATCAGTGGGCAGAGTATGTGTCAGAAGAGCTCTTGTCAACCCATCTAGTAGGTGTAGGCGTAGTTTAATATATACAGTAAATAATCCTTGTTGAAAAAGTATTAATTCATTGTTATCATTATTTTATCACTATCCCGTTCAAAGCATTAAAAATTGACAGTTACTACAACATGACTTTTACAGAAATAACTTTTCGTAAAATACCAGGATATTTTTAAAGTCTATATTTATAATATGTTACTATATTATTAGTGTTATTTCTAGATATTGATACTATCCACCAAAGGTGACAGCTGCATATCAGATGACTTGACGTATACATACGTAAAATTAGGGCTAGTCACTTTTCTAGCTATCGGATAAGGCTTTTCCTATGAAAAGTTGATGGTTTTTACAACACAAGAAGGACTTAATTTTATCTTAACAGAGCATACAAACCTCCCGTTAAAAGAATAGAGAGAATGTGCCTGTATACTGGACTTTGTTTTTTTAGTTCGAATAAGTGAAAAGAAAGAAATAATAAATAAATGTGTGTATGTATGCAAATATACCAGGTTAATTTACTCAATAATATTATGATAACTTTGATACGCAAGAAAAATTTATCGTTGTCTATATCTGTACAGTATAAAAAAATGCGAAAGTCATATAAATAATATTCCTTCAACTACAATATTTAAACAGTCTATTTACAGCTTCGTGCAATTTATAGAGTTTGAGTCATATTACTGCACTAATTTTATTTTTACTTTCTCGTTTAGAAAGAAAATATTGTAATCTTAAAAATGTTCTGCCTTGATAATTAATATTTATGTTGTATGTACTCGCGAGTCCAGGAAAGAAGATTTTACAGATCTGAATTAGTTTGAAGTTTTTTGTTCACAATTAATATCTAGATATTATAAATTTATAAGCATATATCTCAGGATTCTTTTTATATTTTAACACGAGCCAAGATGAGTGTTTTTATTGACATATACATTTTTCAAAAACAAATCTAACGATTTTGTTTAAAATGGATATCTGGATAATGTTTGGTGTGACAAATAAAACACTATACTCGTTCCTTAGGGGTAAAATCACTTAATTTTAGATTACTTAAGAATTTTTTTAAACTAAATATTTTAAAAATGGTTCAAATAATTAAGCTTAAATGAGAATGTGATAAGTTTTTTTTAAAGATATAGGCTCTATATAATTTTATATATTTGTTTTTCTTAAAAGATATTATTTATAGTAGTTTATTGTTGGCTGATTTTTGAAAAATTTGAAATTTCTCAGACCTAGCTTGAACAATTTTGTTCAAAATTGATATCTGGGGTCAATTTAATATGAGAAGTAATAATAATGTATGCTTATTATTCTAAAATAAACTAAATTTTTTTTTTAAATTTGAACTTTTTAAAAAATAACCTTAAATATTTAGTTCAAAATGTTTATTCAAGAATTGTGTTTTATAATAAATAAGAATACATATTTATTTTTACAAACTAAACATAATTTAAGAATAGTTTACTAATAAATCAGTTATGAAAATCTGAAAGTTTATAAAAAAAGGTTTGAACAATTTTGTTTAGAATTTAATAATGAGGATTGTTTATTGTGAGCATCAAGATTATGCATTTGTTTATCTGAGGAAGACTTACTTAAGACTAATTTATTAAAAATATATTTCGAAAATTTTGTTTCAAACTATAATACACAACATGAGAAGGTTTGTGCGATTGTGTCGTGACATTTTTACTAAACCCCATCTTACAACCTATCCGGGATATCCGTATTTAATTACACCTATAGGATAGGAATGGTAAAGTTGATTGAGGGCGCGACGTTGCCTGCTTGATGATATCGAAGTTATTTAGCGGGTTTCATCTTAGCTCGATTCTCTTAAGCACTCCAAGCACTAACACACTTAGACACTAATGTACGGTATAGAAAGAGAGGGAAGAAAATAAGTAGTTCCCCCTGAGAAGTTTCTTGTTTATCTGCTGAAAACACTTCCCCCCTTCCTTTGACGCGTATAAACACTAACTCCATATTAGCGCCTTGAAAACATTGGCTTGCTTTTTAAAATTACCTTATCTTTATTTCTTGTTCTAGATAGACACACGCTTCCACGGACAATTTTAATCTACATCCTGGCGGGAAGATTCCTACTGAACATTTTCACGAAAAAACAAAATTAACTGAGCTGTAGACGCTTTTTTTAAATGCGTTTACAAAACACCTAAACTAAGACTAAAAAATTTTACGATGTAAGCCCATATTTAGAATTATTTAAGAATACGTGTTTTTACTTTCTCTTTACACCTCGAAGAGAAAGTATTGTGATCGTCAAAAAAGTCGAACTCAAGATTTTGATAAATGTCTACTTTTCATTACCCCCTGAAACAAAAAAAAGTCTTTTTCGCAATGCCGTCTGTCTGTACCTCGAGCTAGAGCTAAACTATTTTACCAATTAGGCTAAAACATGGTATCTGGGGTTTTCATAAGGTCCCTCTGAGGGATTTTTGGAATAAGATTTCTAACCCTAAATTTAACGGTAGTTTGGGTTCAAAAAGAACAAATCGATTTTCTTGAAATTCGTTCTAACAAATTTTGATTAATTTATATATCTAGACACTGTTTATCAATAAAAAGTAAAATGGCAGTTTTGATTTTTTCGTGAAAATAACTTTGAGGGTACTTAACATGTAGGAAATTTTCCAATCTTCATAATTTATTCGCAACTATTTTAGACACTAAATAGCTTAGACCTATCTTTGTAAAGTTATAGTACTATTACAGATACAAATCTTTTATTTGAAATATATTTTTATAAAACCAATAATTTCTGAGCTATAAGCAAATATATCTACTTTTTAATTCAAGTCTTTGAAAATGAATATGTTTCTTATGGTTTTTGGTGGAAAAATATATTTCTCTTTTCTCAATTTTTCTGTAACAAAGATCCTAGTTCCTAATGCCATAGAGTAAGTAAGTAACAGTGTATATTATTTCATTTATTATCTTTGGTGTAGTGTTTCTACAACAATGTATGGATCTATTTTTCGTTTCACAGATATTACTAGTTTTTAGTGAGAGTATATTTTAATATAAAAGCGGGGGAAAGTCTGTGCGGTGCACCGTACCATTTATTTGTTTCAATGTTGTATATTTTTAAACTCACAGAGTAAAGCGTAGATACATCAACATGTGAAATCCTCTCTAAACCTACCCGTGACGTCACAGGTAGACAACGTCCTTCAGGAAAATAACCATATCAGATGAGCTTGCCGTTTAGGCCGTGCTCCCACTGATACGGACTGCTGGATGCCATTCTTCACATTCTCTATGAATTACTATTGTAGAAGCTTTAAAACAATAAATAACTTTAAGATTTAAGCTGGGATTGAAGAATGAAGAATGAGGAATATTACCAGAACAAGTAATAAACTGGGAACAAGTGGGATGAAGAAAGTGAGGGAGACCAAAGAACGAGTTGGAGAGGAGGCATAGACAACGAAATACGAGTAAGGCTGAATTCACGCGCACGCTGAAATTTGAAAGCAGTTTATTTACCCATGATGCATTGAAACATCAAACATAAAAACGTAAATATTACAATCAGTACAAGTTATTGTATTTAAAATAAAATTAGATGTTTTACTTTCTGCCTGGGTTTGATTTTGTCATCGATAAACCTCATGGCTCCCAATAAACTGTCGTTTTTAAATCATCACGTTTCAGATACGCCTTCGTGAGAATGTGCTGTTTTTATAAATAACGGACCCGCCTCGGTGGTCAGCTAACGTGCTAGCCGAGTTGAGCTAGACTGCCAAGGACGGGGAGATCGAGTTTAGAATCTTGGTCGGGTGAAATGGGGGTGGTTTTTCCTAAATGGTTTTCCACTCTTCTTCCACGCAAATTCGGGTTCCCTTCCTTTAAATTCAACCTTTCCAATTCCTGATCCATTAGCGTAATTAGTACTTAAGCGTATAGCCCGAATGGGTAGTAAGATGCAGTGCTAAATAAATAAAATAATGATATAAATAACGCATGATTGAAAGTTTGCGCATGCGCTGATCGGGTCTTCTTGGCGGGCTTTCTGTAGAAGCGCTGGAAAAGTTGAAATTATCTTCACTCGAGCAGTGCAGGCTGCGCTGGCCACGCGGACTTCTTATGATTGGATTAGAGCTGTCACCTGGCCAAATATCAGCACTGCTCTCGTTTTACAGCGAACGTTTGAATCTATAGTAAGAGGAATAGATCAAGTAAGACCTAGGAAGTAATCGAGATGGATAGAGATTTGGTATAGGGAAATGACGTGAACCGTTATGAACATTGAAATTTTTGAAATATCGGTTTTTTGTACTGATTAATTTTCATTTAATCGAAGATATTTTCAATTTTTATTGATGGTATGGTAAGAATTTAATTAAATATAGTTAAACTTATTTAATCATTATAATAATTGTAGTAATTATATGACTAATGCTCAATAATTATATTTATTATATTATAGATAATGATTATAAACTATATAATCATATGAATATTTATATTAATATAAATAATTGATATATGTATTATATAATATAACTTATTATATAAGTTTAATATATTTAACATTAAATTATTATATTGAAATAATTATATTAATTTTTATTAATATTTTCAGTTAGCCATACTTTAATGTATTAATATTAGTTTTAATATATTAATGAATTAATATTTAAATATATTAGTATAACTTCAATTATTTTTATATTTAAAGTAATCATAATATTTAAAATTAAATTATTATTGTAAAATAATTCAACCTTCCTCATCCTTAGCTCATTAGCTTAATTAGAAGGCCTACATATGCGTATAACCTGAACAGGTATAGTATAAGATGTGGTGCTAAAAAAAAGTTAATGAAATGCTTCTAGTTTGATTTTATATATATAACAGTCTTAACCATTCATGAATATTTGTCAAGATTATCCTGGAATTTGATGATAACTTTTCCTTTTCATTTTAAATGTTTCTCATCAAAATGGTAAAATCCCCATAACATATATTCAACAACTGTTGATGTGTATAAAATTAAACTAGGCGCATCTACTGATGAACTATTTTTATTAATTCTATCCGCTTTTTTATTTGTTATATAAACTATACTAATATTGACCAAAGCTCGCGCTCCCTACCTAGGTATCTGAAATATTGCCAATCAGATGTTGCATTTAGGTTAAATATTGACATAATCTTTAACAGTTCACGATTTTATTGTTTACTGGAATGAACACAAAACTATATTCTATGACCCTATACATATATAGACTGGTAAACATAGTTTAAAAGTTGACATTTTCCCTCTGAAAAGTAGAACAATCCACATATTTCTGTATCTTTGTGAATATGATATAATTTAATAGCAGGGCCACAATACAGTTTATTATCATTTATATTTTACTCCTCCCCTGTTTGTTCTACTGCCTGACAGTTCTATCCAGGAACGCTATATGCCCCACTTGGTTTATGGTGTTTAGGAATTTCTGATATACAATTCTAGAGCTTTAATAAAATCTCGTGTACACTCAATATCACCTCTGAAGGAACAGAAGGTTTTATGGGGAAAAGCTTTATTAGAACTCTCTGTTAGCTGTTGCCAAATCTCCTCACTATGTTATGTCGGAAGCTAGTGTGCCTGGATAAGAAGGAGATATTGGTTACATCGACGAACTGGCGTTGACAAACTTGTCTTATATTTAAGGGAGGATTGACTACATGAAAACAGGATAGTGACAACACTGTCCCCTCAGTAGAAACCATGTAGCTAGTTTCCTTAGAGATGATATCAAATGTAGCAGCCTCGATGGTCACGAGGACAAAGGCGTCTGTATTATCTTATCTGGTTTTCCGCTGAAGGGAAGATCAAGTTTTCGAGTCCTGGTCGGGTGTACTGATGGGATGGGTTCTACTGCCTGGTTTACCACTCTCCTTCCACGCAAATACGGGTATTATTCCTCATCCCCTACCTTTGTGTAAACATTCGAATAGCACGGACGGGTGGTATGACGGGGAACACAGAAAATAGAAACCATCTCAATATTTGTGTGTCACTGAGTGTACGCGGGTAAAGGACGACCCGCACGGACAAGAATGCGGTGATCCCCTCCCCCTCTCACCTCCCCCAAGTGAGGAAATTGAAATAAGCTTCGGCCGGCCATCTATTTTTACGATCTCAACGCCATGTCTGTTTCGGTTGTAATTATTTAACGAAAGAGGAATTTAAGGACACTTCGTTGAAAACCCATGACAAAAAAAAAGATGGGGTGTAAATTTACAAGACAGCGACATGACCAACCCCTACCCCTCTCCTAAATTAATCAATTCACTGCCCCCTCCCCACCTCTTTACAGTAACGTCATCTCCTTTCCGAACTGTTCCGAGAATAGTAATTGGATGTTACTAAACCATTAAGTTTCAATTGGTTTGCAGGTTTTTTTAACCTTTGGTTTGTGAACAGAGGCAATCCTGACATCCTCTGACCTCACATTTAGGGGGAGGGGGTAGGGGCGTACAATGTATTGAAGCTGCTATTATTTCGGTACTTTATTCCTATTCAGATTATTAGGGACACTTTTAAAAAGTAAGCCTTTCGAATATCAATCAGTGAACCTGCTCTTAAGGTGGGGATGTAGGGGAGAAAAGGTAAGTGTTTTTGCTGTTCTTATGGCAAAATTTTGTTCTTGTCAAAACAAAACAAATTTTGCTCCAGTAGAAACATAAGAGTTTAATCGTATTCACAAGGTGATATCAACAGTTGTTGAATATTTGTCACGAGCATAGCAGTATTAGATAAGAAACATTTTAAATGAAGAGAAAAAGCTGTCATTAAATTCTAGGACACCCTTAACAGATATTCAACAACTGTTGATATCACCTTGTGAAGACGATTAAACTCTTATGTTTCTATTGGAGCAATATTTTGACTTGAGAACATATTTTGATATAAAAACCCGCAAGATTACTTCTCTTAACTCGCAATCCCTACCATCCAACCTTAAGTTAATTCAAATGTTTAACGCAGTTATTAAATGATTGACTGTCTTTTGTAAGGCAAATTCCCCACCTCTCAATCTTCTGCGAGCACTACTGTGACAATGATGACGTTTCAACACATTCTCCATGAAGATGGCATCACCATAGTTATGTTAGTTGCAAATATGGTTATTGATATAGTTAGCGGTAAAATAAAACAGATATAACGTAGAAGAAAATGTTGGGTTCTTGACTGACTGAATAAGAAAGACAAACTTCATACATCGAGTACACTATTGGAATAAATAATTGTGTAAGACTATTATTATTAGGTGTTTTGTCTTGCCCATTCCTTTTGTCAGTGAACTTGGACCACCAATGCGCCTTGTCCTCTGCCTCCTCCTTCAGCTCCCAGAATTTTCTTCTTTCCTTCTAGTCATCCGATATTTGAATGCACCTTCTTTCTAAGCTCCTTTTTCCATCAACTTTCCCTTCTATGACGTCATGCGAAATACACTTTTACCTAAGGATGTGTCCGCTCCAGCTTGCTTTGTACCAAAAAGTTACATCCAAAATGGTTATCTTCTCAGCCACTCTTCTTAGGACTTCATTTGTCACGCTGTCTGTCCACCTGATCTTCTCAAATCTTCTCCAGCACCTCATTTCAAAGTTCTCCAAGTATTTTTTTTATTTTATTGGTAGATAGCGTTACTTTTTTGAATAACCTGATTGGTCATTGAACACAATTCTCACCGAGAGCAGTTGAAGTTATTCAAAGAAACGAGACTAGCATGAGAATACATATTTGGCGGCAAAGATCATGTAAGGTCGTCCGAAGGCCTTAGTCCAATTAGTAGCGTTTCTGCCTTCTTGGTTAAAAGTCCCAGGTTTGATTGCAGGCATGGCCAAAATATTTATCATTGGTGAAATGCGGGTAATAAGTTAAAACATAGGATGTTGGAAGCCATGCTTGATCTTCTGTGCAACGTAAATCTATTTCAGCAATGTAAAGTTGTCCCACTGCAACACACTTATAATTATTTTAAAAACCATACGATAATAACCCAAATAATATAATACTATATAAATAGGTTTGTTACTTTTCTTTAGCACCGCGTCTGATAACCCGTTCGGGCTATACGCTAAAAAATCACTTCACCGATTGTGCTGAAATTTCTCATGAATACAGCTTAGACATTCGGAGGATTATTAAAATACATGCTCGCCATTTTGTTTCATCACCCACCTGACTTTCATTTGACAAATCATGCCTAGGCTCTGCTCTACACACTTCGCATGGAAATACATCTCTACTGAAACCTGGCCAATCGAATGTTCCTGAGTTATGAGAAAATATCACAGGTACAGTTTAGACTAACTCTGCTTACACTGGAAACACTCCACGGCACGGCACTGGTTGTACATCATCTATGCTAAGCTTTTGTTGAAATGATTGATGATCTTGGGGTCTTGGAGAAGGGAAAAATGCCCCATTTTCCACCTTCTAGGTGCGTCACTAGAGTCAACCCATTAGATTGGAGTTTTTTGGGGACATTTTGACTTGGGATCAAAATACAGGGGCAAGAGTGCAATATTTACCTGACAACAAGTAGTTTAAACTTCTCTGTAGTGCCAGAAAAGGCTATTAGTGATTAGTTAACCTAATATAGCAGGGTGATAAGTTGTAGTAGTGCCAGAACAGGCTACGCGTGATTAGTTGACCTTATAGCAAGATGAGAAAGGGTATTAGAGCTAGAACAGGCTATCAGAGATGAAATAGCCTAACATATCAGGGTGAGGACTGTGACTGGTTTTCAACATGCAACGCACAACTGTGGTTTACCCCACCTCTCTCCACGCTAATGCAGATCATTTTACTCTAAACAACACTCTTAATTCTTACCCATTAGATTAAGTCGTTAATAACCGCGGCGGAAAGGTAACCACTAAGATCCTGCAGCGTGTGAAAGAAACTTTCTCTATTTTTCCAAGAGCCTTACCACCCATCCGTAATATACCTACGCAATTAATTACACTGATGAATCTGGGCTGAGGAAATTGGAATTTAGAGGAAATGACTGTAACTGAATTCATGGGGAGGGAGAGTGTGAAACCATTTATTAAAAAAAACTTTTCTACATTTGGCCAAGAATTGAACCCCGGGCTCCCCGTCATCTGCAATCTTATCACTAGCAAGAATGACACCTTAGACAATGTAACCATGGATGTCGATGTTAAACTAACGGGAAAAAAAGTTTTCTAGCCACTTAATGAAACGTTTCTCCTTAAACATATATACCAATAAATATCCCGCGTCAGTGCTCCCAACCGCAAACCATGAATTACGATCGAATTGGTAATTAATTTAAATAGCTGTAGTTGATCTGTACGAGCCGATTCAATTGCATTAAGGACATTGTTCGAAGGACAATAATTTGTCATCTACTCTCTCTATTGGATAGATAATTAGGATGGTTGTCTACTACTGAACTCAGTAGGCCTCTGGTTCGAGCCCTCACTGGTGAACGAAATATATTATTGTTAAGGACGTTGCCTATATGTGACGTCACGACAGGTCAATATATAATTTAACATGTTAATGTATGAACGTTTATGCAGGTTTTAAATCTATAACATTGAAACGAAAACCGTAAATTCTTAAATAATTTTAAAAAATTGACTTACATCGTAGCCATTATTTTTTTTCTGAAATTGGAAAAAAAATGATTTTTTTACTTTTTCATAAATCCTCGGAAATAGAAAGTATTGTGATCATCAACAAACTTAATTTGAGAGTTTGACTGATATCTGAACCCCCCACGCTCCAAAAAAAGTGTTTTTATTTTTGTTTTGGCATTGCTGTCTGTTACTGTTACTAGAGCCAAAACAGTTTTACCTATCAGGTTAAATCTTGGTACCTATTTAGAGGTTTAATAATATTCCCCATGAAGATTTTTGGAACCATCCATCCAAACTTAAAATTAAGGGTATAGTTTACTTAGTGTGAAAAGAGAAAAAATTGATTTACTCAAAATAGGCTCTGACGATTTTGATTAAAATTCGTATCAAGGCGTTTTACTTTCTCACTATCTTACAGGTAGAGATAGTATTGTGATCGTAAAAAAAAATCAAACTCGAGATTTTGATGAATCTCGACGTTTCATTACCCCTCAAATCCGATAAAATTGTTTTTGAATTTCCGTCTGTCTCACAGTAATTAAATAAGTAAGTCTCTCAAAACGTTGAAGTTCTTTTTCCTTTAACCTCTTAGGGAAAATGTTTGTACAGCAATGATCTATCTCTATCATTTAAGAGTCAATATTTACATTTATATTGTTCAAAATTTATAAATGAGGAATTTAATAGCAATGCGATAACCATTAGATGTACAGCCTCTAATAAAATGTCTAAAATTTTAACTGGAATTCGAAATTTTAATACGAAGTTTTGACCCTTGTAGACCCAATATCGATCTTTTTTATTGGTCCAAATACACAAATGAGGACTTTAATTCTTTAAAAATAAAACTATACAATTTAAAACCGGGAGTCAAAAAAAGTTTTACGTAAGTCTAGCGTAATTTGTGTTCGGGTTTGCTAGTGTATATTATTTCGTTTCACATATATTATGATACGAGTTTTATGTAAGTATTTCCATTTGTATTAAACAATGGAGCGAGAAAGTCCGTGCGGAGTTCCGTACCATTTATTTAACAATACAAACAGCGTATAGCACAAACAGGTAATAACATATGGGGCTAAAAAAAATCACTAATCTCCTTTTCCCGAGTGATTTTGAGGGTAGTTTACATATGTGGAAATTTCCAATTTTGATAATATCTTTGCAACTATTTGAGTTACAAAACAACTTATCATTTCAGAGTTGTAAGACTCTTGAGAATAAAAAATAAAACCTTTCTGAAAGAATATTTTCCAAGTTATCTGAAATATATTCTCTTAAATAGATCTTTGAGAAATGGGGATTTGAAAAAATTAATAGAATAATAATTATGTTTCTGTTACAGTGTATATTACCCGCTTCGTTGGCCTCATAGTCTAAGACGCTACTTTAACACAGTTGACTAGACTGCCAATGACGGGATGATTGAGGTTCGATGCCCTGAAAGTTGGTTTTTCACATGTTATTCTCCCATCACCTTCCCAAGCTGATTCAGGTGCACTTCCTCAGAACCATCCTCATCATATCTATCCGTTAATAGCTCATGACTTAAACGTACTAGTTAAAAAAGTGGTACAGTGCACCGCACAGACTTTTTCTTTGATCTTAAAATAAAGACATTTGCTAAATACTCCTAAGATTTGTAAAAATATTTGCAATTTGAAAAAGAATCCAACTAAAGATAATAGATTAAATAATGTACATTGTTAATAAAAACATTGAAAAATGAGGAACACTTCTCTCCACAAAAGAGAAAAATATTCAATTTGTTCTCAAAAGAACTGCATTAAAATATAAATTCACAGAAACTATTGGTTTTATAAAAAAAAAATTATTTCAAATAAAATACTTTTATTCTTAATATCACTACAGCTTTACTATGATAGTATTTCGTATCTCAAATAGTTGCGGAGATTTGATCAAAATTGGTAATTTCCGCTTATGTAAATAACCCTTAAAGTCATTTTCTTGGAAAAGCTATCATTGCCATTTTGTTTATTATGTCAAATAATAAGTCGATACCAAATTTAATCAAAATCTAAAGTGGCGATTGAGAAAAAATGTTTTAATTTTTTTACCCTTCAGTAAACCACCCTTAATTTTATAGTTAGATGTCTAGTCCCAAAAATTTCTTGGGGTAGCATTATTCAAACCCTAGATTTAAAATTTTAGCCTGATCGGTAAAATAGTTTAGGCTCTAGCCCAACGTACAGACAGACAGACAAACAGATGGCATCGAGAAAACAATTTTTTCTATTTCGTTGGGTCATGAAACGTCAACATTAATCAAAATCTAGATTTAGTTTTTTTTTATTATCACAATACTCCTCTCTCCAAGGGGTCGAGAGAGAAAGTAAAAAACAAAAGATTAATCATAAAATGTTAATCTGGTGAGTGTTTTGTTTTGTGTTTATTTAGTCCCGTTTTCAAATTGGTTCCATCAGCTGCTATTCACCAATAATAAGAACAATAATTTCTAAACGCTTATCTAGCAAGTTTGCTATTGTTATAAAAGCCCTTTACAAAGTTCTATACAAGGTAAAATTAAATAATGTCCCTCCCCCCTTCCTCACGTTACTGCAAAGACACTTCTACTTGGCGCCAGAAACTTTGTCCAAGTTAAACAACTTTTTGTCTTGAGGAACAAAAGTAACCGGGATCGTTTCAGGTGGTTTCCATAAATTATAAACCCGATAGTCTCTAAGTAGACAACCGTGAATTATTCTACTTCATTAAGAGCCAGTGCTACCACCTTCTGCTGAGGTTTATCCACCGGCTAGCGGTAATCCACCAGTTAAAGGTTATTTACCAGTTATTGGTTTGTTACAAGTTAAAGGCTATACAAAAGTTATAGTTTATCCACCAGATAAAGGGTATCCACGAGTTAATGGATATCAACCAGTTAAGGGTCATCCACCAGTTAATGGGTATCCACCAGTTAAAGTTTATATTTCAGTTATTGGTTAACCACCAGTTAAATGACATCCACCAGTTAAATGATATCCACCAGTTAAATTATATTCAACAGTTAAATGATATGCCCCAGTTAATGGATATCCACCAGTTAAAGGCTATCCAAAAGTTATAGTTTATACACCAGTTAAAGTTTATTAGTTAGTTAAAGGGTATACACCAGTTAATGTATATCCACCAGTTAAGGGTTATCCACCACTTAATGTATATCCACCAGTTAAAGGCTATCTTCCAGTTATTGGTTAGCACCATTTAAAGAACATCCGCCAGTTAAGTGGCTAGCTACCAGTTAAAATCTATCCAAAAGTTATAGTTTGTCCACCAGTTAAATTGATATCCACCAGTTAAAAGAGAACCAAAAGTTATAGTTTATTCACCAGTTAAATGGCTATCCACCAGTTAAGTGGCTATCCACCAGTTAAGTGGCTATACACCAGTTAAAATCTATCCAAAAGTTGATACGTGCCCTCAACACAGTGATTTATAAAAGAGGGGTTACACGTAAAAATTGTAAGGGTAGCGTGGATAAAATGCACCCACATTAGTATGGAAAGGGAATGGTAAAACCACAATGAAAAGTCACAAATGAAAAACCCCCAACAGTGTACTGCGCGGAGACTCGAGCCTTGACCTTTCTGTCACTGGCACATCAGATTCACCACTGTGTTTATTTCTTTCTCTTCTTCACTTGAATGTGGGTGCATTTCCTCCAAACAACCTCCATCATCCCTAAATCTTCCTCCCTCCCAAGTATTTTACTCCCGATCCGGGATATCCTCATATTTACACTTCGGTAGGACAGAGGTGAGAACGGTAGAACTTACAGGAAATGAACCCACATTTGCGTGTAAGAGTGGTTTGGGAATCATTTATGAAAATCCCGACCACAGTACTCCCGAGCTGGGGGATTTGAAACCAGACCTCCCTGTCGGCGGAAAATATGGCAAGACGAGTCTGACGCCCTTGTCCGCGTGGACCCCACGTGAGAAGGTGACGCAGGCTCTTAAGTGGCCGACTGTGAATTAGCCCCCTCCCTCTTTCCCCCCCTCCGGGTAATGGGATGTTCCACGCATTAAGCGCGAGTCACTGTAAATTCACTTTATTGTAAAACTTCTCGGGGAACCGTTAAAACGGACGCGGAAAGAAGGTGAATTTACAAAAGGGGGGAGGAGTGGTTGGGGTTGAGGTTGCTCACAAAAGTCATATCATTTACTCTTATTAGTTATTAAGTAGACATTTAGTTTCTCACAAATCTTCTGATAGAGGAAGTATTGTGATTGTCAAAAAAAAATCTAATTCAAGATTTTGATAAATATAAACGTTTTTATTTATTTAAGTTATTTACCGTGCACTTTCTGAACCTACTGATTATATAATCCCACGAGAGTTTCTATGAGAAAAAGCGAAAGGGCCTATTAAATTTGCCAGGAAAGGTATTTTCATATACCTTCCAGGGTTCTTTTTACGTGACACAATTGACATGCGGGACCTACAGCTTCACTTCCCCCCCGAAGGAAATTGTGCTACGAATTGTTATCGCTCAAGAAAAATCCGTCGAGCCAGGCTGGGTTAGAACCAACGACCGTCGGATCCTGAGGCGAGAACTCTACCCCAAGACCAACGAGGTTGACAATATAAGTGTTTCATGATTCGGTGATTCCTAAAAAGTGTTTTTCGCGATGTCCGTATCTTTTCCTAGAACCGAAACAACCTTACCGATCCGTCTGAAACTTGTTAGCTAGGGATTTCATAAGGTTACCAAGGTATGTTTTTTGGTATTATACATCCAAACCCTAAATGAAGGGTAGTTTACTTGAGGCCGACAAAAATTGATTTTCTTAAAGTCGGTTGTAGCGAATTGTATTAAAATTCGTATTCAAAAAAAATTTAGCGTTACAAATCAAATATAGCAACTCATTTTCTTAGAAAAATTTCTTAGAAGGTATTTTATTTAAGGGATATCTTCAATTTTTATCATATATCCGTAAATCTTTGAGATACAAAATAACTTAACATTTAAAGTTTATAGGACTATTAAAAATTAAAAAAAACACCTTCAATTTATTTGCAATTTTTTTATTATGAAACAAATATTTTCCATGATATAAGCAATTTTTATAACGGAGGTCTGGTAAATGGGGGAAGTTGTTTGTTATGACTTTGATAAACAAAGATGTTCCTATGTATTAACGTGTTCCTGTAACAGTGTATATTATTTAATGTATACTCTTTTGTTAAATGTGATGCTCTCTTTTCCATGATGTTTACGAAACAATGTATATAATTTTGTATCACGTATCTTACGAGTTTATTTTTAGAGAACGAAGCTAGAACATATTTGTGGTGCACCGTACCATTTATTTTTTGTATAATTTCAAAGGATTTTACTAAACGGTTTGTGAAGTTTAAAATATATTACAAACTAATTTTGTTTACCTGTATTTTGTTGTAGTTGATTACAAGACATATTTTTTTTAAACTTTTTCCACCCAACCTTCTGCGCATTCGAGTTGTACGTGTAGGCCTATATTTTAATTCCACTAAAAGGTAAGGAACATTTCGCCCATTGTTAAGGAATATAAATCTCAGAATATAAAAAACAATAGTTTTATTGGTTGTTCTTTGTGGTTGTGAAACGTGGTCTTTTATTTTACATTATGAAAAGTAATTTAGGGCATTCGAAAACCAGGCACTTAAGAAAATATTTTGTTCAAAAAGAGATTAAGACATAGGAGGGTGGAGGAAGTTACATAATGGTGAGTTACATACCCTGTAATAACTATTGTGAATACCTAGAGGAAGATGGGAGGATAATATTAGAATGGACCTGAAAGAGATATGGTGCTATGAGGTGGACTGGGTATAACTAGCTCAAGATAGGGATAGGGTTTAATGAGGTGGACTGGGTAGAACTAGCTCAAGATAGGGATAGCGTGTGAACCGTCGCTCTAGTAAACACTAGAGACAGCGATTGCTAACAAGGTAAATAAACATGACAGGAAACACTTGAAAGGAAAAGATATGAGTGCATTTTAACAAATTAGTTTAATGAAACAAAAGGCAGAGATAAGTACAAAGAACATCTTCAGAACACAAACCAATATACACTAAAACAATCCTTAGACTGTTACAAGTTAATTAGCCATACATATTGTTAAATAACAAATACTGTCTAGGCGTGAGTACGGCGTGAAGCGCCCACTAATTTGACAGACAGGTCAAGTTAATTAAGTTCCGATCTGTTGGCTGTCGGCTCCAGACATAGATGGATCGGCCGAAAATATACAACAATTTTAATAGTACAAGGCAAGTTTCAATTCAGTGTTCTAGGCCATGCTTTGTTATGAGCTGGCGCGTGACCAATTGGTCTAAGCCAGATGGACAGAAGTGACCCACAAGTTGATCACCGAAACTGGTGAACAACATAAGTTAAATATAGTAAACAACACGAGCCATGCCAGAAGGGCAGAAACGACCCACAAGTTGAGACCTAAACCTAAACTGGCGAACAACACAAGTTAAATATACCTAACTAGGTATTACCAATAGGCCCGGAACAACCTGAACAGCCTCTTTCCCGACTAACTGCCTCGCAGACTACAAAATGGTCATACGGGCTAAGGTGTGGGAATCATCCCTATTTAAACTACTGGTCTTAAGGACCAAGCGGAAAACATGTGAAATACTAAATGACTTCACGTCTAGTGAACTAACTCATGGAAAGCTAACCTAAACAACAAAGTATATTAATAGTGTGAGAAGCTAATCCTCTCGACAATTTATACAAAAAACCTAAGACTCCAGCCTGGCAATAGCCGCCTACTCCCCACGAACTTGAATGATTAATCAAACTCGATATTACTTTCACCGGTCCGGTTGGTCCCTCGGCGTCATCATCGTGACCACTGGTTGCGTGAAGTTGAGTTGAAATGAGAACTTCGGAGTGTGTCGACTATCCTGAAGGTGATGAATAATTGTAATCGTATTTTTGCCTAGCGAGCCAAGGAGTTTTATAGTGGTTGAACGCAAAGCATCATGGGAAGGAAAGAAGGGGGGAGCAATCCCATTACATGGTATCGGTCACGTAGGCCCAAGTAAACGAGGCTTCAACGGACTATCAGGCCATGTGTTGCCCTCAGTTATTGAGGCTCGGACAGGTCAAGTGCAGTTCTTCATGAACGGCGAGGGAGGGTAAGTCCTCTGATGGCTCCGGTATTATTCCATGCAGTATCCGAGACGTGGTATGTAACACATGGAGATTTATACATGAACACACTTGCATTTATATCAGGGTATAATATATGGGTCCTTGTCCAGTGATTAAATGCACCAATTTTGTACAGTACAGGGCTAAATTGGTTAGCCCATCACACATGTAATGAGGTGGACTGAGTATAACTAGCTCAATATAGGGATAGGGTGTAATTAAGTGTACTAGATTGAACTAGCTCAAGATAGGGATAGGGTGTAATGAAGTGGACTAGATTGAACTAGCTCAAGATAGGGATAGGGTGTAATGAAGTGTACTAGATTGAACTAGCTCAATATAGGGATAGGGTGTAATGAAGTGTACTAGATTGAACTAGCTCAAGATAGGAATAGGGTGTAACGAAGTGGACTATATTGAACTAGCTCAAGATAGGAATAGGGTGTAACGAAGTGGACTAGATTGAACTAGCTCAAGATAAGGATAGTGTGTAATGAATCTATGAATAGCTGTGGATAAGATGCAATTAGATGGGCTGGGTAGAACTCTCTCAAAATAGGGATAGGTGACGTACTTTTAAGAGAAAATGTACTTTTATTTGCTTGAAGGAATAATGGCAAAACCTTTAGGAATAATTCTTTGCCATTATTAATTAAATAAATACCGTGGTTTTTTATATAACAATGAAAATATTATATATGATCCCAAAAAAGATTTATTTTAGAACAAAAGTTGGTTGATGGCTTCAAAACAAAACTATTTTTTTTAATAACTCAAAACTTTGCATATGTATTTTAAAATTGCTCGAAACTGTTAGCGTGCACGTTCAGAAAATACTCCAAATATGTCGGATGAAGTCTATAAGAACGCAAGTTGTAAACATAGTGATCATATTAATTTACTAGTAGGCGAGGTAGGCGGGACGGGGATCCCCCTCAACATGGAGGCTTAAAAGTTATTTTTTTAACGAGGCGGCGAGTCTTACCGACAAGGGAAACTTTGTGTGCTAAGTCTAAAAAGTTTCTTTATATGAAAAGTGCGACTATAAAGTGTCGAACGAAAAACCGGGTGAAAATTGACTCGTTTATTGTTAGTTTTTTTTTCCTTTTATATATTACATTTAAAAAAATCCACAGGCACGTTAGTTAGGCTAGGACCCGGAACGAGGTTGATAAAATAGACGGTGCTTAACTTCTCGCGAAAGTTCTCTTGGTTTTTTTTTCTAGGACCAGGTTCAAAGAACATTTTTACGAGAATTTTTTTTCCAAAGTTTTTATTTTATATTTCCTTTGCACTTCAGACTCTGATGAATGTCGACATTTTATTAAAGAGTTTACGTGAAATCCACGTTCGATATCAAGTTTTTTGATAAAATAAGTAATTTTGATAAATCAATTCCGTTTAGTCCCCGTATTTCATGCTTATATTGAATAACAGTGAGAAACTATTTAGTCTAGGGGTACAGCATGAGTATGATTCAAACCCCGATATCCCCGTCATCATAAGTTCAGTCTATTGCGAGGGTGACGCATTAGACCATGAAGCCATTGAAGAGGGTTATTTCAAACTGAAAGTGATATCTCTGAATTTTTGTTATTTTTTATTGTTTGTGATTTTAAGAAATATAGTTTTACCAGAAAGCCCTTGAGAAACTTTCGCACATTAAACCTTACCTCCCCCAAAAAAATTAAATTTTTGGTTGGGTTGTTGAAATTTAATACTCAGTGAATTGTGTACACAAAGTAGCAAAGCGAGTTTATTTTCGGTAATTGATACAAAAATATTGTTAGATTTTTCTTTTAACTTAAATTTCAAACAAACAATGTGTTTTAACGTTAATTGACTATGCTATGTCCGAAGTCGGTAAAAATATCCTATTCACTGATACCTTATTCATCGCTGTAGGCTTTGTATTAGTTGAGAAAAAGGGATGTTGACAACAGATATAATATATAGGATAACAATCTAGCCCAACCTAACAAAACCTAACCTTTCATGCATCTACAAATTGAAGGTTCGGTTTTGTTAGGTTGTGATAGAAAGAATCAAAAACTATGCAAGATAATAAGACACTATTTAACCGGAATGAAGATGGAAAAACAAAGCCCTGGTTTGATTCTAAGTTGTTTACATTCTTTTCCTCAGCATCGGCGGTCGCTAGAATTGTGAGAATGTAAATGTTTCGTTTAGGACACACACAACTCAATAAACACGGCGCTTTTAATGAAATGTTGTTACATATATGTATATATATTGTCTCGTAAACATAACGGTCGAATATAAATAGTCTGGAAACTCAAATAGGTCCCTTTTGTATGTTAGGCTAGCTTAGGTTAGTTTGTTCCACAATAATCGCGGTAGATCTTTGCAACAATATGACATGCACGGATGCCATGACCTTGGGGTAAAGGAGGTTCGTAGCTAGTCGAAGGTTTTCTGACTGGCAATAGACCTGATGTGAGTTGATAGACAGTGGGATGCAAACACTAGACCTGTGGCGAGTTAATGGATAAACAGTGAGATGTAAACAATCCTGAGATATATATATATATATATTATACTACTATAAAGCCACATGGCTGACTGACTCACTCACTGACATTAATGTTTACCCACTTCCATATGAGCTAGAAACTTGAAATTTGGGAAACTTATAGCTTTTAGCCTGTAACCGACGGATAAATTCCAAAAAGTTAAATAAATTTAAAAAGTAGGTGCAGACGTTTCTTTGGAGGTATCTTGTGGCTAAACGGTAAGACCTATCAAAAAACGGATTGCACCAGCAGCAACGGGTTTGGAGATATCCACAATTTTTGGTCCTATTACTTTTTATCGTATCTCCATAGGTTATACCTTAGATAGATCTAGTTTTTTGATTTTAAGTAAATTTTGCACACTTTCCACACATTTAAAAAAAATTTCTGATACACTTATGGGACAGCTAGAATCATAAAATTTGGCAGGTATATTGGCACATCTAATTGCCATAAGAATGCCAAATTTGATGATTCTAGCGGCCTTACAAGTATGAATAAACTAAAATAATGTGTGAAAAATACAATACAATACCGGTAACTTTAAGTTGTTACGTTCAAAACAACGCTGGAATTACATTAGTTTACATCCACTTGCAAAGAAAACTCACTGGGGGTTTAGGGGTGGAGCCCCCAACGAGAAAACCGGGTATATATATATATATATAGGCCTATATAAACGGCTTTGTACGTCAAGGTATTTCTAACTACACGCCGAAACTAAACGCCACACACAACGCAATTAATACGACGCTTTTAATGAAATGTTGTTATATATACTATATAGTACTGCGTCTTACTACCAGTTTTGATTAATTAAACACATGAACTAATTACGATTATGTGTTTGAGATGAGAAAGGTTGAATGTAGAGGAAGTGTACTGGCATTGGCATTGAGGGAAGAGTGGGAGGCCATTTTAGGGGGTGGGGATACCCTCATAGCACCAACCAGGATTCAAATACCTATCTCCCCGTCATCAGGATTCCAGATTATTGCGAGAAGTGACGCCTCAGACGATGCGACCACCAAAGTGGGTTTCTGCATATGTAAAATTTGTTCCGTGGCCCACGTCTTACTACCCGTCCAAACTGCATGATCCAAGGCGCTAATCTCGCAGTTGACTAGACTGTCGATTACGGGAAGATTGAGGTTCGAATCTCGGTCACGTGTACTGAAGGTGGTTTTTCCTGAATGGTTTTCCAATCTCTCTCCACGCAAATGTGGGTAAACCTACACTTCCTCTAAGTATAACTTCCTAATCCCTAAAGCCACAAGCGTAATTAGTGCATAAGCTTATAGACCAAAATGGTAATAAGCGCACGCGGTGTTAAGACAAAATTAGGAAATGCACCCGCAATAGCGTGGAGGGAAGAGTGGGAAACCATTCAGAAGAAAAATATATCATGGCACCCGGCGGGGATTATAACCCAAAGCCTCTTAGCGTTAGAAAACCAGACCAAAGGCTGACATTCGGTCCGCGTGCTCAGCGCCGTGTGAGGTTTTTTATTTACATTTCATTTACGCGTCCACACGCCACCCGACGTCTGACCGCGTCACGTCAGTAACAAGTCCTGTGAACGCTCCCACCACTTTAACTAACACGACAATAAATAGACAGCTAATGGTCATATGAACAAACGGGGATATTCCGTCTAACGACGCGACCTATCGTTGGATAACTGTGGCGCAGGCGACAAGAGACGCCAAGGTCACAGTGCAGACGCCGAACGTACGACAGTAGTTCGTAAAAAGACGTAACTTGATATTAAACCTAGGGGAATGGGTAACGCTCTACGAAGTTTCGTCTTACTGTGAGTGAATTTTCAAGCACTCTTGTAATTATTGCGTACAACCCGAACGGGTAATAAGACGCGGTGCTAATAATAATAATACTCTTGTAATTATTATCACTACGGTATTTAATGTGCACTTTTTGATAACTGACTTATTATGTCAGCGTGGTTAACTTAAATACGAGAACAAACACAACATCCAGCCCCCCAGACGTTAAGTTTTTTTTAGCACCGTGTCTTACTGCCCGTTCGGTTTATACCCTTATGTACTAATTACACTAATGGATTAGGAATTGGGAAGGTTGAATTTAGAGGAAGTGATACCCGCATTTGCGTGGAGGGAGAGTGGAAAACAATTTAGGAAAAACCACCCCCAGTTCACCCGACCGAGATTTGAACCTCGATCTCTCCGTCCCCAGCGGTCTAGCTCAACACGACTGACGCGTTAGCCAACTGCGCCACCGAGGCGGGTCCTTATGTACTAATCACGCTAATGGTTTTAGGGGAAGGAAGGTTATATTTAGAGGAAATGTATTCGCATTTGCTTGGAAGATGGTAAAACTGATTTTAAAAAGCCTAAGTACACCCGACCGGGATTCGAAAACCCAATCTCCCTGTCTTCAGCAGGCCGGTTCAACACTAGATTAACGCCTTAAACCAGTCGGTCACTGAAGCGGGTCTAATTTCATAATTTAATGTTTCAACTTTTAGTTAAAATTGTGTGGTGCACTGTACCCTATATTTATAAGGTCTAAATTCCACTTGTTTCTCTCCCTAATGAGGACTCCAGGTTGGAGCTGTAGGATCATTAATTACAAGTGACGCGTTATCTATGAAGCAAGACGGACACTTTACACTATTGTCGGTCGTCTATGACTACCGTACTTAGGTGAAGGGAATCGATACAAATAAATTAAATAAAAGCTATTTCTCGACCTTTCAATTATTCATTTAAAATAAAATATGGAAAATAATGACAGTGACATTTCACGTCATGGTAGTTTGTAATCAGTCGTGAGTAAAAAAAAAATAGCCTTTTCTTAATTTGTATTCATACTATATATATTTTTTTACAAGCGTATAACTTTTAAAAATAAGTGTCGGCTTAATCTAAGAAGTGTAGACAAGAAAGATTTTTATTTTAGAGAAAGTGCACCCAAATTAGCATGCAGAAGGGATGGGATGAACTACAATAATAAAATCTCAGTGCATCTGGACGAGATTTGAACCTTAATCCACTCGCCTTATTGGGTGAGTGGTTAGGGGGGGCTGACTATAAATCAAGGGGAGCCTGGTTCCGTTCCAGGAGGCTTTATATCCAAGATTATTTATACAGTAGACCTTCGATAATTCGGAAGTCAAAAATCCGGATCGCCAAGAAAAAATAACTATTTATAATAATCACAGTTGTCTCAATATCAGAGACATGGCCGACCAAAAAATGCAACTAAACCCTTGTTAAAAAAATTGGAGATTTTTTTCACTGTTAGATTTTGCCTTATTATATTCCTTCAGATTTTGTGATATTTAGCAACCAAAAACAACATTTAAGTTCGTTGTATGAATAAAGTGAAAATGTTTCTACCTTAACAATGACTATCCCGTCTATGCTTATTACTATATTGTTGGTATGGCTACTGTGTTTTCTAAAATCCGGACAAATCGATAATCCAAACTGGGCCAATCCCCAATTATTGACGTTCTACTGTGAATGAGTTCTGTTTTGCTACCCAAATAAAAAACACTCTTGATTCCTGGAGCTTAAGTATTATTATTATTATTATTATTATTATTATTATTATTATTATTATTAGCACCGCGTCTTACTAACCGTTCGGGTTGTAAGCACTTACGCTAATGTGTAATGGTAGGGTGATTGTGGTATGAAATAGAGGACCTACAGTTTAACGTGGGATCCGAACCACGGTGGAGGCTCGGAATTCCTCACATTCACAGGTCGTTATTAATACACATTTTGTAAGAGTTGAAGGAAAGGTTTGGCAATCAGATAAATCTGTGCCAGGACCAAGGATTGAACTCCGGACCCTCAGCACAAAAGTTCGACACATTACCCCTAGACCACCAGGTCACCTTTTTGGAGCTTAGCTATAGGGGGTTTTGTTACCCAGATAGTACTGTCCTTATCCCCGGAGCTAAATATAGGGTGTTTTGTTACACAGATAGTACTGGCCTTATTCCTGGAGCTAAATATAGGGTGTTTTGATACCCAGATAGTACGGTCCCTATTCCTGGAGCTAAATATAGGGTGTTTTGTTACACAGATAGTGCGGTCCTTATTCCTGGAGCTAAATATAGGGTGGTTTGATACCCAGATAGTACGGTCCTTATTCCTGGAGCTAAATATAGGGTGTTTTGTTACCCAGATAGTACGGTCCTTATTCCTGGAGGAGAAGGTCCTGTTTGTATTCAGATGTGTTGTGCACTGTTTAGTAGCTAAGTAGTGTATTGATATTTAGAAAATGCACGTTAAACGAAACAATACACACGTGTTGCAGTCTAGCCGGGATGTTGTCCAGATTTCCACTCCTGGAAGCTCATTTCAACAATTACAGCCTTACGAGTGATTACGACAAACAAATTGCACCTTTGGGTGAGTTACTCTCCTTCATATGCAACCTACCTTCACACCACAACAACAACAAAAAAAAAAGGTCAGAAAATTACTCTGTGGTTAGATATTTAGAATCATAGAAAGGGGATAGGCATAGAAACGCCACTCTAATGTTGGCAAGTAGAACCACATCGCTAGCGCTCGCAGCGTTAGTGCCACGAACTAAAAGATTAGAAGCGGGACGTTCCACTTGGAACACAATGCAACTGCTATTGCGAGATGTTAATTAATAAATTCCTATATCAAATTCAATCAAACGTAACTAAATCCATTAGTTTTATAAATAAACCACGTTATAAAATATAAAATCTAGAAAATCTAGCTAAACTCCTTCTTTAAAATAAACGACAAATTGCTATCGATTTCACGTCCACGCAAGCACATCCCTCTGTGACGTCATTGCAAGCTGTTCCTAGCGATAGTGCCCCAAACTAATTTACGGGATCAGCTCATCCTATAAGAGCGGCCATCCCATGTTTAGAACTAAACGTGAAATGTACTATTTCTAATGTTAGTTTATATACAACTTTTAAGAATGATCTTTTTTTCTTATCTCAGTTTCTAGCAGAACTAGTTTTTTTATTCTAAAATGTTTGTAAAAATAAATATTTCAGTTATAATATATAATCTAGGCTAGTTTGTTGTTGTTTTTTTGTTGTAAAATAGTACTGTTGATAAGGTGTGATATGAATCACTTCTGCGCAGAAATACAGGCACGCGTGGGGGGGTGGTATTATAAGGGAGGTTCAACAGGAGATTAGCTTTTGTGGGTGAGATAATACTAAACCCTATTTCACGAGAATACAGGATGAGGGGGGGAGATATTGTGGGTATTTAAGATAACTTAGGAAACTCCTCTGATCAACTAAATACAATATTAACTAACTATAAGTAGGATTAGTAAACTTGCTGGTAATATGAATAAACTTTGCATATTCATCTTGTTAATAGTGTACATAGGCCTAGGAAACTTGCCTTATTAATTATATAAGAAGCCTTAGAAAACTTACCTTATTTTTATTTGTCTCATCACCATCTCTTTCTATCCGTTTGGCTTAGCTTTACTTACTAGACCTAGGAAACTATTCTTATTAATAATATAAGTAGGCTTAGGGAATGTTCCTGGTTGTAAATATGAGTATGCTTAGAAAACATTACTATTAGCACCGCGTTTTACTGCCGGTTCGGGATATACCCAACTAGGAAACTTGCCTTATTAATCATATAACTAGGCTTAGAAAACGTTTCTATTAATTAACTAAGTAGGCTTACTAAACTTACATCTTCAATAACCTAAGTAATATTAGGGAGTAACCCTTATTAATAATGTGAGCAGGCTTAGGAAATTAACCTTATCAATAATATAAGTGGGACTAGTAAACTTGCTTTATTAATTATGTATCAGCCTAGGTAGTAAACTTTCCTGATAAAATGGTTAATATCATTTTCAGGTCGAGCCAACAAACCTTTAGGCGTGTTCCTGCGGATAATTGTTTTGGATATTCTCAATATCAAGGAGTTTGATTTCGTAAGTGGACTATTATTATTAGTACTATTTGAATGCCTCGATAACATTATGTTAGATGCACTAATAGTCACGTATTTTAAGGCGTCTGACTCATAATAGAATCGTTTGCCTGTGACAATGACGTTGAAGTTTAAATCCCGGTTGGATACACTATTATGAGCCTGTGGTCTTAAACAACGTGACCACTGGTGCAGGTCTCACCAGTTTAAAGGCTAAGGATGAGGTCTGTGAATTTTAAGGAAATGCACCAGCTTTCCTCTGAAAAGAGTATTGAGGAATTGAACCAGTGATGAGTATCAGTGCACCCGATCGTGATTCGAACCTCGTCTTGAGGTTCCAGTATCAGAGCTAAGCACGCCAGTCGAACACGCCGGCGTTGAACCAACCAGGTACCCAGGTAGGACCGGGCCCATGCTGCTCTCTCGGGTGCGGTCAGTTTCTGAGCCGTGTTCTGATGTAGCCACCCGGTGTTTAGAAAGTGAACGTTCCATACCCCCTAATTTGAAGTCAAACTACTACGACACCTTAGCTCAGTCGTCAACGTGTCTGCCTACTAAGGTTTCGCGGTTCGATTACCAGCATGGTCGAAACATTTATCAACGTTTAAATTGAAGTTTACTCTTTCATATTGATAAATTCACTCCCGGGGTTATTAGTTGTTGTGTCTGTTCTATATTTAAGTTAGTTTGTAAGTCGTATGCTGATATAATCAGTAGGCTCAGAAAGTGCACGTTAAATATAACTGCGGTCCCACCCCTACCCATAATGATCGGCATTATCGAATGAAAACTATCGAATAATTATATAATATTAAATTATCGACCTATTCGATAGTTAAAAAAAATCATTCAAATCAAACGTATTCTGCTGATCAATAGTCAACCTTACTGCTTTGAACGTTTTACTTGTTATATTTACACAGAGTACTAGTTTCCTTAAGGTTCACTTTTGAGGAGCAGTAACGTGCTCTTCCTTGCCGATCGATAATCGTCCTTACGAATTAGTACATTTTTCTTGCTCTTCTTATATTAGTTACTCTTAAGGTTATTCTCAGAAATAAGGCCGGAAATAAACTTTAATGATCGAATATCCTCCATTTATTCTACATGAAATGTCATTTGTGTTTCCAAATTGAATGATAAAGTTACTTTAGTGATCGAATCTTTGTAAACTTATGTGGCTACTTTTTAAAAGTAATTTTATTAGTCTAATCATGGTTTTAAAACATATAAACCATAACGACAACACAACAATGCTTTTGTTTGATATCATTTTGGGCCCATAATACACAATGGACCATTTTGACCAGATTCGATGGGCGTATAGTCTAAGGTGTCACACTCGCAATATACTAAACTACCAGTGATGAGGAGATCGGAGTTTGATCCCTGTAGAGTGTAGTGAGGGTGATTTTTCCCTAAATGGTTTTCTACCATCACTCCACACAAATGCAGGTAAACTTCCTCTAAATTCAATTTTTCTCACCCCTAATACATTTAAAGTAATTATTTCATATGCGTATAACCCGAACGGTTATTAAAACACGGTGCTAAAAAAATATGCGTACAGTCAATTGATCTAAATTAATGGTTTTAATTGGCTATCTGCATGCAATAAAGTTTGTAAATCTTAAAAATGTAACTAACCATAGTAATTATAACTTCATGAATGCTCTTGAAATAAATATATTCATTATTTATATCTCTCACTTGATCTAAGGCTGCTCAGAAACTGACATTAGGGAATAAAAAATAACTTAACTTAACCAATACTACCGGTGGTCATTAATAGTTTTGTTTTATCAAAAGGGCCCATGAATAAAAAAGTTTAAGGAACCTGTGTTTAAAATAATTTGATAGTGTTCATCCCTACAATCGATTCGCCACTGGGGTGGTGTTAAATGACACCCATCAGAAGATTCTTAATGCAAAAACGTGTTGAAAATAGCTAATGTTAAGATGTGTGTAACTAACTATTTATTAATAATATTATATTAGCACACAAAAGTGTTAATAAACATTTATAATCATACTTCTCTAAAGATTACTGTATAATTAGCTTTTTCTTAACTCATTGAAAGATTAAAAACATATTAATAAAACTATTATGTTTTTTGTTTTGCGGTTGTAGCAACAAGAGATATCAATAGTGCATTAAATAATAAATTAAAAATATTATATTCATACTTGTATCTCGTTATAACTGTCCAACAAAATAAATAAATATGTTTTTAAAATTTAGAAAGAGTCATACAAAATATTAGTTTCAAAATAAAACTTTTTCATTTTACAAACAAATATGCATTGATATTAAATAAACACAGTTTGTTTGAGGTCATCAACCTCCCTCGGTTCATCTGGTACACCATATCAATTTAATATGTGCAGAGAACGCAGCCTTTTAGAATATCTCGATCATAAAGCATTTTTAAATTAACTCCAGACGCTGCTTCCATAAAAAAAGAAACAACCAATTGATTGTTTTCAAAAGTTCTTGTGTAAATAATGTAAAGAAGTTAATAGAAGAAAGTAATTTTTTTTAATGGTTTTTGTGAAGGTTTAAGCTGCAAAAAGTGACACCAACTCAACATATAGTTTGGCAAATGGATGCATGAGAGTATATCTGGTAGTGTTTGCTGTCAATTAACACCTCTCCAGTCGCAAATAGACCTTACCACACCGCCATGACAGTTATCTTGGTAAATCCCGCTCAGGAGGTGTCGCTGGACCTGATGGTGATACGTTATTGGACGGAGACCAGACTTGAAGTGAAGAGCGAGCTCCGACCAGGAGTCACCTACCCGCTGTCTCCTGTCAACGCCGGGAAGTTCTGGGTGCCGGAGTTCTACGTGCATGGCATGATGCGTTTCTCCACCAAGCAGGGGAATATGGACCTCGTCTATCTCGTGCTGATGGCCGACCAAATCGTCGCGCACTATGCCAGGTATTTACACACACACATATGAGCTTATTAGGTTATACAGGCAATACTTACATACATATATACATATATACATATATACATACATACATACATACATACATACATACATACATACATACATACGTACATACGTACATACATACGTACGTACGTACATACATACATACATACGTACATACGTACATACATACATACATACGTATATACGTACATACGTACATACGTGCGTACGTGCGTACATGCGTACATGCGTACATGGCGTACATGGCGTACATGGCGTACATGGCGTACATGACGTACATGGCATACATACATAATCCCGCCGTTCTCTTACGGGGTAGGCAATAAACTGTGAATATAGCTCAACAAAAAACAACTCCGCACTTAATCCATCCTCACTAACTTTCTCCACACTTCCCTGTCCTTGCATACTCCCTTCAATTCAACAACATCCATTTTTCTCTTTTTCACACATTCATCTACAACATTTAGCCACTCATCCTCTCAAAATGCCCAAACCAAAATAAGACACTTCTTTCACATTGACCTATTGGATTCCATTTTAAACCAGACTCCTTCATCACCAATTCATTACTGACTCTGTCCATATGAGTTTTTCTACATAGATTTCTTAGATATTTCATTCCAACCGCATTCATCTTGCTCTTGTGGGTCTCCTGACAAACCTTCGCTTCACATCCATAAAACGATGTTGGTGTCAATAAACTTCTATATACTGCCATCTTTGCCTGTTTCGAAACTACTTCATTTTTTGCAATAGTCCACATACATTCAACTATTCTCCGAAATGCATTCACCCATCTGTCAATTTCACCATCTATTCCTACATTGTTACATAACTATCTGCCCAGATACACAAAATCATTCACTTGTTCTAACATTTTATCATTTGTATTAAGCTGACAATCATTTCCTGATCCGTACTTATCAAAAATTATCACCTTAATTTTGGAGACATTTATACGAAAATACATTTTGCCTGCCACCACATTCAAACGAATTAATGCATTCTGCAAGTCACTTTCATTCTCAGCCATTAACACGGCATCATCTGCATATAGCAAGCACTCTAACGTTCACTTTGTCCATTTGCACACTAAATACGTTATCACAAGCATCCCTCATACACTTATCCATGAATACATCAAACAACCATGGAGACATAACGCAACCTTGTATAACACCCTGTTCAATACCAAACCATTCGCTCAAAGCTCCATCCACCCTAACGCACGCTTTACTTCGATCATACACCACCATAATTGCATTTACTAACCATACATCCAAACCATACTTTTCAAGAACATTCCATGACATATTCTTATTCACACAATCATCCGATTTATCCAGACAAACAAATGCACAATCAGCTTTCTTCCTTACTATAACTTATCTGACATGAAACCACATTGAACAGCTCAAATCTTGTCCACAATTTTTTCACTACCACTACACAGCTATTTAAAAAAATATAACTATTCCATAATATTTTAACTCATTTTTTTTACTACATTTACACAGCTATTCAAAAACCCATATTACAATATGTTTAATTACTTTCACTTCCTTTACACATATATTAAAAAATAATTTACAAACTTGTTATGATATTTTCCCTAACCTTACCCAAATATTATAATGTTCACAAATTAATTACATGTAGTTCACTTGCACACTGATGTGGATCTACCTAAAAACACTTTGAAAAAAATCTATATTTTAATATCACAGAAAAAAAAATTTAATATGTATTTCTCTTATTAGTTAATATAATAACTGCATTTATTTTGTTGGTTTTGACGTAGATAACAGTTTTGTAATTTTTATTTGGCCATACTATCAATCTTAGGTAAACGATTCTAGGAACCTTAAACATGATCTTGAAACATTTTCATTTCAATGGAAAAATGTTTAATGATATTTTTTTAAATATATTTTAGGGCTAACATGGACGTTAAATGCAAATTTGACTTCCAGTTGTTTCCGATGGACGTGCAGACTTGTGAGATCGATTTCACGTCCCGTGAGTATTTTTTTGGAAAAAATTATTGGACATAATGTTTTTACTAATTATTTAATCATTTCGTTACAGTGATTTTTTTCAAAATGTGGTCGGCCAGCTTGAATTAAAGTTTTATACAGGTAACGGAAAAGGGAGAGCTCAAGTTGTCCCACCACGTTAAATACACCCTAGAATACCTAATTTTACAGCACACATGTTCATTTTTGGGCACATATGAGCACAAATAGAGACAAACAATTTAACAAATAAAATTGGCAGTGTAGCAGGCCAAATTGAGCTACATGAAGATTGGGAGTTTCAAATCCTGGTCATATGGACTGAGGTTTTATTTTCCCTGAACGTTTTCCACTCTCCCTGAACGCAAATGCGGATACACTTCCTCTAAATCCATCCTTTTCATCTCTAACACATTAACGTAATTAATATATAGGCGTAGAGCCCAAACTGATGATATTAAAATCCGAAGAAAATTAAACTCTTAAGTTTCTAGTGGAGTTTTTTTTTAACGAAAAAAAAATTGACAAGAAAACTGCCCTTAACTCTCTTTCCCTACCACCCCAACTGCCTGGAAGTTCTCTTACAAACTATTAAATACTGTAGTCCTCCAACCACCCGGTATCCCAACAGCGTCCTGAAGAGCCTCAGTTCTACGGACTAGCACCCGACTTTCTGTCACTGTCTTGTTATTATTTGTTGGCAGCCCTCGTTAAAGAAGCAGAACAGATCTTGGATTGGCACCAGAGCGGCTTCAAGGCCAAGTTCTTGCGCGAGAAACCCGGAGAAGACATGATTCTACCCAACTTCCGGGCTAACCTTGTGGTGTGCCCCAACAACTTCCCCAGCAGTCACGTGGCAGGTCAGGCCTGTATCATTGGGGTTGGACGGGCAGTCTGAGAGACAAACTTTGGTTTAGTAGTCAAGTTGGCATCAACTGGTATTCAGAAGAATTTTTTTTTCTAAACAATCAAGGAAGGTTCATGTGTTGTGAGAAATTCAGAGAAATTGTATTTGATATTTAAAGGGAAATTCTTAAAATCATTTACCTCAGGGTAAATCCGGAAAATACAGATTTTAGCATGTCGGGGGAAAGTTAGGAAAATATCTTGGTCAGATAAAAGACGGTAGATTTACTATTTTAGGGAAAAGTCAATAAAAAGGTTCTATCTAAGGAGAAATATGAGCAAATTAAGGGAATTTCATGTCAGGAGAGATTCATATATCGAGGTAAAGTACAAGTAAAAGAATTCGACTTATTCCGAAGAAATCTGAAACAGTTTTCACTAACGCAGTTGTTTTAGTCAGAGAAATATGAGGAAAATACACCTCCTCCAGCATAGGTAAATTAAAAGAATGTGTTGTATCACGGAGAAATAAAGTAGCCATTATATTGAAACAATGTAATATGTCTACTCACATAAAATCGTTGAACAATCGTACCTAAAATGACATTTCATTTGTTTGAAAGTAATGTTGAGAACAAAAATAGTATCAACCAAACAATAATATACGTTCCCATACATTATTCATAAAACGTTTCTCTTAAAAAAAAACTATTCCTAATGCTAAAATTTCCTAAAAATCTATTTGGTTGATAGTAATTTGATAGTGACAAAAAAAAATTCTAAAATACATATTTCGGAAAATATTTTTCTAAATTCAAAATTCTTAATAAAATAATTGCTAAACTTATGGTTTCCTTTTGGGTGTGATTGATTTAAGAAGTAGAGTAAACATTTGTTCACTGAGAACAGGAAAAGAAACGCTATTCAATGGTCATAATTGTATCTCATCATTTATGTTACAAATGAACGTTATGGCTTACGGCTTGAAGGTAGTCTAGGCTTCTATTCTCATCTATGTGGTTTTAATATGGGTCGCCGTACGTAGTCTTCTTTGTACGTTCATCCGCCTTTTAGATCTCATTCTGACTGC
This sequence comes from Timema genevievae, assembly GCA_902155825.1. Classification (NCBI taxonomy): domain Eukaryota; kingdom Metazoa; phylum Arthropoda; class Insecta; order Phasmatodea; family Timematidae; genus Timema; species Timema genevievae. The sequence goes on along the minus strand of CABFWO010000538.1, from coordinate 35,312 downwards.
TTTTCCCAATGAAATATTATTATTATTAGCACCGGTTATACGCACTTACGCTAATGTGTAATGGTAGGGTGATTGTGAGTTGAAATGGAGGACCTATAGTTTTAGCGTGGGATCCGAACCACGGTGGAGGCCTGGCATTCCTCACATTCACAAGTTGTGATTAATACACGTCTTGTCAGAGGTGAATAAAGGGTTTGGCAATCAGATAAATCTGTGCCGGGAGTGAGGATTGAACCCCGGACCCCGAGCATAGAAGTCCGACACCTTACCCCTGGACCACCAGGTCACCTTTTTTTTCCCCAATGAAAACTCTGCAAGTGTGGTTTCAGTGTCTACCTGTTCATTTTGGAGTTCACCCAGAGCTCTGTACAAATTTGGATGATGTTTGCCCACTGGAAGTTGAACTCTGCTTTGTCGAGTAGTCTCATACTGGTTCCACTGTTCGGAAGGCTAGAACCTCTCTTCTTTGACCTCTTATAATCTTATTCTTCTCACATACATGTTCTCTTCTTAATGAGTTCTTCAAGTTTTATTTTTCTGGAAGGTGAGTAAATATGCCAAAATAAACATTATTTGGTTAGTTTCTTATGGTCTGTGCAGGAGGCATTTTTGTCCGGTCTTCATATCCAATTCTAGCTCAGTAGCACCCTCATCTTCTCTGTTAGAGGGATTTGAATGAAGAGACTAGTTTCTCTCTTTATTAGTGTAATATGACCTTGGATATGAATTTTCACTGCTTTCGCGCTATACTCCTTGTTCTTCAACCTGCAACACTCCCAATATATCTTGCCTTTATATGTCCGTCCTCTATTATATATGGGGTGACCTGGTGGTCTAGGGGTAAGGTGTCAGACTTCTGTGCTGAGGGTCCGGGGTTCAATCCTCGGTCCCAGCACAGATTTATCTGATTGCCAAACCCTTCCTTCACCTCTGACAAGACGTGTATTAATCACAACTTGTGAATGTGAGGAATGCCAGGCCTCCACCGTGGTTCGGATTCCACGTTAAACTGTAGGTCCTCCATTTCATCTCACAATCACCCTACCATTGCACATTATCGTAAGTGCGTATAACCCGAACGGGTAGTAAGACGCGGTGCTAATAATAGTAATATTATATATGTATTATATATATATCAGTTTATTATGAGTTTTGTTTCTCTTCTCATGAGAAAATAGTTTTGGGTTCAATCTTCGTACTAACTAATAATTTTTATGGGCTAAGCTAAAAATGAAGACTCACAATTAATCTAAGATTATTAATGGAAGTATTCTTTCGATAAGGGCAAGGTATTGATACTTGTCTTTCAATACAAGCAAGGTATTGATACTTGTCTTACAATACAAGCAAGGTGTTGATATCTTGTCTTACGATACAAGCAAGGTATTGATACTTGTCTTACGATACAAGCAAGGTGTTGATACTTGTCTTTCGATACAAGCAAGGTGTTGATACTTGTCTTACGATACAAGCAAGCTGTTGATACTTGTCTTTCGATACAAGCAAGGTGTTGATACTTGTCTTTCGATACAAGCAAGGTATTGGTACTTGTCTTACGATAAAAGCAAGGTGTTGATACTTGTCTTACGATACAAGTCAAGGTGTTGATACTTGTCTTTCGATACAAGCAAGGTGTTGATACTTGTCTTTCGATACAAGCAAGGTGTTGATACTTGTCTTTCGTTACAAGCAAGGTGTTGATACTTGTCTTTCGATACAAGCAAGGTGTTGATACTTGTCTTTCGATACAAGCAAGGTATTGGTACTTGTCTTACGATACAAGCAAGGTGTTGATACTTGTCTTTCGATACAAGCAAGGTGTTGATACTTGTCTTACAATACAAGCAAGGTATTGATACTTGTCTTTCGATACAAGCAAGGTATTGATACCTGTCTTACAATACAAGCAAGGTGTTGATACTTGTCTTTCGATACAAGCAAGGTGTTGATACTTGTCTTACGATACAAGCAAGGTATTGATACTTGTCTTACAATACCACGCCCCTAATCACCCTGTATCTGTTCAGGAAACGTGTCAACTGTCCGACTGTGGTTGGTCCTGAAAAGAGAACCGTTCAACTACCTGCTGGAGACGTACGTTCCCACGGGACTGTTCGTCATAGTGTCCTGGGGAAGTTTCCTCGTCAAGCCGGAGGTGGTGCCTGGCAGGATGGTGCTTCTGGTCACCAACCTGCTGTCGCTCGTCACCCTGTTCGAGGCGGCGAGGTACTGGTGCCGGGGGTACTCATGTCACGTCTGAACTGTACAAATACTCACCCTTGGACGCTCCAGGCGACTGCTGTTGTAACACTGGAGGACTGACGGTCTCCATGAGATTACTGTTGTAACACTGGAGGTTTCCAAGGGACTACTGTTGTAACACTGGAGGACTGGGGGTCTTCTCCATGCCACTACTGTTTTAACACTGGAGGATTGAGGGTCTCCATGATATTACTGTTGTAATACTGGAGGACTGAGGGTCTCCATGAGATTACTGTTGTAACACTGGAGGACTGAGGGTCTCCATGATATTACTGTTGTAACACTGGAGGACTGAGGGTCTCCATGATATTACTGTTGTAACACTGGAGGACTGAGGGTCTCCATGAGATTACTGTTGTAACACTGGAGGACTGAGGGTCTCCATGAGATTACTGTTGTAACACTGGAGGTCTCCAAGGGACTACTGTTGTAACACTGGAGGACTGGGGATCTTCTCCATGCCACTACTGTTTTAACACTGGAGGATTGAGGGTCTCCATGATATTACTGTTGTAATACTGGAGGTCTCCAAGGGACTACTGTTGTAACACTGGAGGACTGGAGGTCTTCTCCATGCCACTACTGTTGTAACACTGGAGGACTGAGGGTCTCCATGAGATTACTGTTGTAACACTGGAGGTCTCCAAGGGACTACTGTTGTAACACTGGAGGACTGGAGGTCTTCTCCATGCCACTACTGTTTTAACACTGGAGGACTGACGGTCTCCATGAGATTACTGTTGTAATACTGGAGGTCTCCAAGGGAATACTGTTGTAACACTGGAGGACTGGGGGTATTCTCCATGCCACTACTGTTTTAACACTGGAGGACTGACGGTCTCCATGAGATTACTGTTGTAACACTGGAGGTTTCCAAAGGATTGCTATTGCCGTACTGTTGGCGTAGCTTCAGAGTAGATTTATGAACTAGGTCTCCCCAAAACTTATATTGGACAATTAACAAAAAGAGAGAAAAGATAACATTTTGAGTTCAAGGTTTTAAAACCTCCTTTTTTTAATTATTATTTTCTCAGAACGTCATCCCCTCCAGGTCTGGGTGTGAAGAGCATGGATGTTTGGGTGCTTTCATGTATCGCCTTCGTAATTCTGGCGTTACTGGAATACTGCGTCATCCTATTCAGGATAAGACAGGATAAGATTAAAGTCGACAACCTTAGTCTGTTCGTCAGATCTTCCCAGGAGGGTCTCCATAGCTGCGAGGATAAGGTACTATCTCAGGGGTGTGTTCCTGTGACTGGAGAGCTTCGGGAAAGAACACAGGGGCTTGTTCTTTTATTGGAGAGCTTTGGCTTAGAGCACAGGGCTTGTTATTTTATTGGAGAGCTTTGGCTTAGAGCACAGGGCTTGTTATTTTATTGGAGTGCTTTGGAGTAGAGCACAGTGGCTTGTTCTTTTATTGGAGAGCTTTGGGTTAGATCACAGGGGCTTGTTCTTTTATTGGAGAGCTTTGGAAGAGAATAAAGTGGTGTGTTCCTCTGACTGAAGAGCTTTGGAGATATATCAAAGGTGAGTTCCTCTGACCTGCTTTGGGGTATAGTAGAGGGGTTTGTTCCTCTGACTGAAGAGCTTTGAACAGAGATCAAAAGTGAGTTCCTCTTACTTGCTTTGGGGTAGAATAGAGGGGCTTGTTCCTCTGATTGGAGAGCTTTGGGAGAATGATCAGGAATGTGTTCTTGTATCATTGGTTTCTACCATGGTTAAAGATGTATTCACTCTTGCTTATGGAATAAGCCACTCAATTATTTCTCTCTTTTCCCCCAGGGTCCTATCAGGAACACCTACCTGAAGAGCCTCTGGTCCATGGTCCGACGCCATGTGGTGCGAGTCAAACACAAGTTCTTCCCTAGAAGGGACCACTCGTGGTGTTTCTTGGACCGGATATCACTGGTCGTCTTCCCTTTTGTGTTCGCGCTGTTCAACGCCATCTACTGGAGCTCCGTACATGTGCGCAGGAATGTCATAGGGCAGACTCTTTCCTGTCCATGAGGGTGCACCGCCCTAAGTAATAAGGGTGCCCGCAGTAACATCAGAAGACAGACTCTTTCCTGTCCATGAGGGTGAACCATCCTAAGTAACAAGGGTGCCCACAGTAACAGCAGAAGACAGACTCTTTCCTGTCCATGAGGGTGCACCATCCTAAGTAATAAGGGTGCCCACAGTAACAGCAGAAGACAGACTCTTTCCTGTCCATGAGGGTGCACCATCCTAAGTAACTAGGGTGCCCGCAATAACAGCAGAAGACACTCTTTCCTGTCCATGAGGGTGCATCGCCCTAAGTAGCTAGGGTGCCCGCAGTAACAGAATAGTACATACATTTACTTGTTCCATGTACTATAACATCCCAACTGTTAAGCTTAATTGGATGGATGTAAAGGGTAGTAGGATCACAGCCAGTACTATATACAACGGCTATAGTTCTCCAGGGTACTACTATTGTAGTATTGGCTGACTGGAGACTGCAAGAGGAAACAAGGTCCACACTACATTGGAATCAGGAGGTCCCAGGTGCTAGACAAGGTCTACACTACGCTAGAATCAGGAGGTCCCAGGTGCTAGACAAGGTCCACATTACACTAGAATAAGGAGGTCCCAGGGGCTAGACAAGGTCCACACTACACTAGAGTCAGGAGGTCCCAGGTGCTAGACAAGGTCCACACTACACTAGAATAAGGAGGTCCCAGGTGCTAGACAAGGTCCACACTACACTAGAGTCAGGAGGTCACAGGTTGCTAGACAAGGTCCACACTACACTAGAGTCAGGAGGTCCCAGGTGCTAGACAAGGTCCACACTACACTAGAGTCAGGAGGTCACAAGTGCTAGACAAGGTCCACACTACTCTATAGAGTCAGGAGGTCACAAGTGCTAGACAAGGTCCACACTACACTAGAGTCAGGAGGTCCCAGGTGCTAGACAAGGTCCACATTACACTAGAATCAGAAGGTCCCAGGTGCTAGACAAGGTCCACATTACACAAGAATCAGAAGGTCCCAGGTGCTAGACAAGGTCCACATTACACTAGAATCAGAAGGTCCCAGGTGCTAGACAGGTCCACACTACACTAGAATCAGGAGGTCTCAGGTGCTAACAACTCAAAGTCAAGACGAGCCTTAAAAAAACATAAAATAATTAATGTATATATATTTCATAATTATGTATTTAATAAATTCATAAAGAAATGAAGCAGTTGATTCTTTATACACACGCAACAATAATTACTGAATTCGAAATGATATTATTAAATATGTGTTGATAAACATCTGATCTCACTGCTGAAAAATATTCATACTTTCCAACGGTTAGATCCGCTTTCTGGTTCCCTCCTACTTATTTAAGTGTAAATCTGATTTAAGAATTCACACGTATATTATATACTCTGAATTTTTAAACGACTGTAATAAAAAAACAATAAAATTAAATAAAGTGTTAAAAAATATGTCAGCTCTGTTTTTTTAATATAGTTATTTTTCTAGATAATTATTTAGCGTTTACTTCCTGAACCGAGTGGTTAAAGCAGTGTACGACTTACAAACTAACCTAGCTCGAGAATAGATGCAACACCCAGTCCCATGGCACATCAATTCATCACTGTGAAAGAGATAGCTTCACTTTCAACAAGGAGAGATACATTTTTGTTGATCGCGTCGGGGATTGAATCTGGGGCTCTTAGATTACAAGACAGATGGGGTGGAATTTTAACCGATCTAAGATGTCGGACAAAAAAAATTTATATGCGCACGTTTACTAATTATGTTATTATGTTCATAGATGAGAAGGATTGAATTTAAAGGATGTTAACTCGTATTTGCGAGTAGCGAGAATGGTAAAACATTAAGGAAAAAAACCCACCATTATTATATCCGATCTTCCCGTCAACTGTAAACCAGTTTATTTCGATAGTCACTCTTTGGGCCATATTACATCAAAGCGGGTATTTATTTATTAGATTAAATATTGGACAAAATATAATATAATTACATTGAATTAGTAAGTAATAGCTGTTTTCTATAAATAATTGTTCATACCTGAATGATTAGTGTGCTAAAAAAAAGTTCAGATTTGTTGATGAGGTTGATACAAACTTCCTTTTTTTTATTTGAACTGTGTCCACCAGGGAAATAAACAGAACATAGTATGTATATTTCATATTATTTTAATGCGTGTACCCATTCCTCCCTCCCCCCCACCCCAATTTGTTCGTATCTTTCAATTGTGAGTTAGTCTTTAAATGTGTGCTGATATAAACGGTTTATTTACTTTATCTCTACCCCTTGGAGAGATAAGTATTGTGATCGTAAAATAATATATGTATATATATAAAACTCGAGAGTTTGATAATATCAACGTTTCATGACCCTCTGAAACTGAAAAATTTGTTCATTATGCCATCTGTTTGTATCTCAGCCTAGAGCCTAAATTATTTTGCCGATCAGGTATAGATTTGGTATCTAAGGTTGCACCAACCAAGGAGTTTTTGAATTAGATACCCAACCCTAAAATTTATGTTTTATTAATGAAGGGAAAAAAGATGATTTTTTTAAAAAATTTGTTCAAAAGATTTTGATTAAATTTGGTATCTAGGAATTATTTAACATTACAGACAAGAAGGAAAATCTCGTTTTATCATGAAAATTACTTTGAGGGTACTTTACATAAGGGAAAATTTCTAATGTTGATCACATCCCCGCAAATATTTCAGCAACAACGTAACTTATCATTGTAAGGTTGTAGTACTATTAATAATAAAAATATTTTATTTGGAATATTTTTTTTATAAAACCAATAGTTTCTGAGTTATAATCAAATATGTATTTTTTATATAGCCCTATGAAATGTTAAATTGATTTTCATGCTCTTTGGTGAACAGAGATTTTCCTTATTTCTCAATATTTCAGCAACAGTGTATATTGTTTCATTCATGCTCTTTGGTCAACTGTTTATGCAACAATGTATATTATTTCGTTTAAAAAAGCATAAGAGTTTTTAGTAAATGTCTATTTTAAGATAAAAGAGAGAGAAACGCTGTTCGGTGCACCGTGCAATTTATATAAAAAAAGTATTTATTTATTCATTTATTTGAGGTACTTAACATGCACTTTCTGAATTGACTGATTATATCAGCACACGAGAATTTCTATGAGTGAGAGCGAAGGGGCTTACCAATTTTGCCAGGGGAGGTATTTTCATATATCTTCCAAGGGTTCTTTTACATGACACAATCGACATGGAACCGATGGCTTTACTTCACTTCCGAAGGAAGTTGTGCTACGTACTTTTATCTCTAAATAAAAATCTGTTGATTACGGCTGGGTTTGAACCAACGATCATCAGGCTTTTGAGGCGAGCACTTTACCCCAAACCCAGCAAGGTCTATTTTTTTTAACGTACCTTAAATACCAACGTTACAATAACTAGGTCATCCCAGAGCTGATTCCGAGCACGATAAATGGTTGTTTGGGGTCACTAACAATGTTTTATCGCAACACTCAATCTATACTCCATAGTAAGCTGATAGCGTGCCTAATATCAGACACGATGCCCAACCCTGGGTTTGAAATCCATTCGAGTTTATAAACAGCACACTTTTTATATTTCCCCGCTGCCCGCATAATTACAACAATAAGGAAGGTAGAATTTAGAGGAAATTGTCCAACATTTGCTTAAGAGGAAGAGTGGGATATAATTACAACAATGAAGAAGGTAGAATTTAGAGGAAATTGTACAACATTTGCTTAAGAGGGAGAGGGAGATATAATTACAACAATGAGGAAGGTAGAATTTAGAGGAAATTGTACAACATTTGCTTAAGAGGGAGAGTGGGATATAATTACAACAATGAGGAAGGTAGTAATTTAGAGGAAATTGTACAACATTTGCTTAAGAGGGAGAGGGAGATATAATTACAACAATGAGGAAGGTAGAATTTAGAGGAAATGGTCCAACATTTGCTTAAGTGGGAGAGTGGGATATAATTACAACAATGAGGAAGGTATAATTTAGAGGAAATTGTCCAACATTTGCTTAAGAGGGAGAGTGGGATATAATTACAACAATAAGGAAGGTAGAATTTAGAGGAAATTGTCCAACATTTGCTTAAGAGGGAGAGTGGGATATAATTACAACAATGAGGAAGGCAGAATTTAGAGGAAATTGTACAACATTTGCTTAAGAGGGAGAGTGGAATATAATTACAACAATGAGGAAGGTAGAATTTAGTAGGAAATTGTCCAACATTTGCTTAAGAGGAAGAGTGGGATATAATTACAACAATGAAGAAGGTAGACTTTAGAGGAAATTGTCCAAAATTTGCTTAAGAGGGAGAGTGGGATATAATTAAGTTAAAAAACACATTTTAGTGCACGCAGATTTCCTACTTTTTCTCCCTCATAAGAAAATGAGACAAGAGGACACCTGACGCCTTAGTCTGCTTGATCCACTGGTGCGGGTACTAGCTCCTAAAACAAAAAAAACAACAAAAATTGGATTACATTGTCTGATTTGACAAGGTTACAAACTGATTCATGTCATTTACTAAATAAGCGAGTTTTTAGTAGCTTCATTTAGTTCTTTAGTGATATTTAAAATTAATGTGATGTGTTTTGATCTTTTTATTAAATTAATTAGTTTTGGTAATAATAATTGTTAATTACTGTCCAGGGCTATAGTAAGAAAGTTATTATTTTACTATTATTAATATAGCTTTGGGTGTCGGGATGGAATGATGAGTAGGGGGTGAGAGGGATGATGGGTAATAGTGGGTCGAGGAGTGGGGTGGGGGCAATAGAAGAGGGTGGTAGGGGTGGTCTACATGTGGTATGGTTCTTTGGGAAGTCTCCCGACAGGAAATGCAAGAATTGTTGTTAACATTAAATCCTTATTGATTCAATTTAAAGTGTTTTTTTCTTAAAATTTTATATCATGGATGTTATGATTCCTATAAAGTGGGGCTTCTTATACTGTCATGTTTTACTAGCGTCAGTCATTACTGGCGTGCCAACATGACAGTATATACCTACGTATATTTAAATGCAAAATTAAAAAGTTTGCATGACTCGCGTTCTGCTTGCGCGAATAATTTGGTGCCAGTCAATTGTCGCGCCAGCAGAACTTGCGTGTTAACAATATAGTATCAGTATAGTAGCAGTATGTTAGCAGTATAGTAGCAGTATGTTAGCAGTATAGTAGCAGTATAGTAGCAGTATGGTAACAGTATAGTAGCAGTATAGTAGCAGTATGGTAACAGTATAGTAACAGTATGGTAGCAGTATAGTAGCAGTATGGTAGTAGTATAGTAGCAGTATGGTAACAGTATGGTAGCAGTATAGTAACAGTATACTAGCAGTATGGTAACAGTATAGTAGCAGTATAGTAGCAGTATGGTAGCAGTATGGTAGCAATATAGTAGCAGTATAGTAGCAGTATGTTAGCAGTATAGTAGCAGTATACTAGCAGTATGGTAACAGTATGGTAGCAGTATGGTAGCAGTATGGTAGCAGTATACTAGCAGTATGTTAGCAGTATACTAGCAGAATAGTAGCAGTATAGTAGCAGTATGGTAGCAGTATAGTAGCAGTATGGTAACAGTATGGTAACAGTATAGTAACAGTATAGTAGCAGTATAGTAGCAGTATGGTAGTAGTATAGTAGCAGTATACTAGCAGTATGGTAGCAGTATAGTAGCAGTATAGTAGCAGTATGCTAGCAGTATACCAGCAGTATGGTAACAGTATAGTAGCAGTATAGTAGCAGTATAGTAGCAGTATGGTAGCAGTATAGTAGCAGTATAGTAGCAGTATACTAGCAGTATGGTAGCAGTATACTAGCAGTATAGTAACAGTATAGTAGCAGTATGGTAGCAGTATAGTAGCAGTATAGTAGCAGTATGGTAACAGTATAGTAACAGTATAGTAGCAGTATAGTAGCAGTATGGTAGCAGTATAGTAGCAGTATGGTAGCAGTATACTAGCAGTATGGTAGCAGTATAGTAGCAGTATAGTAGCAGTATGGTAGCAGTATACTAGCAGTATAGTAACAGTATAGTAGCAGTATGGTAGCAGTATAGTAGCAGTATATTAGCAGTATAGTAGCAGTATGGTAGCAGTATACTAGCAGTATGGTAACAGTATAGTAGCAGTATACTAGTAGTATAGTAGCAGTATAGTAGCAGTATGGTAGCAGTATAATATCGTATTACCACGATGGTCCCACACACCGAGATCGTAGATACGACGTTTGCCCCAAGAGCTTGTTTCCCCCACCACAACCTACAATTCTCTTTCGTCACCTGAGAGCAACGCAGTTAAAAGAAGTGAGTGTATTGTTGCTGTTCTGTTAATTATAATGAGTGATACCTTGTCTTCTTCCTCTGATGAGGACATTGTGGTAGCGGCTATGTTGCTGGAGCCAGAGAAAAAGTAGTGTATACATGACATCAATAAGAAAATAAAAGTGTTTGGAGAGTTTTTTACACTGTTTGAGGATTTGATCCACGACGATAAAAAGTTTTTCGTATACTTTAGAATGAGTTATACTAAATTTGGTGAGCTTTTAGAAATTGTTGAGCCCCATATCACAAAAAGAGATCCAAACTACAGGGAAGCTATCGCTGCCAGAGAGGTTGGCAGTTACTTTGAGGTAAGCATCAAACTCAATATAGTTTTACATTTTAATTAACTTAACTTTTTAAATAATCAATTAATTAAAATAGGTATTGATGTCAACACAGCTAGTTATATATAGTAAAAATAACAACAATTCACAAAATCTGTGGCAGCCGTGTTTTTATTCAAACAACAATATTCAAGGTAACAATACCGTTTCTTATACGAGGGCAAGAGTAAAAAAACATTATTTTTTAGTAATTCTCTTTACCAAGTTGAGAAATCAAGAACAAGTAGTATTATTTTTTTTTAAATCATAATTAATTTTCACCAACATGATGAAGTGGAGTTAGTAGTTGGCGCATTTGCTGTTGAGGACGACCATGAGAGGATGGATAGGATAGGAGGATGAAGGTTGAATGTAGTGATATTGGTGCCCAGCCACAGCCTACGGAGAACAGTCGCAGTGCGTTGTTTAGAAGTTTTTGTTTTTATTTTAGCACCGCGTCTGGCTAACCGTTCGGGTTATACGCTTATATAATAATTACGCTCATTATTATACAGAGGAAGTGTACCCACATTTTCGTGGAGGGATAGTGGGGGGAAAACATTTAAGAAAAACCACACTCAGTACACCCAAACGAGATTCGAACCTTTATCTCCCCGTCATCGGCAGTCAAGTTTAATGCGAGAGTGACGCATTAGACCATATGGCCATCGAAGCGGGTCTTTTTAACCGTTGTGTATACATGTGGTGAACTCTACCGTCCCCCGCAAATAAATCTTTGCACAATATCCAAAAAATGTATGTAAGCCTTTACTTGCACGACAGACTGGCATGGCAATTGGCGCAAACTAAACACAGGCCAATATTGTATATGGCCTGGCCTTAAGACTCCAATAAGGCTGGCTTTAGTGATTAGCGAATGATCCACTACTATTAATGAATGTTGAGTGCATAACTTAAGTGTACAGTGCTGCTAGTATTATAAAAATGAGTTTGTGTCTTTGTGTTTATCTTTCACGTAAAAAAGCACTACACCGCTTGTGATTAAATTTCGCATGGAAATAGCTCGGGCGTCCAGTTAACATATCATAAGCTAGTTAAAATTTACGTCCACTTTTTTTCAAGATGATGGTTACAAAACTCTACTTTTTGGTCTTTTCCCTCAGCTACTGCAAGTAGGCTTAGTGGAATTAGACAAACTCCCAGGTGACCAAGTAAAAAAGGCAATTTTGAGAATAATGGGAGATATGGGGTTATGGAATACCCCCCAGTTAATAAGGGGACCATGGGATTCTTCTCTGAGAAAATTGCAAAGTTTGAGATGATGTTTTGACCTTTCATTGAGTTTTTAGGAAACTGTATTTTCAAAGCTATTTGTTTAATGATGGATTTTTCCAGTTTCAAGTGTTATTCGTTTTGACATTCGTCAACATTGCGTGTGGGAATACTACCAAGTTTAGGCTCGTAAAAATTCCTGGATTTGTCAAGTGATCAACTTAAAACATTCCCTAGACTACTAGTGATTAGTAGGCTAGTAGTAGTAAGTCCGGTCCACACGTAAGGCTTTGTACAATGTTTTACCTGCGCAGTTGCAGGCAAGGCGTTGCGTGTGGATAGGAAAACTATGCAATTATGTGAACTGCGTGAAGATTGTACGCGGAGACGAAAAACTGAAACCGACAACCTATTTATCTGTGACCTGCACAGACTTGTCGGTGAGTGTAGACACTCCCCATGCTCTTGTCTACACATGTTGCTCAGTTTTCCTTCTGTATTGGTGAAGAAACAATAAGAGTGGAGTTCAAAAATTTTGTTTTCTTATTTCACTGATTTTTTTTTAAAATCTATAAACGATCTTCATCAATATTCACATGGATTCATTACGGACACCCCTGAACTTGTATCTTTTCAGTAGCCAAAGTATGGACCATCTTGAACGTCGCGTGCACTTAAGACGTTTTATTTGCATTTGTTTCACAAAACAAATTGCAAAAGTTTACCATAGTAACACTTTCTTGATGATGGATTCTGTGGAACTGAAAGGTAAAAACTCTGCTGAAATTGAACTGGAAAGACACCCTTGAGCTGCGTTTTTTTTACCCAGTTTTGCCGACGTAATCATAACTGAGTATTAAGACATTGCGTGTGTATCGAGCTTAAAAGTAGCCAACTTGATTAACTAAGCTTTCTATTCTTCTACTGCAGAAGGTTTCTCCATTTAGTGTTTGATGAGCTATGAAGCAGGGAACTTTTGAAAAGTAGGGATCAACAGTTGGGGAAATTAAAATTTGTCTGTACAAGTATGCGGTGAATAAGTTTCATAATTGAAAATACTGTGGTACAGAGTAATTCTACAAGGTGTTCCCGGGTTAACCAGCTAAACTTTGGGAAGGGGTAGTGGATCAAAGAACTAACTCAAAATGGCTTTTGGAGATATGCTCTTTTTCTTTTCGCGCAAATAGCAAAAGACTAAATAAAAACCAAAATTGGTGGGTATTGAATAAAATATTTTATTTATTTTGTTCAAATTGATGGCCTCCAGCCCGGAGGAAGAGTGCACCTATCGGCTGACCAATATTGTGCGACTGTTGTTTCTTCGCGCGCTTGCGTTATAATTTGTCGGAATGATTGAAGGTCATTAACAGGCACTTCATACATCGTTTGCTTGAGATTCTAATGACGTTAAATCAGGTGAACACAGAGGTAAAGCTACAGGTTCAGCACGACCGATCCATCTTACAAGAAAATTAATATTAGTGTAAACCATTGCAGAAAAACATGTTTTTATTTAGTTTTTTGCTGTTTGCGCGAAAACAAATCTAAAACCAGCAAATTTCCAAAATACATTTTGAGTTAGTTTTTTGATCCACTACAACTTCCCAGAATTTAGCCATTCAACCCGGGAACATCCTGTAGAATTACCCAACTCAAGATCTCGACCCTCCACAAAATTCCCAACTTTCAAGCCCCCTCCACAACACCCCAGCGCGATGTCCCCGTCACAACAACGGTGTCGTAGACATTGTCTTTGTTTGGCTTCGTGGCGGGTTTATACACCTTGGTAACCAGATACCCCCTCCACAGGTGTTTTCCCGGGCTTTTTCGATCGCCATCCAGTACACAGGTCAGTGTGTATGTGGGTAAGTGCTCTGATGAATTATCTTTCCATGCACCCTTCGTAGTATAGGTGTCGTGACACGAGACTTGGATCAAGTGGTTCAATGTCAACAAACACACTGTCGGCCAGTCAGCCTCGCGCTTCGCGTCATACCACCCGTCCCATGGACATACCGAGAGAGTTACGCTAAACGGTGGCTAAGGTCATTCGATAGTTACAATTTTAACAAGTTATAAAATTAGTTATTCATTGATTTCCAATCATTACAGTTCGCGAATTATGAGGGGGTCAGACTCGCTATTTTATGCATTTCATGTACCATTGTCAAGGTAAAGTACCGGTACATAATGTATGAGGCTGAAACTTATTATAACTAGACATTGATATGAGGTGTACAAAAGGAAGTATTTATAATACGTCCAAGAAAAATATTTTTCAATGTGTAATCAGTTTAAAAGTGGTAGACATACATAATTTTTTAATCATATATGAATATTTTTTTTTAGCGCAATAATTTTATTTTACCTAATTTTGTAACACACTATGAGTATGTCGTCATTTAGAGTTAATTTGTTTTGTTTTTAAGCTAACTAGACTCATCTTTATTAATGTGTCCGCATTACTCAATTGCAAATATATATATTTCATGAAATATCTTGTTTTGACTGTACCGATTATAGATATAGCACTGACTAGCAGAACATAATATGCCAGGCCGAGGCAGAGGGTTAGATAATTCCAACTAATGACACACTCGGGTAAAGAGGAGGCTGGCTTCCTTACCTGGTCTGTGTTGCTGGAATGGACTGAGACATTGCTACTTGATATATTTTCCTTACCTGGCCTGTTACTGGAATGGACTGAGACATTGCTACTTG